>CM035157.1:137946790-138546790 GCA_020205615.1 Panax quinquefolius | reverse complement strand
TGCTAAACTTTGTCTAGGGATAAGATAATATACATTTTTCACATTCTTGCTTCCAAGTATTGTTGAAACATAATCAATAATCCCAGGCCCAGTTATATAATCAGGATCATATTTAAACAATTCACTAACAATGCCTCCAACATAATAAATTATATCACCATCATTTACTAGTTTACCACCATGATGAAATCTTAAAGTAATGACATCCATTTCGCATTAAAAGAATATATATAAATAATATATATATATATATATATATATATATATATATATATATATATATATATATATTTTCAAGTACTAAACATAAAGTAAACAAATGGGGACCTCACATGAGTTAGGAAGACAAAACTATGGGGAACTGTGGGGTAATAATACTTTACAGTTGGGAGACTACATTTTCTTAGCAATACAAACATAATGCACAGTATCAAAGCCCAAATATCACACATATTCAAACCATAGACATAGATACACTTACTTCGTCGAAACTTCAAAAGTGGGGACAAATGCACTATATGAATGCCGACTCAGCAAATGATGCACGATCACGGTCCTTCGTAGCTGGAATCGTGTCGGAATTATTGATTCTCAGCATTTCTTCATCGGAATCGTTGATTTGCAGTTCTTGAGCTAGGCTTTTTTTCGAACGAGTTGGGGCTTGCTTTAGATCGACTGTGGTGGAGGTTTAGATCAATTGTTATTGTTCTGAAGATTTTAATTTGTCTGAATTATTGTTGGACCATTTTACCCTCCATTTTATTAAAAATTAAAAAATTATTTTTTTTAACCACGTCAACTTTCTATGGCCCCATACAAATAGTCACGTCAGCAATTTCTAACGTGACAGATTCAATTTGTTGCAATTGAAAAAAAATAATAGTTCAATCATCTAATTAACAAAATTAAAAGGTAAATTACCGAAGTGGAATATAGCCTATAGTTTAAGATACTAATTTATATTTAATTCATTTATTAAAATTACATCGTTTTAAAAATTCTTTTAAAAACAAATGGGACCGCATGTGACAATTTTGTAAATAAAAGGAAAACAAATAAAATAACTCTATTTTAATATTATTTTATTTTTAAAAAATCTCAAAACAACGTAATTTTAATAAAATATACTATATTAAGAGAGATTTGCTATGTAAGAGTTATACATTAATTCATCATCTCTAATTATATTTATTAAAACGACGTCGTTTTGAAATTCTTTATTACACACATATATACACACGCATACACATGTAACAAAGCAAAAAAAAAAAAAACTAAGCAAAATAATTTTAATAGATAAACATTATTAAATCATATCATTTCTAATATTTATATATGTGAGGGTAATATAATAATAATATAATTTAAAAATAAGAATCATTTCCCTTCCCTACTTCTAAATTCACAAACAAGGAACATGCTTTCGTATTTGAAAAAGGCAAGTAATATAAATGGAGGGAGCAACGATTACATTACTGAACATTTTCAAGTACGAACTAAACAAATCAAATGTGTAATGCCATGTTTTTGAGCATCTTTTTACATTACATCCCAATCTACCAAATATACATGAAATAGAAGAATCCACAAATTTATCAACTTTCAAATCCACAATTTTATTGAGAAAGGCCACCCATTTTTAGTTAAGACTGCCTAGTGGAAATTTTCCAGCTCTCTCATTTGTAGTTCCACCATCTGTGTAAATCATTCGTAGTACATGGACCTATCATTTATTTGCAGTGTTGCCTCACGGAAATATATTTGATATTTTATATTACTGCTTACTTATCTTCTCCTTGCCTACAAAAAACACATCATGGTTAAACAGCTAACAAAAATCACAGCAAAGAGTAATGAAGCATCACAAACACGTCTTGCCAACAAAAATACATACAGGTTGAACAAACACAAAACGTAGCATCATAAAGGCAGAGTGATACTTCAACTTACCAAATATATGTGATTTCAAGGGTAATCGAATCGAAGATCCCTTCACTTTCAACTCTCTAAGTTGCTTGCTTTTACTTGTTTTTCGTATCTTTGCAAAACCACTGCTACTTTCTCCTCTTGAAGGACCAATTCCTTTCTGCACCTTTCCACCACTACTTTCTCCGCTGAAAAGATCAATCCCTTTCTTCACCTTTTCATGATAAACAGCTGGTGGTGCAAGCCTCAATTGAGGAGGATTTTCCACATGATTCAATCTATGTTCTTTCTGAAGATTAGTTAATATTTCAAACTGCTGCACCCAAGTTGCAATCCAATTAGTATCAAGATAGATGAGTACAATGGGTTAACAGTTATATCTAGACTAACCCTTGAAATTGGATGATAACCATAGGAACCCTCAAATATATCGCTTTCATGTTGGTGCAGACCAATTGTCCCTTGAGCTGTCTGGTTTCTTGACAAATACTTGCTCACTAATCCATCCTCCGCAAGGGCAGACTTACTTTTCGAACTCAAAGCCTTTTTCTTTGGTGTACAAATGGGGCATCCTGCTGAAGAATCTCTTTGTGATGCCTCTTTTTCTTGAAGTTCACACTGCAGATGGGTTGCATGTCCACAGCTGAATATTTGAATCCTAGAGCTTGTGGAATTTTTGGTAAGCGGGTAATTACATATGCAACATAAAAGACTCCTAGGTCCATACCCATGAGAAGCGCCCTTTTTTAGTAGGCTCATGGTATAAAAAGTATCATCCTCAATCAGTGACTTGGCAGTGTCCTGGCATTACAAGCAACTAGTCAATATGGAAACTTTTCATTTGATTCATGCAACAACAATAGGATAAATTTCACAAAACACATTTTACTTGTATGTAGACAATCAAAAGTGGAAATTTTGTTTCGGATGAAAACCAATATCCACAAGTTAAGTCAGAATGTACAACATTAATGTTTGCGAGTTTGGGTAGAAAATAAAACAAGAGAGTTAAAATTACTAGAGAAGAGAAATGGAGTGATAACAAGTTTCCTTGTGTTTGTGAGTTAATGAGAGGAAGTGGACATTGAAGGACTTAAAATTTTAAGGTTTGTTATTTTGAACTTTTTAAAGAGGGAAAATAACTTTCCAACCAAATCTTCCCATTCTTGGGGGGAAAGTTGTGGGTAGAAAGTTGGGTTTACTTTCCACCCATTTCCCTCACCTTCCCTCCTTAAAAAAAACTCACACATGACACTTGGGAAGGAAAACATTTAAAATCCTCCATTTTCCTCTTCTTTTTTTCCAACCTTTTAAAACTCATGAACACAGTGCAAGTCAAATAAACAATAATGAGTCTATTAAAAATTGATAAATAATAAAATAAACAAGGTATATGACTTCTCAGTACCATATTGCCGATAATTGCCTTTTTCCACTATTTCGTATTGTCATAATTGCTGGTTAATTTTTATTTAGTTATTTATATCTTTTTATATGGCTTCATTTGAAAAGATATTGTATAAGTAAATAGTACTCAAAACAAAACCAAATGTTAGTCTGCCACCTCCATTTTGCGTTTTTGGTGTGAAATGACAAGGCTGAGACAAGAATATCCATAGGAAAGACGAGAGATATTTAACCAACAGTTTCTGGTTTCAAGAATGTGAAGAAGACTTGACCACCAGCAACTCCACATAGAAAACTTAGCTCGAGTTTATACTAAATTATTTTCAAATTTCTCCTTTCATGAAAAACAATGCATCCATAAGCTAGATCACATGGATGGACAACAATCTCAAGTTGATAACAAAGAGAACCTTTCAAAAATTATCTCAATGATAGTAAATATATATATAAGTAATTAATCAAAAGAAACATGAATCACGAGTTTCTCGTCCTCCAGTGTTTATAAAACAAGTAAATTATGAGAAAAACAATGATAGGAAGAGCAAACATACCAAAATTCTTCTTTCAAAATCATATGTTCCAAGCATTCCCAATATGGTAAGTTTAAAATCACCAAATTCTCGGTTACCATTATCAAAAGGAGTTTCAAAGATGATGGTTGGAAAGCGAACATATCCGAACATTCCTCAACAATCTCTTTAATGAACACGTAAAACAATTTTCTCAAAATATGAGCACTTCTTTGGGACCTTGACACCTTCCATCTAATTTTGTATGCCGCTTCATTCTCTCTCTGCGCCTAATGATACAAACTAGAAGTCTCAAGTTCTTTTCACCTTCGTAATCCATTTGACCATTATATGAATCCATTAATGGCTCACAAAACCTCAGATTGAAACCAAGTCAATTATTAGAATTGGGTAAACACAAAAGTATCAAGGAAATAATGTCAGCACAAATGCATGTGCAAGTCATCAAGATATAAGAATATCATTTGGAAACAATGGAGAATGAAAATGAATTCTGGTGGCAACATAAGAATGTAGAAACAGAATTCAAGTAGCATCGCTCTGGGAGAAGATGCAGATTAGTTAAATTTATATGCAAATGTGACTTGCATTAGTGCACAGATCACTAACCCATCAGTTGAGAGTGTGCGAGTTCCCTTACCTGGACAAACATGGTCTACAAGACTTTGATTTCTTTAGCAACCAAAGGTTATCAAACAGTTCCACAGATATGATGAACACCATAATGATGTTAAAAAGAAAACTATTAGAGAAATTCAAATTAAAGGGTAAGTTAGAAGGCAGAGTAATAAAGAGTTAATAATGAGATGTGTTGTGCCAGTACTAAGTAACTAAATTATATGGAAATGACTGGAAAAATCAGACCCTTGCAAAAAGCATTTTTTAAGAAAATCCTGAAAAAAAAGATAAGAGAACAATGTTCATATCAATTTTGAAATCTAAAACTCATATATTGTGTATAACAGACTTAAAATAAAACTATCATAGAAGGCCCCTCTAATGATCTCGTAATTAAAGTCCAACAACAAGGAAAATAAGCACTCTGATAGCAACTTTTAAGCTTACGAATCAAGTAATCGAAACCAGAGGGACTCGGATTCATCAAAATCCATCCGAGGGCTATTCCGCTGACACAATCCAATACATGCATGTAATATGTCGAATATGTCATTCACCTGCATGAAATATTATAACATTAATATAAATTGTCCAACGACTACAGATGATTCAAAAAGAAAAAAATATAAAATATGTGCAAGACCTCCTCCTTCTCCAAAACAGTGTTGAAATGCTCCACACCAGCATCATAAAGTAAACTTCGAACAGTGGCATCAAGCATTAAAAATTTGTCATTTAGGCCAGAAAGAATAAGTGATAGAGCAGTGCCAACATCACCAACTCTTTCTAATAAAAAAGCAGAAGCATCTACAATCCCATAGTTCTGGCACAAGCGTAAACAGTGTTCCACCCTATAGCTTTCAAAGGTCTCCAGGAACTTGAGCACTGAACTGGGTTCGTATTGACATAACAGCTATAACAAAAATATGTAGGCAATTTTAAATTCTAGTAATATAACTTCTTGAATGTTTCTAGAGAATTGGCAATCATTCCGTTGTAGTAGATAACAAGAAGAAATTAAAATTGGCAGGCATATTACCAGCCTTGCTTAACTAGGTAATTCAGAACATGGTACAATAAATTCATTATAGAGAAAAAAGTTAAGGAAAAGGTGGAGGTTGATATGGAAAATAAATATATCTATAAACAACCATAAATCAAAGTAATTAAACATTTTCAGCTTGAACAATGGTTGAAGGCTTATCATATATGCATATATTTAATAAACTTTATTAGACGTAAGAGCATATGCCCTAACTAAATGACATAACAAAGTTTTAACACACTAAGCGGTAGACACAGTTGTGGAGAAATTTACCTCAAGATACTGCTCAATGATTTTATCAGTTACATGAACTGGATTATTACGCATTAAATTTGGAAAATCAGAAATCCTTTCCAAGAAAGCCTCAATTCTACTGTGCTGACCCCCATCCCTTCTTCCATTAGGAATGTCCACATTATCACCTTTTGTAAAACATGAAAAGTTAAGAATTCCAGTTGAGTGAACCTCAATAACAGTTTTTAGATAAAGGAAAAGGCTTTCTGGGTGAGAGTCCAACTCAAGATAAAGTGCGTTCATTATCACCACTAAAATGGTCAATAACCAAAAAGAATGTGCTCTCTCTACAAAAGGCAGAAACACAAAAACAATTTTATCAATTAGAGTCTACTTCAGGTCTACATAAACATACGCACCATGTGAAACAAAGATCCATCAAACCCATGGTTATCAAGCAGCACCTGCTTAATTTGACCAAATCTGGGATTCGTGACATGATTGCTGATTGGAAAGCATCAGATTCTTTGCCATCTAGCTGAAGCAATATATAACTGATAAAAGAGAAGGCATGAATCGGTTCATCAACGTCTTTCATATAGCTCTCCAAAGCAGCAATATTCTGATGTCTGATGGCATGAATACAGCCACAAACCTAAATAAATATTTAAAAATAGATCAACCTTTCTGTATGAATCATGGATTTTTTTGTTGGGGGGGAGAGAGAGAGAGAACTCATGATCATAAACTTCCTTTATAGATTGATTGACGTGTAACGAACCAAAATGAAATACCTGGTGAAACTGAGCTTTCTCGCATAAAAGCAACAAGTAAGACGCATCCCAGTATGTCTCGGTCACTACTTCCAATATTCCAATAACTTGCTTCTCTTTTTTTTTCAAAGTTTTAAGATTCTGCCTTGAAACACTTGGATGAATATCAATATCTGATTTTGATGTCAAGTACTCAAAAATCTCACTCAGTATACTCTTTGAGACGGTAGCTCTTTCGCATGAGACATAGTAAGCAATAAATTCAAAGACGTGACTTACGTCATTCTTTGAAGGCCAAATATTATTTGATTCAACATCATCATTGCAAATAGAGTTGTACGTTTGGGAGTACCCTTTATCAAGAATAAGGGCAAGAACATTAACAATCTTTTGCACCAAGTTCTGGCTTTCAGATGTGGAATCATTTTCTTTTATGGAATCCATATGTGAATTGGCTGAATCAGGCAAAGTATGGACCACTTGAGGAATTTCACCTTCTACAAATGCACATCTCAGAACATCTAACGTAGCTTCAGTATTTAACTCTAATAGATGATAAAGATTTGGGTATGCTCCTGTAACATTTGAGCTTGCAAGTGCCGATGAATTTGGATTATTGGAATCCTCCAATAAAAATTGTAGGAGTTCTATACGAACAGATGGCAAGCGTGCAGGAGATATAATTCCGTGTCCTGCAACAAAAGATTGATGCTCTACTGTTTCTCATCAGATTTTGGGGCAAAAAGATAGAGCATACATAACCAAAGGAAACAGTTTTGTTTTAACTAAAAGCATTAAAAAAGTTGAATAAAAATTTTAGTCCGCATTGTACGACCTCTTTCCTTGGGTGAATACCATTTAATTTTTCCACGATGTTCAGCTGCTATGCTTATTCTATAAAACTAGAAAAACGAAGTGTTTCAGAAAACACGTAATAATGAAATTGTTATAATCTTAGGAGAGTCCATCCCAAAAGCTACCTATTAGGGAGGGAGAGCCAAAAACCATATCAACCCGTACAAAATTTCCTATCAACTGATGTAAGACTGGCCCCCAACCACCATGCTTTTGTACCAAAGTTCTAGGCCAGCTCTAATCTAGTGACACTTTTCTGCCATATTCTATTGACTTACCATATCTCATATATAGCTATCAATACCTACATCCAACCTCTGGGTAGCCCTTTCTGATTAGAAGGTAGTACATGGATTGCACTGCTACAATACCACTTGTTATGATCTTAGGAGAGCCTTTCCCTAAAAGCTAGTTGTTAGGCAGGTAGAACCTAATGACTTTAATCCTACATTTGATTTTGACCCAAAATAGTAAGCTCAACAGATAATATAAATTATTTGAAGTTTTAAAGGTTAAACAGTTGAAATAGATAGATACAAAATAGTAAGCTCAACAGATAATATAAATTATTTGAAGTTTTTAAAGGTTAAACAGTTGAAATGGATGAACAATAAGGTAAAAAAAATAAAGTAGATGGATAGATAGAGCAAAAATAGGGTGAAATAAAATTGTAGGGAGGGATGGATGGATAGATAGAAAATAGGGTGAAATAAAATTATATGGATGGATGGATGGATGGATGGAATAGGGTGAAATAAAAGGGAGGGAGGGAGGGAGGGAGGGTGAAATAAAATTGTAAGGAGGGATGGATAGAACCTAACGACTTTAATCCTACATTTGATAAGAACCTAAAAGGAAGGTGAACTTCATTGATTCTTTTGAACCTAAGGAAGGGGGGACGGGGACTTCACTGGCAGGTGTCCCATGCATCTTTTGTTTTGTCAATTTCTCACCTCCTCTTAGTTATAGTGACTCGGAAGTATTGTAATCGAAGAATCTCGATCTGGAAGAAATGCATATGAAAGAGCTCACCCTAGCCCCGGGCCTTTTGCTCTAAATTTTCTTCGAGCGAGCGGTCTTTCTATCTAAAAAAAATAAAGCAAAAATAGAAATGAAATTGTAGGGATAGATAGATAGATATGGCTTAGCTATTCCTGAGATCATTTCATTCATAATAAAATCATGTAGTATATGCTTACCATATATATTAGAGTAGAACTCAATTAATATGCACTATCTATCCCTTCATCTTCTTCTCCACTTTTCTTTTCTTATGTTTTTTTTCATTCTTTTTGGCCTCTTTTTGTTCGTAGTTAGAAATGGTGGTGGCGTCCCTGGTCGATAGGCGTGAGAGTGGTTCTGGATTAGGGAGCGTCTGGCGCTTTTTGGAGGTGCATATTGTGGCATAACAAGGTTTAGGATTTACAACAAATCGAAATAGGTATATTTTTGGGGTAGGGAGCATCTGGTGCTTTTTGGTGGTGGATCTAGTGCACAATAATGTTTAGAGCTTACAATAATTTGGGTTATACATATTGTTTACAGAGAAGAAAATAATGAAATGAATGAGAGAGAAAGGTTTGTGGTTATTAGGATTTGGATCTAGGGGATAGGGGTTAACTTTGCGTTTAGGGTTAGGATTTTCAACATTTTAATATTATCTATTTCTTTAATGTTTGGTGTCCTCACTTAATTAATACGTTAATTTATTTAGCATTGACCGTTAATTTTTGTGAAACTGGACTTATTTGCAAGTTTATAATGTTATAGATCAAGTGATATAGGTACCAAAGCCTACCCTAACTACATTGATCAACCCTCGTCACAACCTTAACCCTATATGTTGTTGTTTATCAACGAAAAATCATTACCAATATCTTCCTTCATCGTACTCTTAACCCTTGACATTTCATAAGACTCGGTAGCCCATGTTCATCAACAAAAAATCATTACAAATATTTACATTCATCGAACTCTAACCCTAGACATCTCATCAAACATTGTCGAGACCCAATTAAAAGTTGATCCTACCAAACGAGGAAACCCATCAACGGTCCCTTTCCCCTTCTTTCTTACTCCTTAATCCCTTCCAAACTGCATAATTATGATCAAAATATGAGATATTTATAGTTTCATTCCATGTTAGGAGAGAAAATAAAGGATAGGAAAGTGTCCTTTATTAAGAAAAAAAATTAACAAAGGGATACACTTCCCGTCCTCTAGCTTTGGGAGTTTGTAAAAGAAATAAGAGACAAAAGAGTGTAAATCCTTAATTTTGGTTGGAAGTTCAAAGGAAAGGAAGGAAACAAACATCTACAAAAATATAATTTGTTATAGTCTTACTTATTGCTTTGGTATTACAAGGGTATCATTGGTATTAATGAAAGCCAAATTTACTTTAAGAGAGAAAGTTCAACCTCTCCTTCTCTCCTTTCTTTAATTCTAAACTCCAAACCGAAGAAAAGTTGACCCTTCCCTCCTCCTTTAGTTCAGGTACAATATATTTTTTTTATGCGATATAATGACACGGACATTATCTTTCAAAAAATATGATATTTTTGTTTGGAATTCCACCATTGTAAGTCTTTAGACTACCGTAGTGTTGTAGCTCATGTGAGCAATTTTTGTTGCATCAGGAGGTAGCAGAGCCTGATCCAGCCGTCCAGGTTTCAGTCTATGTTTTTTAAAATATAAAACCACCTTGAAGATTGAATGGATAACCTGGGAAATATTACAAGGATGAACAGATTCGGAGATCACGTGAATCAAGTCTTTGAAGTTTGAAAAAAGGTGTCCCAGTGCAAGGGCACGGCTAAATGTAAAGCAAGGGGGTAAAAGGACCTCATAACTTTTCAATAAAGAAAGAATTCCAATAAAAGTTATATTATAAAATTTGCTAGAAAAATGTAGTAGCAATACAACCTTGCACGTCTTATCATGAAAACAAAATAATACTTTTACCCTTATAAACCCCCTCAAATAAAAATCTTGGCTTCACCCAACTCCATAGGTTGTGGGTCCTCCTATTTATAAGAAAACAAAGATTGGGAATCACCTATAATCTATTAGAAGTACTTTGGATGGATTTCTAATTTAGATAAGAAATGCATTCCAAGTTTTATAGAATAAGGTAGTAATGGCACACTGTGATACACGACTAGTTATGCATTTTTTGCACAAGGAATGAATAGTTAAGTCTGAAACTACAAATGTTTTATTGGTAGTATTCTTGAAAAGTATATTTTACAGACTCGAGTATATGGTTCTTTGGGAGGAGTCGTTTAGAATTGGTGAGTGCAGATCTGAGAGTTGGAATCATTAAAATAATTAGCACGCCTAAGCTGTATCCTCCAATGTCTAAACAAGATTATCAAACTGCCTTATTGTTGGAATTTTCAGAGAATTACACAAGTACGAAATTTAGCGAATTTTGGCTGCACGATCTTTTATAATGGAAACAAGGGCTATTGAATAGCCTTTCACAATGGAAATACGGAAGTAGCAGATGCAATAAGTAGACCATTCATTATATTCAACTGATGTAATTTAAGAAAACATTTATTATTAGACTTACTATCCAAGCAAGCAAAGCTACATGCAATAAACAATATAATATCCAGACCATAATCTTGTTAGACCGAGAAAAAGTATGCTGGATAAACAAGCAATTTGAAGAGATGCTATACCTGGAGGAAAAGCAAGACCTGAAAAGCAATATTTCAGGTAAACAAGCATCCTGTACCTGTTTCCAAAAGCTATGATGTGAGTTTTTGGAAATTATACCATAAATTAATAATAGAGTTCAGTTGAAGTAATTTAACAAGAAGAAACTATTAGCATCTTAAATTGTAAAAAAATATCTTAATATAGTTGGGATTGTATGTTTTACAAGGCCACTGTACATACAAATATTCACCGAGGTTCTGACCCACGAAAATCAATCAATCATAGATTGTGTAGTGATTGTAATGCCGTCAACCAGAAGCTCAAGAAAGTTTGGAAACAAAGAAAGGAGAAAAAATGGTTTTTGCTCAAATTTGAATTAAGCCAAGTTGGCCTAAAATAGTAGAGCTCTTATTCTTGTTCTTTTTCTTTTCTTATTTTTGTTTCCATTTCTCAATTAACAAGTAAAACTAGCATAGTAGAGCTTTTAGACACTTACTTTTTTTGTAAGTAAATAAATTTATTACAAGCACCAAAAAAGGGTATACAAAGCATATGAGAAGTAAAGGTCCTCCTATGCCCAGACAACCATAACGCACCCAACACAAGGAACCTCTAAAAGATACCTACACTAGGTTCCTATAGCAAACTTCGCAAAAGGAGAGAATAAAATGCATTTTGGAACTCACATACACCCGGTTAATCCAAAAGAACAAAGGCTCAGGAACATATAGTGAATTTGAAGTAGGGGTATCCGGCCTCCCTCTGCCCTCCCAATACCAGCTATTTCTTTCGTTCCAAATCGTCCACCAAATACTATGCACCACCAAGTGTCGTCGCCATAATCACAGCTCCTTTTCTGACTTTTACTCCCACCTCTCAAGTAAGGGTGTAAACGAGTCGAATCGAAACAAACAGAGAGCTGCTCGAATTCGACTCGAATTCGATCCGACTCAGATCGAATTATATTCAAACTACTCACGAGTTTCAAGCTCGAATTCGTGTCTCCACATAATAACTAGCTTTATAATAAATATAATTATAAATTGAATTTTTTATTTTAGAAATGAGAAAATATATTTACTATTACACTTTACAAATATAAAATCACAATTAAATTTAAAATTAAAAATAAAATAAAATAATAATAATTAATTATCCTAATTTTATTTAATTTTGAATATTATAAGATAATGTATCGAGTATCTAATCGAATATGTATCAATCGAGTATGTATCGAATCACAATCGAGAATTCGAGTAGTTTGAATCTTAAACGAGTCAAGTATAACATTACTCAGATTCTACTCATATTTTTATTCGAACTATTTTTTATGCTCAGATTTGGATTATATTATTAACAAATCCGAGTCTCGCTCATATTTTTTTTGAATCGAGCCCGAACTGTTTGGTTCATTTACAACCTTTCTCGCAAGCATCATCTTGCTGACGAATCTCGTCGTGAGATACCACACTACAAAAACACAATCCACCATAAGTTCCTGGCCGCATCAGAGTGTAACAACAGATGGTCAACAACTCCTCAAAATAGCACGTCAAACACATGCTCACAAGTTGATGTCACTCTTTTGCAAATTGCAGCGAGTGAGAATCACACCTAAATCCCCCGTCCATGAGAAGAAAGTCATTTTCAAAGGCGCTCAAACCCTCCATATGCTTTGTCATAGGGAAAACCGACCCTCCTCTACTAAGCACTCTGTAGAAAGAGCGAACTAAGAAGCACCCACTTCTATGCTCCTTCCACCATAACATGACACCTCCCTTCAAGCATAAAAAGTAAGCTCACCGCCTCATGCACCTCCATTCCTACGATTGATCGTTCGGTTATAATCGAAAACCGAAATTTGTACAATTTTGATATCCGAAAAAGTAGCCGAATTATTCATTAACTGAATTACCGAATTACCGAATTACCGAATTTACTATTCGGTTATTCGGGTAATAACCGAAATTAAGAAATAGAGAGTCTGATTTTTTCATTTTTCTTCTAACTTGCCAACGGAGCAGTTGCCGCTGCCTTGGGCTACTATAAATTATGAACCAATGGAGCAGTTCAATATATTACTTCAATATAATTATATTGAACTCTGCAAGGGGTATCAGAAAAGGGAGGAACAGCAAAGAGGCATATGGCAAAAAAACAGGTCTTGTAGAGGAATATATATTACTTCATAATTATCTTCCAGAGGAATATATATTATCTTCACTCGCCAACGGAGCAGATGAAAACGATGAAAACGAAGATTTAATTGACTAAACTAGTTCTAAGCTTTCAGGTATGGATTTGGGTTTTAAGCTATGAGGGTGAGAGGTGAGAGATCGATTTGGGTTTTAAGATCTGAGAGTGAGAGATGAGAGATCGATTAAGCGATGAGATTGAGAGGTGAGACCATGAGATCTGAGATTGAGAGGTGAACGAGTATGACTGTATGAGTATTGAGTGTAATGACTGTGAGTATATGATTGTGGTATGTGAGAGGAGAATAAGTGAATAACAACGAAGTCTCCCTTTTTTTTTGTTCCTATTTCGGTTATTCGGTTAACCGAATAACTCAAAATTAAAAACTAAACCGGAACCCGAAAACAAAATCGGATATAACCGAATTACAAAAAATACCCGAATGACCGAAAAAAATCAGTTAAAAAAATTCGATTAGGTTCGGTAATTCGGTTTTACCCGTTTTTTGCTCAGTCCTATCCATTCCTAACAATATCCCCCAAGTAAAGGCTGCCAAGACCTCTTAACCTCCGAACGATAATCATCAATTTTTGCATTGAGACCCACCACTACACTTAGATGTCTAGGAAATTGAACACTAAGAGGCACCTCAACACAGCAAAGATCCAACCATAAAATAATTCTCGAACCATCCCCAACCACCCAGCAAGTGTGCTTGAGGAACTCATCCAAGCCTAATAAACAGCTTTCCAAGTAAAAAGTCATAATACCATCACTAACCGCTCAGCATTCCCCACCTGCCTCACAGGAAAAAAGCACTATTCCGCACATTGATTTGCAAGCCCGAAACCACCTCAACAAATACATCTCAAAGCTAGTAACTGTTCAACCATTGCATCACAAAAGATACTTTTATCATATATATGCAAGATCGGCACTTGAGCTCCAAAATAGAAAAGTGAAAACATCATATGGGGGACCACCATCGCCTCTCCCATTTCTCTTTCTTTTGAATCATAACCTATGCAAACTAACCAAGAAGCCATGACGATACACGCCTCTGCTGCCTTTCCCCCAGTAACCTACTAAAAGCATCCATGACTATAAAAAATTGAAGAACCAAGAGAGGGTTCCTTTCCCTCGATCCTCTCGAGGTGCTGAAGAATCCAGAAATGGGCCTCATCCCTACAACAGTCATCCTCTGCATCAAGAAAAAAGGAATGCCCAACACACATGACATGATCATACACTTTGTCAGTGTATAAACTTGCACATTATCCCCGAGACCCCTGATTTGATCTGTCGTCCACACAGTAATTAGTGAAGCATCCAAGAGTTGCCTCCATCCATAGAAACATTATGTAATTAAGACACTACCAAACCCATCATCCTCTGCCAACTAATTGAGTGTGCCTCTCCCAATAAGACTCCTCAACACCTCATTTTTTAGGGATAAACACTATAAAGTAGCATTCAACTATGCTTGAAGCCCCCATTCCTAGCAACAAATCTTGAACCACGTTCCAAAAACACTAAAAGAAAGTCATTGTAAGCCCATATGGACCCAGAGATTTATCACCACAAAAAGCCTAAGTAGCCTCCCACAACCACCGCTTCTAAGAACAGCCTCTCTAACCAGTTTTTGTCTTCCTCCCAATAGCCTAAAATTGCAAATCATCAAGTTTCAGCCTCCACTCCTCCCTCTCCTCATACAGGTCCGTAACTTTTTCCCGCTAAACCTCCTCCTCACCCCTAAACTCCTGCCATAGACCACTATTTCCCAAAGAATTTTGTGTTCCCCTTCTTTAATCTCAAAAGCTCCAGATTTCTACCTCTAACCTGTCACTTCTACTTGAACCAATCTTTTTAACTCCCCCTTCATAGATCACACAAAACCCTATCGCAGCCTCTTCCCTCTAGAGGGAAACAAACTACATTGCAGTCCCCAACTATGCACCAAGTAACCTTCCAAATGCTCACAGCACCAACTAGCTTTTCAGTCTTCCCACCATTTTAATCTTTTTGAATTCACCACCGGCTCATTCACCCCAAGAAGCAAAACACCCATATCCACGATTTTAAAAAGACAAGAAATAGAAAGATACCTTTCAGGACCTCCACTTTATCACCCTACTATCTAAACATACGAACACCCCTCCCCCAATCATCCAATCATGTCAACTGCATCCAACCAAACCCAACTACACCACCAAACCCCCCAAAGGAATCGCCACACCGTTAAACATGGCCCCTATCTTAGTTTATTGAAGGCAGAACACGAACATATTTGATCACTCGTGTCTTGATGAGCTCTAACCACAATTCTCTAAAGAAACAGGTATTATAAAACAATATTGCAGTATATGTCAAATAGGAATGTACTTCTCAATAATTGATGGGGATTGTTGATTTAGTTTCGTTATTTATTTATTTTGTTTATTTCATTATTATGGACTTGTTTTAAGTAGTTGGGGTATTTTTTGTCGTTTGTTATATTATTAGTCTCCGAGTCCAATTTAGGGTTGTTTTTGTACACGGAGTACATTATGATTATTGAGATTATTATTGGCTTTCTTTATATCGTGGAGATATCTATCTAGAATTAATAGAGGCCGAGTTGAAACTCTAAACCCTAGAATTTAAGCGCAGAGCTTAGATCCTAATTTTATTTATCTATTAGTCAATAACAAAATTCATATTGTAAATCGTCTTACATCAATAATTGTGCTCGTTAGAAAACGGGAACATAACAAAATATATAGACCATACAAAGCTGGCAAAAGACTTTATCAAACATAGATAAAAGAAGAAGGATATGCAGAGCCAAAAGTAACTATCAAGCAATTACTACAATACAAAGGAAGCAAACCCAATGGAAGCAGCACTTTCTCTTTGGCTGTTTTGTAAAACAGCTAAAAGCTCCTCTAAAGGTGCCCTGAAATCGTCTAGACCTTTATTAAACAAATATATCAGAGCACCATACAATCTGTGCTCCCGGCATAAGCGGACAACCTACAGTACAAATTGTAACCGTAACTAGCTCATCAGATAAAAAATGAACAATGGTACATAGTAATTATATAAAGTAATTTGTAATTCTAGTATTTGGTGTTTCTCATATTCAATAGCCAATAATCGACAAATATTTTACAATTGAAAAAACCTGATTGAAATCCAAAGAAGAAATGTCCATGTGAAGAACACATTGTTCGATTCGCTGCAACCAACCTTTCATGCTGTAATGCTCTACCAGTGCTTGCATAATCTTTGACAAAAAAAATGTAAGCTTTAAAATAAATCACAGGTTTAAAAAGAGAGAATGTAACTATACATAAAATGTAAAATACATTAAGACTTATTAAATACGCAATACCTCAGGAGGAAGGGATCCAAGCATATCTTTCAAAATATATGGCTCCAAAAGCTCCAAAAATGTCTCTGTGTAAGTAAAATCCCGGGGAAGAAAAAGATTAATGTTTTTACTACACAGATTACAAAGTTTGAAAACAAGAAGTATGGAATTGTGCTCACGCTTCACCAACTTTCAAGGTGCAGATCGAGAGCTATTTATCATTTTGTATATATTACTTAATGACATATCAATTCAATAAGTAATTAAGTATATGTTGATAAAAAAAAGAGAGTAAAAACCAAAGGATTGATGCCAATGAACAAGGAAAGCCACATAAGAATTTGGAAGAATTTTTCTCTATCTCTATATCTATAGAAGGGCCCTTGAAGTAAGCTCATGGCTCGCCCCTATCAGCGTAAGCACTCCGCTCGTTCTCTCCCAAAATTGTCAACCAAGGTAATAGTCCAGCTGGCCAAAAGACCCACCCTCCACGGTGAAGATCTGGGATTCGAGTTCCACCCCCCTCCATTAGGGTAATGAAGTTTTAAATGGTATTCAAAAAAATGTATACTAGTCTTTCCATTAAGTTGAATCATGTTTCAGCTTTTGGTATTACATAGTTATATGGTTTACTATTATGATTATAAATCTGTATTCCTAAGATTTCTCAGGAATGCTTCCTCAAAGTTACACATTAAAAACAGCTTCCAAGCTTTGTGAAATACATTGTTGCAGACCATGGGATATAACTGTCACACTAAGCTTTGGCTAGTGCATAAATTTACTGTAACACCTCATAAGCACAAAGCCAGAGGAGGATATGTTAATAAGATACCTAAAAAGGACGGCTATAAGATACTAACGTATAGTATTACAGAAGTACAACAATGGTTTGTACATTAATCTAGATAAAAATCATGAGTACTCAATTTGGTTTTTGACATTATTGTTTCTTTCTAGTGATGTTTTTTTTCTTTTTCTTTTTCTTTTTTTTTTTGCTAATTTAAGACAGAATTTAAACTCGCACACACTACATTGCCGCTGCAAAGGTTTGAACTCCCACTCTCTTTCTAGTGATGTATTTGTCTAGTGCCGTCATACAATTGGTGAGTTTTGCTTAATTAGCCTCTTCAGTCTCTCAATAAGACAGATCAATCAGATTTCAGAAACTTTCAGATTGAGAAACTCTCACTTAAATGTTATATATATATCTAAGAGAAGAGAATTTCACATAGCAACTATAAAATAATCACAAGGACATACCTTTATGCTGAACAGACACAAATCTGGAAAGAATTTCATCAAACAGGATGTCAGTTCTCTTGATATGGACGCAAAACTCAACAGCAACACCACCAACATGGGTGAACTGCTCTTGTATTTCTGAATGAACAGAACTACTACTACTATTTGAGTCATCCAATTGATCAACCTTTCCAATTTGGTTGCAGAATGCCACTGATACGTAAGAAAATACTTCATCAACATAAGATAAAAGTAACTCTACTAGGTAGGGCATAACAGACTTTTGTACACCATCCAAGGTCCTAGGAAGGTCAATAACACCATGTGCTTGACCATCATAAAGTGACATAGCCATGTTCAAGGCACCCATCCAGTCACCTGCTTTCCGTAAAACTTCAATTCGTTCCTTCCAGGGAAGAAGGCGGGAAACAGCAAGATGCACTGGCCCAAGTATATATATAGAAGCACCCCTCACAGAGACACAATTGTGATATGCTTTTTCGGGGTTTCCAAAAGTATTAGTGAACTGGGTATGGTAGGCTATGAGATCATCTCCTCGAGCTCCATCTAAAGCAAAACTTGTCTGGTGAATCTCGGTTCCATCTTTTGCAAACAAACATAGTTGTCCATTCAATGTAAGAACCACCAACAACTGGACAATATCAAGATCCTCGTCAGGTCTCTTTTTCTTTCTATTTTTGATAGGTAATTTTAAACCCAGGTTGAGATTATTCTTTAAGGACTCTATTTTAATTTGCATAAGGAAACTAATTAACAAAAACTGTACCTGGTCATCCAACCATCCCACGCCTACAGCCGCACTTTCAAGCGTCCATTTCCCATATATTTTCAGCTCTGATTTAACCAACTTAGCAACCTGAACTTTCCGATCCCACGCAATCGCAAGCAATGGAACTCTTTCTGACATTTTTTCAGGCACATTTTCTACAACAAAATCATATCTTAGAACCATCAAGATCAAATTTCATGAACTAAATTTTATTACATACCAGTAGAAGAACCATGTGGTTGTGCCATGTATTTCCAGGCAGCATAAGGCATAGAACCCTCCCGGACCCCATCAGGCTTTGGAAGTTGCGCATAAACTTCAACACTTGGGTTGACTTTTGCCTGCACAGACACATGACATTAAACATTGATAGCAAGAAACTCCAACATTCTTGTATGCATGAACTTACAAGGAAAAAGTTCCATGTTATTTGGACAATCTTCTAAGAAATTCATACCACCAGTGCAGATTGATGAGTAACAAATATGACCACACCTTCTTCAACTAAAGAAGATCCCTCAAAGAGTTTCCAATCTCCCCCAACTACACCTCCCATCATGCTACCAATACCGCTGTTATAAACTGTAGCACCCCCCTGGGCAGACATTGGGGAACCACCAGAATATTCATCAGAGAGTAGTGGAGAAGCACAAACCACTGTGCTTGTTGATTCATCAAGAAGAGTCTGTTTTAATTTACGGAGTAAGATAATGCAGAAGGAAGATTACATGGCTTACTATCAATTAATAAAAGCATGTTTAGGACAACTGTTGAGATGGAAATTTTTACATTTAAAAGTAGAGCTTTACCACTGGTTTAGAGAAGGATATTCTATTGACCCAGGGAACAATCGTAAAACGTATTAACTTAACCACACCCTTACTGTCACCGCTAACCACATTAAACTGCCGACTAACTTGAGAATCCTGCCCAAGATATAATATGTGCACTACTGGTGCTTTATGTTCACTGATAACTTTTAAAGCACTAGCCTTCTGAACATCCCAAATAGTATAATGCCCATCAGCATATCCTGCAAAAAGTATGTCCCCTTGGCGATTGAAGCACATGGCAGTGACTGAGGACTGAGATTTATCACCTTGTATTCCAAGCATTACAATCTGGAAAACAATGTTAAACAAAATTCAGCAGGTAACATAAATTAATTGTAGTAAAATGTATAATTTCAGCTGTATTAGACAATATGAAAACATAGCATAATATTATTTTGAAATAATCATATTTCTCAATACAAGTACAGCTGTCCCAAAAAATAAAAACAACGGCTTCACAAAACATATGATTTATGTACGTTAATATAATTGAGTTCATTGTTCAGTTCAAACTTTGGCAAGACACTTTCAACTTATGAGGTCAAAATCTAATTGTATGTGCTCATGAAGAACACCTCATATGCGCCCGGGAGGGGGGGAGAAAGAAAAAAGTTGTAATAAGTGAATCAAAATTTTGAATATAAAGTAGAAACCTTTGCATCATTATCAGCATGATGAGGAGATTGTTTACTTGGAAAGCGAACTATCACCCCTTTTGACATTCCAACAGCAATGAAGTTGAGATGAACAGCCAAGACTTGAGCTGATCCATAATCTCGCCTAAATGATTCAGACGAAATTGTGTGTGTGATAGTATTGTTGGCATCAACGTCAAAGTATCCCAACACAGTAGAACCCCTGCGCACACCCTCAAGCCTCATAGGTTGAGAAGCTGCACCCTCCTCCCAATGCAAACCTGTAAATGCATATTTCTTTTCAAGTTCTTCAGCCAAATCAAGGGGCTTCATGGAAGACTGAGACTTCTTGCCAGTCCTTTCACAACCTGCCGTGCTTTCCAATTGCAAAATTATGTCTTCAACAGGTTCTGAACCATCACTTGGTAAAATGTTATCTTTTCCAGCAAGACTAACCTCTTCATCTTCTTTGAACTGAGGTATTACATCTTCTAGATCATGCGTCTCTGCTTTTGAAAAGGTCAAATCTTCCTCGACCTTTGTCGCATTGTCATATCCAGCAGCATTTTCAATAGATTCATTAACAGTTAATAGTTCAGAATTGACATCAGTACCAGTCTCATCTGAATTTATGCAATACTCGTTCAAATTCTGTTGTCCTTGTTCAGTAACTGAAGGAGTAGTAGTGATGTGCGGTTCAAAAATCGAGCTTGAAGAAACTCCCACAAAATTGTCAACTGTTAATTCATTTGTTTCAATTACATTTTGCACTCCTTCCGTCTGTGTTTTGATTCCCTCAAGAGGTAAAACTTCATTAGCCTCATTATTGAAATTGTCCTTCACGGTAATCCCAGCTCCTAAGGATAATGATAATCCATTATTAACTAGTGTTACTTCTCCAGTTTGGGAACTATTAAAATCTGACTTACTAATTTCAGAAACAGCGCCACTAGTGACTTGACTTTGAAAACCAAACAATAATTCAGAAACTACCTCGGAATCAAGACTGCTACTTTTCAAAACAAAACCGTCATTATTGTCTACAACTGCTTTGTGCAGCAAAGGAGCGTTAGTGGTGGTGGCTCTTCTCAGTTTAATAGCAGCAGCGTGTGGTGTGGGAACAGAACGCGAGGCGGCCACAGCGGCTGCCAACGCAGCGCCAGGCTTAACATTGGATCTAACACTAACACCGCTGCTACTGTTACCGGCAAATAAAGGGGGCAAAACATTGCGATGAGTAGTCCGATTAAACGAAAAGGAATCAGCGGCAGAGGAAAATTCAACGCGGGACTGAAAATAGGATGAGGGGAGCTGGGGTTTATCAATGAATATGGGAGGGGATGATGAAGTGTGATCAGGTGAGAGGGTTTTAAGGTTACCTGTAGCATCCCTGTGGCTGGGCTGGTCGCGATTGGGAGAAGAAAGGGAAGAGTCAGATGAGGAGGACTCGTTAAGGAGGATTTCATCTACGGTGCGCCCATGTACGGAGAGGAGATTAACGTCGTCGTCGTCGTCGTCGGAAGCATGTGAATCAAGGAAAGCGTCGAGATCAAGCTTCATTGCCATTGGAATTGGCCGGTAGTATGCTTCCAGGTCAGCTCATATCCCAAACCAAAAGCATCAAAGGGTTCCGCTTTACTCCTCTTTGTTCAAAGAAATTGTTTTACCGGAACTACACCACTTGAAAATCTGGACGGACTTTTCGTATCGATTACTTTGAAATTGACTGACAATTTAGTGAGACATATTTGTAGTTCTTACTTTTCTAAAAGTGTATATTTGAGAAATATTTATTAAATAGTAACTGCAAACGAAAAATTAAATTAAAATTCGAATGTTAAAGATTCTTTGCGATCTAATTTCAAGAAAATTTTTTCAAAAATAGATATTTAAAAAAATCTAAAACTTGTCTACAAAATTTACAATCATCAATACATATTCGAATCACCAAAACAACCATCATTTCATACTCAAAATCATCATAATCATATATAATTAGTTAACTTTACAAAAGACGAAACACAAAAAATACATACTCAATCATCAACACATATTCAACCACCAAAAATATCAAACTAGTCGCTACTAATTTCAAAAAAATTCAGCAGAGTTTTCTTACAAAATAGATATTCAAAAAAATCTAAACATGTCTACAAAACTTACAATCATCAATACATATCCAAACCACCAAAACAACCATCATTCTATACCCAAAATCATCATAACCATGCACAATTAGTTTAACTTTATAAAAGACGGGATACAAAAAATACACACATACAGAAATTAATACATACTCAATCATCAACACATATCCAACCACCAAAACATCAAGCTAGTCGCTACAAATTTCAAGAAATTTTAGCTGAGTTTCCTTTCAAAATAGATATCAAGAAAAATCTAAACTTGTCTACAAAACTTACAATCATTAATACATATCCAAACTACCAAAACAACCATCATTACATACCCAAAATTATCATAACCATGTATAACTAATTAACTTTACAAAAGACGGAACATAAAAAAATACACATATGCAGAAAATTAATACATACGCAATCATCAACACATATCCAACCACCAAAACATCAAGCTAGTCGCTACTAATTTCAAGAAATTTCGGCAGAGTTTCCTTTCAAAATAGATATCCAAAAAAATCTAAACATGTCTACAAAACTTACAATCATCAATACATATCCAAACCACCAAAACAACCATCATTCCATACCCAAAATCATCATAATCAGGCACAATTAGTTTAACTTTACAAAAGACGGAATACAAAAAAATACACATCTACAGAAATTAATACATACTCAGTCATCAACACATATCCAACCACCAAAATATCAAGCTAGTCGCTGCTAATTTCAAGAAATTTTAGCTGAGTTTCATTTCAAAATAGATATCAAGAAAAATTTAAACTTGTCTACAAAACTTACAATCATTAATACATATCCAAACTACCAAAACAACCATCATTTCATACCCAAAATTATCATAACCATGTATAACTAGTTAACTTTACAAAAGATGGAACATTAAAAAATACACATATGCACAAAATTAATACATACTCAATCATCAACACATATCCAACCACCAAAACATCAAGCTAGTTGCTACTAATTTCAAGAAATTTCGACAGAGTTTCCTTTAAAAATAGATATCCAAAAAAATCTAAACATGTCTACAAAACTTACAATCATCAATACATATCTAAACCATCAAAACAACCATCATTCCATACCCAAAATCATCATAACCATGTACAATTAGTTTAACTTTACAAAAGACGAAATACAAAAAATGTGACGCCCCCAAAATTAGGTATACATCACCCATCTTGGGTAGTCAGATACATGGTACAGAATTTAAATACAACTTACTAATATAAGCGTGTGGTATGCAATACGACATAAAGCGTGAGTTTGAATACAAATATTGTCTACTTAGAGATCATACAAACTCAAAAGGAGTCCTCATTACAATTATTATCACACTATTTCACAGAATAGTGAGGACTACTAATGCTATCCTCTCGGACCATTACTCCGCTCTCGACTCGTCCCAACTATATTCTCATTTCAAGAGAAAACGGTGAAAGAAAGGATGAGCTCAACTAGCTCAAGAAGAAATATTATGACTAAGATAATGCAGAATAATTTATCATTAGCCTACAAACAAGAATGTGTTACCGATAAAATATAATGAACATCAAGTTTAACTACTGTGAACCAAAGAATCCATTAAAAGAGTCAAGTAGAAAATAAAATCTACTATCTTTTATGATTTAAAAGGTTTTTCATCATCAGTTATATTTGAGACTCAAACTTTAATAAATATTCCACATCATCGAATCACCCTCGCACTACTACCGAGGATATTCTTTAGTATCACGACCATAATTATTCATGTGACTACGTGTGACGCCCCCAAAATTAGGTATCGTCACCCATCTTGAGTCGCCACTTACATGGTACATAAATTCAAATACAACTTACTAATATAAGCGTCGTGGTACAATACGACATAAAGCTGTGAGTTTGAATACAAATATTGTCTACTAGATATTATACAAACTCAAAAGGAGTCCTCATTACAACTATTATCACACTATATCACGAATAGTGAGGACTACTAATGCTATCCTCGGACCATTACTTCGTTCCCAGACTTCGTCTCGGCTATGTTCTCATTTCAAGAAGAAAAGTGAAAAAAAGGGTGAGCTCAACTAGCCCAAGAAGAAATATTATGACTAAGATAATGCGAATAAATTATCATTAGCCTTCAACAGTGTTAAAGCGATAAAATACAATAGACAAACCGGTTTAAGCTGCGGCGGAATAAGCGATCCATTAAAAGAGTCAAGTAGAGAATAAAGTCTACTATCTTTTAGGTTTAAAAGGTTTTCATCAATTTTTATATTTGAGACTCGACTTAATAAATAAACCACCACATTTAATCATCCCCCGCACTACGATTCAAGGATTTTCATTAAATTATCAATGGTCATGACTATCTAGAATCACCCCCGGTCATAATCATACCAAAAACTATCCATCAACGTGCATTACAGCCACCGAGAACTTTTGTCACATCATTTATATCAAGTCGTGATTATACCGATTGATCCACGGTCATAATCATACTAAGTTCATCTATGCACGTAAAGCAAAGATAACATAATATAACATGAGGATGATGACAATGACATAATAATTCAATAAAACAAATTCAAGAATTATTTAATCCATGAATTATTAACGCCCAAATTGTCAACATAATATTGTTTCGCAGAGAGTAAAATTCAAGAATGATCGAAGAATATTTCCATGAGAAGATATTGGATGAAACGCAAATATCAAGGATATTCTACTAATTTCATGGAGTATAGAAGTCAAAGTTTTAACCAAGTGAGTATAATAAAGAATGGAATAACAAAAGAAATCACCATGCATGCAGATTGATGCATAGGTGGAGTTATTCAGCGAGAATAATAATAACGGAACCTGTGTCGGTGAAATTCACAACCGATGGATGTTCCAACAGAATAATAAAGATGGAACCGCATCCGGTGTAAAACACATGAGATAGGATATTCCAATGAATGATAAAGAGGCAGAACCGTGTCGGTGTAAAACACACGCATGGATGTTCCAAATGAATAATAATAAAGACGGAACCGGTCAAATTAAAAACACACATGCATGGATGTTCCAATGAGAATAATAGAAGAATGTCACCAAGTATAGGGTAAAGCGTATACGAGTTATTCCAACAGAATAAATAAGAATGGAATAACATAAGGATTTCACCAAGTATAGGGATACGCATATACAAGTTATGTATAGGGTATATCACTTTTACAAAAGTTATTCCAATGTAATAATAATAGTGAATGGAATAATGAAGTTCTCTTCAAGAAGAAAGAATAACAATTTTACTAGTAAAAGAGGCTGAATATAGAAGTAGTGAAGTAGAGAATACTCTTCTTTCTTTCTATAACTTTCTCTCTATAGCTTCTCTCTATAATTTCTCTCTGTAGAGTTTCAATGAATTAAAGAAAATAATGAAGGAATGAGCTTATTTATAGGAAAATGGAATGCATAGTAACTAATCCATGAACGGTCCAGATTGATTTACTTTAACTGACGGTCCATATTTAAAGCAAAAAATCTTTTAAATAAAATATAATATATTCTATTTATATAAAAATATTTTACTATGCAAACACTATGCAAAACACTATGCAACACTACGCAACACTATGCATAATAAAATATAATATATTTTATTTATAAAATAACTTTAATAAAGTATTACATTTTATATAAAAGATGTTTCATTTTATTACGTTAATATCTGAATAAAACAAAAAGTCATTATCGCTATAATAATTAAGCATAATAATGGAATCAAACTGAGTGACTTCACATAAGCATCGATAATCAATACCGTGTGCTACTCTATGCACCCACACGACATTGTATTTTTTTACTATGAAAGTAGTTCAACAAGAACTACGGTAAAACTTCCGCGTAGTTATTTTAATAAAATATTTTTGTATCGTTTTTTCAATCCGACAATAATTACATTTAGGGTCCACCAATGATTGAGTAGTTATACGAATATTCCCGCTAAACCGAATATTCCCAAACCAATCGAATATAATATAACCACTTGCATACTTTGCAAAATTTATAAATACTACCCACAACTATAATATTATCTCAAATTCACACCATAATATTAAAAATTATTTTGACAAAATTTAAATCTTTATTGATTAAATCGGGGTCTCACAATCTCCCTCCTTATGGAATTTCGCCCTCGAAATTAGAATGCGATACTGATATGATAAAGAGATGAGGATACCTTGAATACCTTTATCGTAAAAAAATATTAAATTCATCTTCGCAATCCGGCCAAAGATATTCATTAACAATTCATCTTTGCACTACATGCCAAAGATATTTATTAATAATTCATCTTTGCACTAAAGCCAAAGATATATAGCTGTAAAACCAATATCTCGAGACTCAAACTTAATAGTATCACAACCATGAATTATCCATGCACTTCATCGCTAAGGATATTCGTGTTTTCAATTACGATCATGATTATCTTAGAACAATCCTGGTCATAATCATACCAAGTCCATCTATGCACGTAAGCCATGATGACTTTGAACGCATCCATGAATTAATATTTCATTCACGAGACTCATTTCAATAATTAATCCACATCATCGAATCATCCCCGCACTACGTGCCAAGGATATTCATTAGTATCACGACCACAAATTATCCATGCACTACTACCAAAGATAATTGTGTTTTCAATTACTGATTATGATTATGCCGAACAATCCTCGATCATAATCATACCAAGTCCATCTATGCACGTAAGCCGCAGATGACTTTGAACACATCCATGAATTAATATTTCATTCTTTGAGACTCATTTCAATAATTAATCCACATCATCGAATCATCCCCGCACTACGGGCCAAGGATATTCATTAGTATCACGACCACAAATTATCCATGCACTACTGGCAAAAATAATTGTGTTTTCAATTACGGTTATGATTATACCAAAACAATCCACAGTCATAATCATACCAAGTCCATCTATGCACGTAAGCCAGATGACTTTGAACGCATCCATGAATTAATATTTCATTCTTTGAGACTCATTTCAATAATTAATCCACATCATCGAATCATCCCCCGCACTACGGGCCAAGGATATTCATTAAGTATCACGACCACAAATTATCCATGCACTACTACCAAAGATAATTGTATATTCATTAAGTATCACGACCAATAAATTATCCATGCACTACTACCAAAGATAATTGTGTATTCATTAATATCACGACCACAAATTATCCATGCACTACTACCAAAGATAATCGTGTATTCATTAGTATCACGACCACAAATTATCCATGCACTACTACCAAAGATAATTGTGTATTCATTAGTATCACGACCACAAATTATCCATGCACTACTACCAAAGATAATTGTGTATTCATTTACTGATTATGATTATACCGAATAATCCGTGGTCATAATCATACCAAGTCCATCTACGCACTACAGCCACGAGATGACTTTCAATATAAAACATGAGGATAATGATATAAAGAATCAATCAAATGAGATAAAGGATAAATATTAAACATTTATAATTTATCCAGATTCAAGAATATCCCCATGTTTTCAATCACTTAATAATCTCATAATCTAATATCATTAATATTATAACAATATTTTAATCACTTCTTAAATTTATAAACAATTTATCTCAATTGTTTACGCTTTACCATATAATGCATTTAATCATTTCAAAATGTCATACTCATAAGATATCATCACCAATTATCAAATCCCTTAAAACAAAATATGCATATACTCTATATAAGATTCTCTAGCCATAAAATCCTATTTTCAACTTTGTTACTTCACATAACATATTTAACTCATATGTTCAGAATTAAACTATTTTCATGAAAAATACCAAATCAGTCCCAAAAATATTTCTTTTCTGGGATTTAGCATAATATAGTCCCATAATGAAAATATATTTTTCTCGGAATTTTTAAAATTCATTTACTATTTTTCAAAAATTAATTTCTAATTAATTCCTTAAGAAATTAGCTACCTCAAGTTTAACTCCAGAAATTCCCAAATCTTGGCAGGACCTCACACATGTTAACGTGAGCTTCTAGTTTAAATTTCATGGTCATCGGAGTTATAGAACTCCGGTTATAGCATTTTTCGTCGGAAAAACCTAAATATTGAAATAGTCATAACTTGCTCATTTTAAGTCAGAATGAGCTCATTTTTGGACAGGAGGTACTTTATACCATATACTTTCATGTCCCAAAAATCCAGAATTTTTCTCATAATTTAAGTGGCCGAAACAGTCCCTTAAAGTTTCTGGGCAGTAGCATTTTCAAAATTTACAGCTTTGGCCTCCTTTGCTAAAATCAGTCCACACAAAAATCTACAACACCTTTTCCAGTAATTCCACTTGGATTAGTTAGGTAACTCATAGATCTATCTCTAGGACTTGACCACATTCAAAAATTCAAAATATAATAAGAGATATGGTCAATTGAATTTCATGTTACGTTTTCACCAAAATCGATTTTCAACTCTTTGTGATTTCTAAGAAACTTTCATGTTTTCACATACTAACCAACATAACTCATCATAAAACTTACTAATACTTCATATACCCATGATTTTCATCAGTCCTATGCTTTTATTATGACTTTCATCATAAACCACGTAAACCTATTCATTTTAGTTGAAGAATTATTTGAGGGTTTAAGAAATGGTTTTTGTCTTTGGGGTCAATACAAAATTTGATTTTACGTTCTAGGGTAGGCTAGGAAGTCTTCAAGAATACGCCAAGAAATTTATTAATGATAGAAATATCATTCAAAATCACATACTCTCGTCCAAGACTTGGATAAGACGTCGATTAATACCAATGTGACTTCTATCCCTTAACTTCGGATAAGACCTCACAATGATACCTATCAACTTGCCATCTTCATCCACAACGTCGCCTCTGAAAAGTCGGCTTTGCATTCCACACAAGGAAGTCAACAACGAAAGGATCGGGCTCTTTACTTATGGCTTGATATAACAGTGATTAACTTTAGGATTTGGTTACTTTGAATTCGTATAACAGGTTGGTTAGGAATATGAAAGCTAACAACCTTACAAAAAGAATAATGAGTAGTTAATCAATCGTTTTCAAAAATTACCTCAAAGGCAAGTATTTTCAAAGAGATAAGATCGACAGGTAACGTGAAAGTGTTTATTTGAAACAACAAGATTAATAAACAGTGGAGGTAACGAAGGTTTCTCCCAACGAAGTTTCAATAGATAAATCAAAGTCTAATTTCTCCGGAGTCAAATTTAAACGTTGAACGCAAGAAAGAGAGATAAAATAATAGGTAGAACCGGTATCGAATACGATATAGACTTCGCAAGAGCTTATGATTAACTTACCCGTGATAATTTTATTCAGGTTCCTCGTCACTAGAAAAAAACGCTCTCTCTTAAACTACGGCTTTGGCTTTGTTCGGGACATCCTTTGGCATCACTATCTCAACTGGACTCGACTTCACCATACGACAAAATCGAGCTAAGTGACCTTCTTCCGCAATTAAAACACGCTTTGGATTCTTTGCGACGGTTTGGACGGATGTGTCCCTCCGTCGCATTTGAAACATACGTGACCGGTGGTCGTTCTTCTTCCTTTGAAACGGGTGTCGATGCCGACGCCTTCACATCATTGTTGAACCCTCTCTTCTTGAAATGTCCATTCTTATTATCTTGGCCATGATTACCAGAAATGGTTACCATTCTTGACATGATAATTTCCCCACGATGGTTATCATTGTTCGGATGACCATTGCCACCCAGATGATTATTATCGTGTTGTTGTTTCATTACCTTTTGGTTGAAGGTGACTCAATGATCTCTCATGTTCTTCATTGCTTATCTCAATATTTTCAGGATGTCATTTTCAAACATCGCCACCAAACATGGGTTAAATAACATATCACATATTATCCCTATACTCCGACCGACCAAATAAATACCACATAAACTTAGGTAGGTCATACTAGCGAAGGAATTCCCGTCTCTCCCCTCCTAGTTCTTGTCTCACATCTTAGCCAGGATCATATCCTAAGCTCGATACTCAACCGTGACGCCCCCAAAATTAGGTATACGTCACCCATCTTGAGTCGCCACTTACATGGTACATAATTCAAATACAACTTATTAATATAAGCATGGTGTATAATACGACATAAACCGTGAGTTTGAATACAAATATTGTCTACTAGATATTATACAAACTCAAAAGGAGTCCTCATTACAACTATTATCACACTATATCACGGAATAGTGAGGACTACTAATGCTATCCTCTGGACCATTACTTCGTCCCGACTGTCTCAAAACCTATGTTCTCATTTCACGAAGAGAACGGTGAAAAAAAAGGTGAGCTCAACTAGCCCAAGAAGAAATATTATGACTAAGATAATGCGAGAATAAATTATCATTAGCCTTCAACAAATGTTAAAGCGATAAAATACAATAGACAACCGGTTTAATCTGCGGTGAATAAATAATCCATTAAAAGAGTCAAGTAGAGAATAAAGTCTACTATCTTTTAGGTTTTAAAAGGTTTTCATCAATTTTATCGCCGAGACTCAAATTTTAATAAATAAACCACCACATTTAATCATCCCTGTACCACGGTCAAGGATTTTCATTAAATTATCAATGGTCATGACTATACCGAATCACCCCTGGTCATAATCATACCAAAAACTATCCATCACTGCATTACAGGCCACTGAGAACTTTTGTCACATCATTTATATCAAGTCATGATTATACCGATTGATCCCTGGTCATAATCATACTAAGTTCATCTATGCACGTAAGCCAAAGATAACATAATATAACATGAGGATGATGACAATGACATAATAATTCAATAAAACAAATTCAAGAATTATTTAATCCATGAATTATTAACGTCCAAATTGTCAACATAATATTGTTTCGTAGAGTAAAATTCAAGAATGATCAGAAGAATATTTCCATGAGAAGATACTGGATGAAACGCAAATATCAAGGATATTCTACTAATTTCATGGAGTATAGAAGTCAAAGTTTTAACCAATTTGAGTATAATAAAGAATGGAATAACAAAAGAAATCACCACGCATGCAGTACTTCAGATGAGGCAAAAGTTATTCCAATGAATAATAATAACGGAACCGGTCGGGTGAAATTCACAATCAAGCGGGATGTTCCAACAGAATAATAAAGATGGAACCGGATCCGGGTAAAAAACACATGATAGGATATTCCAATGAATGATAAAGAGCGAGAACCGAAGTCCGGTGTAAAACACATGCATGTGATGTTCCAATGAGAATAATAATAAAGAGCGGAACCGGTTAGGTGTAAAAACACATGCAGACGAGGATGTTCCAATGTAATAATAGAAGAATGTCACCAAGTATAGGTAAATCACAGATACAAAGTTATTCCAATGTAATAAATAAGAATGGAATAACATAAGGATTTCACCAAGTATAGGATATGCCGCATATACAAGTTATGTATAGGGTATATCACTTTTACAAAGTTATTCCAACCAGAATAATAGTGAATGGAATAATGAAGTTCTCTTCAAGAAGAAAGAATAACACCCTTCTAGTAAAAAGAACCGAATATAGAAGTAGTAAGTAGCGAGAATACTCTTCTTCTTTCTATAACTTTTCTCTATAACTTCTCTATAATTTCTCTACAGAGTTTCAATGAATTCGTAAGAAAATAATGAAGGAATGAGCTTTATTTATAGGAAAATGGAATGCATAGTAACTAATCCATGAAGCGGTCAGATTGATTTACTTTAATCTCGACGGTCCATATTTAAAGCAAAATCTTTTAAATAAAATATAATATATTCTATTTATATAAAAATATTTTACTATGCAAACACTATGCAAAACACTATGCAACACTACGCAACACTATGCATAATAAAATATAATATATTTTATTTATAAAATAACTTTAATAAAGTATTCGCATTTTATATAAAAGATGTTTCGCTTTTTTATTACGTTAATAATACTGAATAAAACAAAAAGTCATTATCGCTATAATAATTAACATAATAATGGAATCAAACCGGTGACTTCTCACATAAGCATCAATAATCAATACAGGTGTGCTATTATGCACCCACACGTATTCTCGTATTTTTTACTACCGAAAGTAGTTCAACAAGAACTACCAGTAAAACTTCCGCCGTTATTTTAATAAAATATTTTTGTCGTTTTCTCAATCCGACAATAATTACATTATTAAGGTCCACCAATGATTGAGTAGTTTGCAGACGAATATTCCCGCTAAACCAAGAATATTCCCAGACCAATCGAATATAATATAACCACTTGATACTTTGCAAAATTTATAAATACTACCCACAACTATAATATTATCTCAAATTCACACCATAATATTAAAAATTATTTTGACAAAATTTAAATCTTTATTGATTAAATCTGGGTCTCACAATCTCCCTCCTTATGGAATTTAGCCCTCGAAATTAGGGTACGATACGATATGATAAAGAGATGAGGATACCTTGAATACCTTTATCGTAAAAAATATTAAATTCATCTTTGCAATCCTACCAAAGATATTCATTAACAATTCATCTTTGCACTACATGCCAAAGATATTTATTAACAATTCATCTTTGCACTACTGAGCCAAAGATATATAATCAGTAAAACCAATAATATTGAGACTCAAACTTAATAGTATCACAACCATGAATTATCCATGCACCATCCGGCTAAGGATATTCGTGTTTTCAATTACGATCATGATTATCCGAACAATCCACAGTCATAATCATACCAAGTCCATCTACGCACGTAAGCCGCGGATGACTTTGAACGCATCCATGAATTAATATTTCATTCTTCGAGACTCATTTCAATAATTAATCCACATCATCGAATCATCCCCGCACTATGTGCCAAGGATATTCATTAAGTATCACGACCACAAATTATCCATGCACTACTACCAAAGATAATTGTGTTTTCAATTACTGATTATGATTATGCCAACAATCCACGATCATAATCATACCAAGTCCATTTATGCACGTAAGCCATGTATGACTTTGAACACATCCATGAATTAATATTTCATTCTTTGAGACTCATTTCAATAATTAATCCACATCATCGAATCATCCCCGCACTACGTGCCAAGGATATTCATTAGTATCACGACCACAAATTATCCATGCACTACTACCAAAAATAATTGTGTTTTCAATTACGGTTATGATTATTATAAACAATCCTCGGTCGTAATCATACCAAGTCCATCTATGCACGTAAAGCATGTAGATGACTTTGAACGCATCCATGAATTAATATTTCATTCTTTGAGACTCATTTCAATAATTAATCCACATCATCGAATCATCCCCGCACTACATGTGCCGAGGATATTCATTAGTATCACGACCACAAATTATCCATGCACTACTACCAAAGATAATTGTATATTCATTAAGTATCACGACCACAAATTATCCATGCACTACTACCAAAGATAATTGTGTATTCATTAGTATCACGACCACAAATTATCCATGCACTACTACCAAAGATAATCGTGTATTCATTAGTATCACGACCACAAATTATCCATGCACTACTACCAAAGATAATTGTGTATTCATTAAGATTCACGACCACAAATTATCCATGCACTACTACCAAAGATAATTGTGTATTCATTTACTGTTATGATTATACCGAATAATCCGTGGTCATAATCATACCAAGTCCATCTACGCACTTCAAAAGCCACGAGATGACTTTCAATATAAACATGAGGATAATGATATAAAGAATCAATCAAATGAGATAAAGGATAAATATTAAACATTTATAATTTATCCAGATTCAAGAATATCCCCATGTTTTCAATCACTTAATAATCTCATAATCTAATATCATTAATATTATAACAATATTTTAATCACTTCTTAAATTTATAAACAATTTATCTCAATTGTTTACGCTTTACCATATAATGCATTTAATCATTCAAAATGTCATACTCATAAGATATCATCACCAATTATCAAATCCCTTAAAACAAAATACATATATACTCTATATAAGATTCTCTAGCCATAAAATCCTATTTTCAACTTTGTTACTTCACATAACATATTTAACTCATATGTTCAGTAACTAAACTATTTTCATGAAAATACCAAATCAGTCCAAAAATATTTCTTTTCTGGGATTTAGCATAATATAGTCCCATAATGAAAATATATTTTTCTCGGAATTTTTAAAATTCATTTACTATTTTTCAAAATTAATTTCTAATTAATTCCTTAAGAAATTAGCTACCTCAAGTTTAACTCCAGAAATTCCCAAATCTTGGCAGGACCTCACACATGTTAACGTGAGCTTCTAGTTTAAATTTCATGGTCATCTGAGTTATAGAACTCCGGTTATAGCATTTTAAATCGGAAAAACCTAAATATTGAAATAGTCATAACTTGCTCATTTTAAGTCGAATGAGCTCATTTTTGGACAGGAGGTACTTTATACCATATACTTTCATGTCCCAAAATCCAGAATTTTTCTCATAATTTAAGTGGTCGAAACAGTCCCTTAAAGTTTCTGGGCAGTAGCATTTTCAAAATTTACAGCTTTGGCCTCCTTTGCTAAAAATCAGTCCACACAAAATCTACAACACCTTTTCCAGTAATTCCACTTGGATTAGTTAGGTAACTCATAGATCTATCTCTAGGACTTGACCACATTCAAAAATTCAAAATATAATAAGAGATATGGTCAATTGAATTTCATGTTACGTTTTTCACCAAAATCGATTTTCAACTCTTTGTGATTTCTAAGAAACTTTCATGTTTTCACATACTAACCAACATAACTCATCATAAAACTTACTAATACTTCATATACCCATGATTTTCATCAGTCCTATGCTTTTATTATGACTTTCATCATAAACCACGTAAAATCATTCATTTTAGTTGAAGAATTATTTGAGGTTTAAGAAATGGGTTTTTATCTTTGGGGTCAATACAAAATTTGATTTTACGTTCTAGGGTAGGCTAGGAAGTCTTCAAGAATACGCCAAGAAATTTATTAATGATAGAAATATCATTCAAAATCATTACTCTCGTCCAAGACTTGGATAGACGTCGATTAATACCAACTGTGACTTTATCCCTTAACCTGGATAAGACCTCACAATGATACCTATCAACTTGCCATCTTCAAATACAACGTCGTCGCCTCTGTAAAGTCCGGCTTTTGCATTCCACACAAGGAAGTCAACAACGAAAGGATCGGGCTCTTTACTTATGGCTCGATATAACGTTGATTAACTTTAGGATTTGGTTACTTTGAATTAGATATAATGAGTTGGTTAGAATATGAAAGCTAACAACCTTACAAAAAGAATAATGAGTAGTTAATCAATCGTTTTCAAAAATTACCTCAAAGGCAAGTATTTTCAAAGAGATAAGATCGACGAAGTAACGTGAAAGTGTTTATTTGAAACAACAAGATTAATAAGCGATGGAGGTAACGAAGGTTTCTCCCAACGAAGTTTCAATAGATAAATCAAAGTCTAATTTCTCCTGAGTCAAATTTAAACGTTGAACGCAAGCAAGAGAGATAAAATAATAGGTAGAACCCAGATCGAATACGATATAGACTTCGCAAGAGCTTATGATTAACTTACCCGTGATAATTTTATTCGGGTTCCTCGTCACTAGAAAAAACGCTCTCTCTTAAACTACCGGCCTTTTGGCTTGTCGGGACATCCTTTGGCATCACTATCTCAACCGGACTTGACTTCACCATACGACAAAATCGAGCTAAGTGACCTTCTCTTCCGCAATTAAAACACGCTTTGATTGTCACGTCAGCTTTGACGGATGTGTCCTCTCTGTCGCATTTGAAACATCTGACCGGTGGTCGTTCTTCTTCCTTTGAAACGGGTCTTTGATCGATGCCGACGTCTTCACATCATTGTTGAACCCTCTCTTCTTGAAATGTCCATTCTTATTATCTTGGCCATGATTACCAATAAAATGGTTACCATTCTTGACATGATAATTTCCCCCACGATGGTTATCATTGTTAGATGACCATTGCCACCAGAGATGATTATTATCGTGTTGTTGCTCATTACCTTTTGGTTGAGTGACTCAACGGTCTCATGTGCTTCATTGCTTATCTCAATATTTTCGATGTCATTTTCAAATAATCGCCACCAAACATGGGTTAAATAACATATCACATATTATCCCTATACTCGATCGACCAAATAAATACCACATAAACTTAGGTAGGTCATACTAGCGAAGGAATTCCCTCGTCTCTCCCTCCTAGTTCTTGTCTCACATCTTAGCGGGGATCATATCCCTAAGCTCGATATCAACCGTGACGCCCCCAAAATTAGGTATACGCCACCCATCTTGAGTCGCCACTTACATGGTACATAAATTCAAATACAACTTACTAATATAAGCGCCGTGTATAATACGACATAAAGCGTGAGTTTGAATACAAATATTGTCTACTAGATATTATACAAACTCAAAAGGAGTCCTCATTACAACTATTATCACACTATATCACAGAATAGTTAGGACTACTAATGCTATCCTCTGGACCATTACTTCGTTCCCCGACTCGTCCCAGCTATGTTCTCATTTCCTGAAGAGAACAGTGAAAAAAAGGGTGAGCTCAACTTGCCCAAGAAGAAATATTATGACTAAGATAATGCGAATAAATTATCACATTAGCCTAACAAAGTGTTAAACCGATAAAATACAATAGACAACCGCTTTAAGCTGCGGTGAATAATGAATCCATTAAAAGAGTCAAGTAGAGAATAAAGTCTACTATCTTTTAGGTTTTAAAAGGTTTTCATCAATTTTTATCACGAGACTCAAATTTTAATAAATAAACCACCACATTTAATCATCCCCGCACTACACGGCCAAGGATTTTCATTAAATTATCAATGGTCATGACTATACCGAATCACCCCTGGTCATAATCATACCAAAAACTATCCATCAACGTGCATTGTGCCAATCGAGAACTTTTGTCACATCATTTATATCAAGTCATGATTATACCGATTGATCCCTGGTCATAATCATACTAAGTTCATCTATGCACGTAAGCCAAAGATAACATAATATAACATGAGGATGATGACAATGACATAATAATTCAATAAAACAAATTCAAGAATTATTTAATCCATGAATTATTAACGTCCAAATTGTCAACATAATACTGTTTCGTAGAGTAAAATTCAAGAATGATCAGAAGAATATTTCCATGAGAAGATACTGGATGAAACGCAAATATCAAGGATATTCTACTAATTTCATGGAGTATAGAAGTCAAAGTTTTAACCAACTGAGTATAATAAAGAATGGAATAACAAAAGAAATCACCGTACATGCGGTATTGTGATAGTAAAGTTATTCCAATGAGAATAATAATAACGGAACGTGTCGTGAAATTCACACCAAGCAGGATGTTCCAACAGAATAATAAAGATGGAACCCGATCCGGTGTAAAAAACACATGATAGGATATTCCAACGAGAATGATAAAGATGAGAACCAGTCCCGTGTAAAACACATGCATGCGGGATGTTCCAATGTAATAATAATAAAAAGCGGAACCGGTCCGGTGTAAAACACATGCATGGGATGTTCCAATGAGAATAATAGAAGAATGTCACCAAGTATATAGGGTAAATGGCGTACACTGAGTTATTCCAATGTAATAAATAAGAATGGAATAACATAAGGATTTCACCAAGTATAGGATACGCCGATATACAAGTTATGTATAGGGTATATCACTTTTACAAAAGTTATTCCAACGTAATAATAGTGAATGGAATAATGAAGTTCTCTTCAAGAAGAAAGAATAACACCCCTTCTAGTAAAAGAAATGAATATAGAAGTAGTGAAGTAGCGAGAATACTCTTCTTCTTTCTATAACTTTTCTCTAAAGCTTCTCTCTATAATTTCTCTCTCAGAGTTTCAATGAATTCGTAAGAAAATAATGAAGGAATGAGCTTTATTTATAGGAAAATGGAATGCATAAGAATTAATCCATGAAGCGGTCAGATTGATTTACTTTTAATCGACGGTCCATATTTAAAGCAAAATCTTTTAAATAAAATATAATATATTCTATTTATATAAAAAAATTTTTTACTATGCAAACACTATGCAAAACACTACGCAACACTTATGCAACACTATGCATAATAAAATATAATATATTTTATTTATAAAATAACTTTAATAAAGTATTCTACATTTTATATAAAAGATGTTTCGCATTTTATTACGTTAATAATACGAATAAAACAAAAAGTCATTATCATTATAATAATTCATTATTAATAATGGAATCAAACCGAGTGACTTCACATAAGCATCAATAATCAATACCGTGTGCTACTACGCACCCACACGACATCGCATTTTTACTACCGAGTAGTTCAACAAGAACTACGGTAAAACTTCCGCCGTTATTTTAATAAAATATTTTTGTCGTTTTCTCAATCCGACAATAATTACATTGTAGGGTCCACCAATGATTGAGTAGTGTATACGAATATTCCTCGCTAAACCAATATTCCCCACCAATCGAATATAATATAACCACTGCATACTTTGCAAAATTTATAAATACTACCCACAACTATAATATTATCTCAAATTCACACCATAATATTAAAAATTATTTTGACAAAATTTAAATCTTTATTGATTAAATCTGGGTCTCACAATCTCCCTCCTTATGGAATTTCCCTCGAAATTAGAATGCGATACGATATGATAAAGAGATGAGGATACCTTGAATACCTTTATCGTAAAAAAATATTAAATTCATCTTCGCAATCCGGCCAAAGATATTCATTAACAATTCATCTTTGCACTACATGCCAAAGATATTTATTAACAATTCATCTTTGCACTACGGTGCCAAAGATATATAACTCAGAAACCAATAATATCGAGACTCGATTTAATAGTATCACAACCATGAATTATCCATGCACTACTGGCTAAGGATATTCGTGTTTTCAATTACGATCATGATTATACCGAACAATCCCTGGTCATAATCATACCAAGTCCATCTATGCACGTAAGCCACAGATGACTTTGAACGCATCCATGAATTAATATTTCATTCACGAGACTCATTTCAATAATTAATCCACATCATCGAATCATCCCCGCACTACAAGGCCAAGGATATTCATTAGTATCACGCACCACAAATTATCCATGCACTACTACCAAAGATAATGTGTTTTCAATTACTGGTTATGATTATGCCGAACAATCCACGATCATAATCATACCAAGTCCATTTATGCACGTAAAGCCGCGGATGACTTTGAACACATCCATGAATTAATATTTCATTGCTGAGACTCAGCTCAATAATTAATCCACATCATCGAATCATCCCTGCACTACAGGCCAAGGATATTCATTAGTATCACGACCACAAATTATCCATGCACTACGGCCAAAAATAATTGTGTTTTCAATTACGGTTATGATTATACCGAACAATCCCTGGTCATAATCATACCAAGTCCATCTATGCACGTAAGCCACAGATGACTTTGAACGCATCCATGAATTAATATTTCATTCTTTGAGACTCACCAATAATTAATCCACATCATCGAATCATCCCCCGCACTACTAAAGGGCCAAGGATATTCATTAGTATCACGACCACAAATTATCCATGCACTACTACCAAAGATAATTGTATATTCATTAAGATATCACGACCACAAATTATCCATGCACTACTACCAAAGATAATTGTGTATTCATTAAGTATCCGACCACAAATTATCCATGCACTACTACCAAAGATAATCGTGTATTCATTAGTATCACGACCACAAATTATCCATGCACTACGGCCAAAGATAATTGTGTATTCATTAGTATCACGACCACAAATTATCCATGCACTACGGCCAAAGATAATTGTGTATTCATTTACGGTTATGATTATACCGAATAATCCGTGGTCATAATCATACCAAGTCCATCTATGCACTACAGGCCACAGATGACTTTCAATATAAACATGAGGATAATGATATAAAGAATCAATCAAATGAGATAAAGGATAAATATTAAACATTTATAATTTATCCAGGATTCAAGAATATCCCCATGTTTTCAATCACTTAATAATCTCATAATCTAATATCATTAATATTATAACAATATTTTAATCACTTCTTAAATTTATAAACAATTTATCTCAATTGTTTACGCTTTACCATATAATGCATTTAATCATTCAAAAATGTCATACTCATAAGATATCATCACCAATTATCAAATCCCTTAAAACAAAATATGCATATACTCTATATAAGATTCTCTAGCCATAAAATCCTATTTTCAACTTTGTTACTTCACATAACATATTTAACTCATATGTTCGTAACTAAACTATTTTCATGAAAAATACCAAATCAGTCCCAAAAATATTTCTTTTCTGGGATTTAGCATAATATAGTCCCATAATGAAAATATATTTTTCTCGGAATTTTTAAAATTCATTTACTATTTTTCAAAAATTAATTTCTAATTAATTCCTTAAGAAATTAGCTACCTCAAGTTTAACTCCAGAAATTCCCAAATCTTGGCAGGACCTCACACATGTTAACGTGAGCTTCTAGTTTAAATTTCATGGTCATCGGAGTTATAGAACTCCTAAGTTATAGCATTTTTTAATTCGGAAAAACCTAAATATTGAAATAGTCATAACTTGCTCATTTTAAGTCAGAATGAGCTCATTTTTGGACAGGAGGTACTTTATACCATATACTTTCATGTCCCAAAAATCCAGAATTTTTCTCATAATTTAAGTGGTCGAAACAGTCCCTTAAAGTTTCTGGGCAGTAGCATTTTCAAAATTTACAGCTTTGGCCTCCTTTGCTAAAATCAGTCCACACAAAAATCTACAACACCTTTTCCAGTAATTCCACTTGGATTAGTTAGGTAACTCATAGATCTATCTCTAGGACTTGACCACATTCAAAAATTCAAAATATAATAAGAGATATGGTCAATTGAATTTCATGTTACGTTTTTCACCAAAATCTGATTTTCAACTCTTTGTGATTTCTAAGAAACTTTCATGTTTTCACATACTAACCAACATAACTCATCATAAAACTTACTAATACTTCATATACCCATGATTTTCATCAGTCCTATGCTTTTATTATGACTTTCATCATAAACCACGTAAACTGTTCATTTTAGTTGAAGAATTATTTGAGGGTTTAAGAAATGGGTTTTATCTTTGGGGTCAATACAAAATTTGATTTTACGTTCTAGGGTAGGCTAGGAAGTCTTCAAGAATACGCCAAGAAATTTATTAATGATAGAAATATCATTCAAAATCATTACTCTCGTCCAAGACTTGGATAAGACGTCGATTAATACCATTTGTGACTTCTATCCTTAACCCGGATAAGACCTCACAATGATACCTATCAACTTGCCATCTTGGTCACAACGTCGCCTTACGAGAAAGTCCGCTTCGGTGCATTCCACACAAGGAAGTCAACAACGAAAGGATCGGGCTCTTTACTTATGGCTTGATATAATGTTGATTAACTTTAGGATTTGGTTACTTTGAATTCAGATATAACGGGTTGGTTAGGAATATGAAAGCTAACAACCTTACAAAAAGAATAATGAGTAGTTAATCAATCGTTTTCAAAAAATTACCTCAAAGGCAAGTATTTTCAAAGAGATAAGATCGACAAGTAACGTGAAAGTGTTTATTTGAAACAACAAGATTAATAAGCGTTGGAGGTAACGAAGGTTTCTCCCAACGAAGTTTCAATAGATAAATCAAAGTCTAATTTCTCCGAGTCAAATTTAAACGTTGAACGCAAGCAAAGAGAGATAAAATAATAGGTAGAACCCAGATATCGAATACGATATAGACTTCGCAAGAGCTTATGATTAACTTACCCGTGATAATTTTATTCGTGTTCCTCGTCACTAGAAAAAAACGCTCTCTCTTAAACTACCGGGCTTTGGCTTGTGCGGGACATCCTTTGGCATCACTATCTCAACTGGACTTGACTTCACCATACGACAAAAATCGAGCTAAGTGACCTTCTTCCGCAATTAAAACACGCTTTGGATTCTTTGCAGACTGGTTTAGACGGATGTGTCCCTCTGTCGCATTTGAAACATCTGACCGGTGGTCGTTCTTCTTCCTTTGAAGCGGGTCTTTGATGCCGACGTCTTCACATCATTGTTGAACCTCTTCTTGAAATGTCCATTCTTATTATCTTGGCCATGATTACCAACCGAAATGGTTACCATTCTTGACATGATAATTTCCCCACGATGGTTATCATTGTTAGATGACCATTGCCACCCAGATATGATTATTATCGTGTTGTTGCTCATTACCTTTTGGTTGAAGTGACTCAACTGATCTCATGTGCTTCATTGCTTATCTCAATATTTTCGGATGTCATTTTCAAATATCGCCACCAAACATGGGTTAAATAACATATCACATATTATCCTATACTCACGACCGACCAAATAAATACCACATAAACTTAGGTAGGTCATACTAGCGAAGAATTCCGTCTCTCCCTCCTAGTTCTTGTCTCACATCTTAGCAGGATCATATCCTAAGCTCGATACTCACCTGTGACGCCCCCAAAATTAGGGGTATCGTCACCCATCTTGAGTCGCCACTTACATGGTACATAAATTCAAATACAACTTACTAATATAAGCGTGGTGTACAATACGACATAAAGCGTGAGTTTGAATACAAATATTGTCTACTAGATATTATACAAACTCAAAAGGAGTCCTCATTACAACTATTATCACACTATATCACGAGAATAGTGAGGACTACTAATGCTATCCTCCGGACCATTACTTCGTTCCCCGACTCGTCCTCCTATGTTCTCATTTCACGAGAGAATAAAGTGAAAAAAAGGGTGAGCTCAACTAGCCCGAAGAAGAAATATTATGACTAAGATAATGCGAGAATAAATTATCATTAGCCTTCAACAAATGTTAAACCGATAAAATACAATAGACAACCGGTTTAAGCTGCGGTGAATAAGCAATCCATTAAAAGAGTCAAGTAGAGAATAAAGTCTACTATCTTTTAGGTTTTAAAAGGTTTTCATCAATTTTTATCATTTGAGACTCGACTTTTAATAAATAAACCACCACATTTAATCATCCCCGCACTACTGGTCAAGGATTTTCATTAAATTATCAATGGTCATGACTATACCGAATCACCACAGTCATAATCATACCAAAACTATCCATCAACGCATTACTGAGCCACCGAGAACTTTTGTCACATCATTTATATCAAGTCATGATTATACTGGAATTGATCCTCGGTCATAATCATACTAAGTTCATCTATGCACGTAAGCCAAAGATAACATAATATAACATGAGGATGATGACAATGACATAATAATTCAATAAAACAAATTCAAGAATTATTTAATCCATGAATTATTAACGTCAAATTGTCAACATAATATTGTTTACGTAGAAGTAAAATTCAAGAATGATCGGAAGAATATTTCCATGAGAAGATATTGGATGAAACGCAAATATCAAGGATATTCTACTAATTTCATGGAGTATAGAAGTCAAAGTTTTAACCAACCGAGTATAATAAAGAATGGAATAACAAAAGAAATCACCATGCATGCGGTATTGCAGATGTATAAAGTTATTCAACAGAATAATAATAACGGAACCGAAGTCGTGAAATTCACACCGACGGGATGTTCCAACGAGAATAATAAAGATGGAACCGATCCCGGTAAAAAACACAGATAGGATATTCCAAATGAATGATAAAAAGAGTAACCGTGTCCGGTGTAAAACACACACGGATGAGGATGTTCCAACAGAATAATAATAAAAGGCGAAACCGAAGTAGGTGTAAAACACATGCATGGATGTTCCAAATGAATAATAGAAGAATGTCACCAAGTATAGGGTAAATGGCGTATACAAAGTTATTCCAAAAGAATAAATAAGAATGGAATAACATAAGGATTTCACCAAGTATAGGATACGCCGCATATACAAGTTATGTATAGGGTATATCACTTTTTGAGTTATTCCAATGAATAATAGTGAATGGAATAATGAAGTTCTCAAGAAGAAAGAATAACAACCCTTACAGTAAAAGAACCTGAATATAGAAGTAGTGAAGAAGTAGAATACTCTTCTTCTTTCTATAACTTTTCTCTATAGCTTCTCTATAATTTCTCTCTCTAGAGTTTCAATGAATTCGTAAGAAAATAATGAAGGAATGAGCTTATTTATAGGAAAATGGAATGCATAAGTAACTAATCCATGAGCGGTCAGATTGATTTACTTTAATCGACTATCCATATTTAAAGCAAAATCTTTTAAATAAAATATAATATATTCTATTTATATAAAAACATTTTACTATGCAAACACTATGCAAAAAAACACTACGCAAAAACACTATGCAACACTATGCAACACTATGCATAATAAAATATAATATATTTTATTTATAAAATAACTTTAATAAAGTATTCTATTTTATATAAAAGATGTTTCGCATTTTATTACGTTAATAATACGAATAAAACAAAAAGTCATTATCATTATAATAATTCATGACAATAATGGAATCAAAATGAGTGACTTCTCACATAAGCATCAATAATCAATATGGTAGTGCTATTTATGCACCCACACGTACATTGTACTTTTACTAACGAGTAGTTCAACAAAGAACTACGGTGAAACTTCCGTAGTTATTTTAATAAAATATTTTTGTCGTTTTCTCAATCCGACAATAATTACATTGTGGGGTCCACCAATGATGATTGGTAGCCATACGAATATTTCCCGCTAAACCAAGAATATTCCCACCAATCAAATATAATATAACCACTTGCATACTTTGCAAAATTTATAAATACTACCCACAACTATAATATTATCTCAAATTCACACCATAATATTAAAAATTATTTTGACAAAATTTAAATCTTTATTGATAAAATCTGGGGTCTCACACTACGGGCCAAGAATATTTGTGTATTCATTAATGGTCATGATCATGCCAACAACAGTCCATCAATGCACTACGGCCACTGAGGATTTTTACCACATCATTTGTAACATTACGGGCCATGATTACATCGAATAGTCTCTCGGTCATAATCATACCAAGTCCATCTATGCACTCTGAGCCACGAGATGACTTTCAACATAATATAAACATGAGGATGATGACAATGATATAAGAATTCAATAAAACAAGTTCAAGAATTAATTTATCTAGGAACCAATAACATCCAAATGTCGACAACATGATCTTCGCTTTGTAGAGAGTAAAATTCAAGAATCTTTGAGAAGAATATTTCCATGAAAGGATACTAGATGAAGAGCAAATATCAAGGATATTCCACTAATTTCATGGAGTATAGAAGTCAAAGTTTTAACCAACTGAGTATAATGAAGAATGGAATAACAAAAGAAATCACCATGCATGCGATGCATCAAGACAGCGAGTTATTCAATGAGAATAATAAATAACGGAACCAGTCCCACAGAAACGCATGCATGACGAGGATATTCCAACAGAATAATAAAGAATGGAACCAGTCCCACGTAAAAACACATGCATGTGATATTCCAATGTAATAATAAAGAATAGAACCGGTCCGGCGTAAAAACGCATGCATGTGATATTCCAACAGAGTAATAATAAAGAATGGAACCGGTCCGGCGTAAAACTCCTGCTGCATGCAGGATGTTCCAATGAATAATAATAAAAGCGGAACCAGTCAAATTGTAAAAACACATGACAGGATGTTCCAATAGAATAATAATAAAAAGGCGGAACCAGTCCGGTGTAAAAACACATGCATGAGGATGTTCCAATAGAATAATAATAAAGGCGGAACCGGTAAAATTGTAAAACACATGCATGTGATTTCCAGCAGAATAATAGAAGAATGTCACCAAGTATAGGGTAAGCCACGTGATACAAAAGTTATTCCAATGTAATAATAAGCAATGGAATAACAATGATTCTCTTCGTGAATAAGAAAAGAATAACACCCTTACTTTTGGTAGGAGATTGAATATCGCAGTGAGAGTGTAAAGTAATAAAATACTCTTCTTCTTTTCTCTCTTATTCTCTCTATACTTTCTCTCTATAGCTTGAATGAATTAAGTGAAAATAATGAAGCACTAGGCCTCTATTTATAGAAGATTTATAGCTTAAAGACCGCCATGTGAAAAGGCAAAGTGGCTTCGATTTATTTGGTGATGTGAAAAGAAAAGTGGTTTGGCCTTTTGTAATGTGAAACGACAAGTGGTTCGGCTCGTAATATGAAACGACAAGTGGTTTGACGTCTGGTAAAGGTAATTACTATTGTGAAGGTAATTACTATTCACAAAGGTAATTACTATCGATTGAAGGTAATTACTTATTGTGAAGAGACTCTTAGATGATGACATACGGGCCCCCATAAAATAATCAAACTTGCCACAAACGCCTCATATGAGACTCTTTATATACATCAAGGATTGAATAAATATTACCACAAATCATTTTATTTTAATCAACACATATTTAATCTTTCAACAATTATTAATCATTTATAACTTGTCGTCTCAATTATTGATTTAATACTATAACATATTATACGGATGATAATTGTGACAATAATTGAATCAATAATATAAGAGATATGATGCAAAGCAATTATCGTAGAAATAATTGAGCATAGGTGAGTGACTTCTCACGTAAGCATCAATAATCAATATCGTGTGCTACTTATACAACTACGCCAGACATCGTATTTTTTACTACCGGGTAGTTCAACGCTTTTAACGGTAACACCTCTGCTAGTTATTTTTATAGAAAGATAATTTTGTCGCGTTTCTAACTACGACAATACTTTCGTTAATGGGGGTCCACTAATGATTGGTAAAGTCGTAAGAATATTCCCCAAACTAAAAAGAATATTCCCAGACCAAATGAATATTTTATAACAACTTGCTTACTTTTGCAAAATTTATAAATATTACCCACAACTATAACATTATATCAAATTTATTCCATAATATTCAAAATAATATTTATAGAAAATTCATCTTTATTTATAAAAGTTGGGGTCTTACAACCTCCCATTCTTATGAAATTTAAGCCCTCAAAATTAGGGTGCGATGCACGGTATGTCGAAGAGGTAAGGATACCTTGATTTCATTTGATTCTAACTCCCAAGTCATTTCCTCAACATCGTGGTTCCTCCACAAAACTTTGACTTCGAGGTATAACCTTGGAGCGTAGAATATGTTCCTTCTTATCCAAGATTTGAACAGAACCTCTTCATACGTCAAATCTTCCGCTTATTTCGTCCGGTTCTAACTCAATAATGTGGTTCGGGTCTTTCACATATTTACGTAACATCGATATGTGAAAAACGTTATGAACACGAGACATATTTAGCGGTAAAAGCGAGTCCATAGGCCACAATTCCTACCGATCGAGGATTAAAATGGATAGATGAATCGAGGATTGAGTTTCCTCTCTTTCCAAATCTTGTAACTCCTTTCCATGGAGAACTCTTAACAACACATGATCTCCTATATCGAATTCCACGTCCTTTCGATGAAGATCAACATAACTCTTTTGTCGATTTTGTGAGGTTTTTATACGTTGTCGGATCGTTTGAATCTTTTTCCGTAGTCATACGTACTCAACTCCGGTCCCCAACAACGTTGCTTCACCCACCTCATCCCAAAGATACTAGAGAAACGACACTTTCTTCCATACAACGCTTCGAATGGAGCCATGCCAATACTTGCTTGATAAGCTGTTGTTGTAGGAAAACTCCACCAATGGTAAGAACTTGTCCCAACTTCCCTTGAAATCAAGGACACGAGTCTTAATAGATCTTCAAGAGTTTAAATAGTCCTCTCCGATGTCCGTCCGTCTGTCCTCGAGGATGATATGCCGAAAGCTAAATCGTAAGTCTGTGCCCATAGCTTTTTGCAAACTAACCCAAAATCGTGAAGTGAATCTTGGGTCTCGATCGAAACTATGGATCTTAGGCATACCATGCGATCTTACAATCTCGTTTATGTACATATGAGCAAGGCGTTCAAGTGTATAAGTTTTTCATATCGGTAAGAAATGAGCGAGACTTGGTCAATCTATCAACAATGACCCAAATCGCATTTATGCGCTTGAGAAACCTTAGGAAGGCCAGAATGAAATCCATGGTAATGTGCTCCCACTTCCATTCGGAATTTCAAGTGGTTGCAATGGACCTTTTGGTACTTGATGCTCGCTTTAACTTGTTGACAAGTTAGACACCTTGAGATAAACAACGCTTATCTCTCTCTTCATATTGCTCCACCAAAATGTATGGCGAATATCATGATACATTAATTGGTACTCCTGGGATGGATTGCAAAATGGTGTGTTGCGCCTCCATCATGATATTATACTTTAAATCGTGGTCGTTAGGAACACAAAGTCCGGAGTTGACTCAAGTATTCCTTCTTCATCGATTCTTGCTTCCCAAGATAAGCACCTTCTTGCACTTTCTTCCTCATACGCATCACCTCCGTGTGCGTAGCTTGAGCAACTTTAACTTTATCGATTAAAGTCGGTTCTACTCAGATACTCGCTTATCATCACATGCGTCCCTCGAGTCTTTAACTCTATCTCCATCCTTGCAAGTCACACAAAATAGGCTTTTGCGTTGATAATATCGCACTTTCAGATTTTGCATATGATCTTCTACTCAATGCGTCAGCTACCACGTTCGCTTTTCCAGGATGGTATTGGATGGTATGATCATAATCTTTCAACAGTTCAAGCCAACGTCGTTGTCGCATGTTGAGTTCCTTTTAAGTGAAGAAATATTTGAGGCTTTTATGATCCGTAAAGATCTCCACTTTCTCCCCATACAAGTAATGCCTCCAAATTTTAAGTGCAAGAAGAACAAATACCGCTAACTCTAGATCATGAGTAGGATAATTCCTCTCATATTCTTTGAGTTGTCGCGAGGCATAAAGCTATAACTTTTCCATGTTGCATGAGAACACATCCCAACCCTTTGCCGAAGCATCACAGAGATGACAAATCCTCCGAGCGGATGGTATTGTCGTAACAGTCTTTGAAATAAGTCTCCTCTTGAGTTCTTGAAAACTCTTCTCGCATTCTTCGCTCCAACCGAACTTTGTATCTTTCCGAGTCGGTGAGTCGATGGAATAGCGATTCGAGAAAATCCTTCCACGAATCTCCGATAATAACCAAATTTAAACCGAGAAAGCTACGACTTTGGCCATCGATTTAGGTTGTTCCAGCTTTGAATAGCTTCAATCTTTCTTTGGGTCAACAGATATTTCATGACTTGATACCGCGTGCCCAAGGAATGCTACTTCTTGAGCCGTAACTCGCATTTCTTCAACTTGGCATAAAGCTTATATTCACGAAGCTTTTGGAGTGTCGACCTCAAGTGTTGCTTTCATGATCTTCACGGCTTTGGAATAAATAAGGATGTCATCAATAAAGCGACCACAAAGTGATCCAAATATTCTTGAATACTCGGTTCATCATATCCATGAAGGCAAAGAGGAGCATTAGTCAATCCAAAGGACATGACTAGAATTCATAATGCCCGCATCGGAGTTACGAAAAGCCGTCTTTGGAATGTCGGTGGTTCTAATCTTCAATTGGTGATATCCGGAACTAAGATCAATCTTTGAAAAGAATTTGCTCCTCGCTTTGAATTGGTCAAACAGTCATCAATACATGGCAATGGATACCTATTTTGATGGTGACATGATTCAACTCCCGATAATCAATACAAAGTCGCATACTCCCATCTTTCTTCTTCACGAATGTAACATAAGCACCCCAAGGAGAAGTACTAGAGCGAATAAAGCCAATGTCTAACAATTCCTGCGGTTGGGTCTTTAACTCCACGAAGTTCAATAGAGCCATTCGTTATGGGGCTTTGGAAATAGGTTTTATCTGGGTTCAAGGTCGATACAAAATTCAATTTCACACACGGGGTAGGGAAGTTCTTCGGGAATACGTTAGAAATTTATTAACAATAGAAATATCGTTCAAAACTGACGTATTTTTGTTTAAATCTGTGACATGAGCTAAGAAAGCTTGACATCCATTTTTCAATAAACGAATAGCTTTATGGCTTGAGATGACCGTGATTGATTTTAATGGTTTGGTCGCTTGAATTCGCATAATAGGTTGGTTAGGAATATGAAAGCTAACAACCTTACGAAAACAATTAATTTTTGCATGAAAGCTAACAACCTTACGAAAACAATCAACATTCTCAGATGTCATTTTCAGATACTGCCACAAAATAAAAGATTAATTGACATGTAACATATTATTCCTATATTCTGACCGACCAATAAAATAGCACATAAACTTAGGTAGGTCATACTAGCGAAGGTATTCCCCGTCTCTCCCCTCCTAGTACTATTCTCACATCTTAGCCAGGGATCATATCCCCAAGCTCCGATACTAAACCGTGATGCCCCCAAAATTAGGTATACATCACCCATCTTGGGTAGTCGATATCATGGTACGTAATTTAAATACAACTTACTAATATAACTTTCGTGTACAATACGACATAAACTGTGAGTTTGAATACAAATATTGTCTACTAGAGATCATACAAACTCAAAAGGAGTCCTCATTACAATTATTATCACACTATTTCACGAATAGTGAGGACTACTAATGCTATCCTCTCGGACCATTACTCCGTTCCCCGACTCGTCCCGGCCTATATTCTCATTTCACGAAGAGAACAAAGGAAAGAAAGGGTGAGCTCAACTAGCTTAGTAAGAAATATTATGACTAAGATAATGCGAGAATAATTTATCATTAGCTTCAACAAAGTTGTTAAACCGATAAAATATAATGAACATCAAGTTTAACTACAAATGGAACCAACAATCCATTTAAAGAGTCAAGTAAAAATAAAATCTACTATCTTTTATGATTTAAAAGGTTTTTCATCATTGTTATATTTGAGACTCGAAACTTTAATAAATATTCCACATCATCGAATCACCCCCGCACTACTACGGCCAAGGATATTCTTTAGTATCACGACCACAATTATTCATGCACTACGGGCAAGAATATTTGTGTATTCATTAATGGTCATGATCATGCCAACAATCATCCATCAAGGCACTACTACCATCGAGGATTTTTACCACATCATTTGTAATATTACGGCCATGATTACATCGAATAGTCTCTCGGTCATAATCATACCAAGTCCATCTATGCACTATGTGCCCACAGATGACTTTCAACATAATATAAACATGAGGATGATGACAATGATATAAGAATTCAATAAAACAAGTTCAAGAATTAATTTATCTAGAACCAATAACATCCAAACTATCAACACGATACTTTCTTTGTAGAGTAAAATTCAAGAATACCGAGAAGAATATTTTCATGAAAGGATCTTGGATGAAGCCGCAAATATCAAGGATATTCCACTAATTTCATGGAGTATAGAAGTCAAAGTTTTAACCAACCGAGTATAATGAAGAATGGAATAACAAAAGAAATCACCATGCATGCGATAGGCCGCACGAAGTAAAGTTATTCCAATGTAAGAATAAATAACGGAACCAGTCCGGCGTAAAAAACGCATGCATGTGATATTCCAATAAAATAATAAAGAATGGAACCAGTCCCACAGAAAACACACAGATGAGGATATTCCAATGAATAATAAAGAATAGAACCAGTCCCACAGAAAGCGCATGCATGTGATATTCCAATGAATAATAAAGAATGGAACCAGTCGGCGTAAAACACATGCATGTGATGTTCCAAATGAATAATAATAAAAGAGCGGAACCGGTCGGGTGTAAAAACACATGCATGAGGATGTTCCAATAGAATAATAATAAAGCGGAACCAGTCCGGGTGTAAAAACACACGCATGTGATTTCCAACAGAATAATAGAAGAATGTCACCAAGTATAGGGTAAGCCACGTATACAGGTTATTCCAACAGAATAATAAGCAATGGAATAACAACAGTTCTCTTCATGAATAAGAAAGAATAACACCCCTTACTCTTGGTAGGAGATTGAATACTGCAGTAGTGTAGTAATAAAATACTCTTCTTCTTTCTCTCTTATTCTCTATACTTTCTCTCTCTATAGCTTGAATGAATTCGTGAAAATAATGAAGCACTAGGCCTCTATTTATAGAAGATTTATAGCTTAAGACCGCCACGTGAAAAGGCAAGTGGCTCGATTTAGTGATGTGTGAAAAGAAAAGTGGTTTGACGCCGTAATGTGAAACGACAAGTGGTTCGGCGCTTTGTAATGTGAAACGACAAGTGGTTCGGCCTTTTGTAATATGAAAACGACAAGTGGTTTGGACGTCTGGTAAAGGTAATTACTATTGCGAAGGTAATTACTATATTCACAAAGGTAATTACTATCGACGAAGGTAATTACTATTGACGAAGAGACTCTTAGATGATGACATATACGGGCCCCATAAAATAATCAAACTTGCCACAAACGTCTCATAATGTAATCTTTATATACATCAAGGATTGAATAAATATTACCACAAATCATTTTATTTTTAATCAACACATATTTAATCTTTCAACAATTATTAATCATTTATAACTTGTCGCCTCAATTATTGATTTAATACTATAACATATTATCTGATGATAATCTGTGACAATAATTGAATCAATAATATAAGAGATATGATCGCAAGAATTATTGTAGCAATAATTGAGCATAATGAGTGACTTCTCACGTAAAGATCAATAATCAATATCGTGTGCTACTATACAACTACGCCGTACATCGTTTACTTTTTTACTAGGGTAGTTCAAGCAGCTTTTAACAGTAACACCTCTCTAGTTATTTTTATAGAAAGATAATTTTGTCGCTTTTTAACTACGACAATACTTCCGTTAATAGGGTCCACTAATGATTGAGCCGTCGTAAGAATATTCCCAAACAAAAAGAATATTTCCCACCAAACTAATATTTTATAACAACTTGCTTACTTTTGCAAAATTTATAAATATTACCCACAACTATAACATTATATCAAATTTATTCCATAATATTCAAAAATAATATTTATAGAAAATTCATCTTTATTTATAAAAGTTGGGGTCTTACACTACCTTTGCAATATGGGCCAAAGATATTCAACTATAAAACCAATGGTCATGATCATACCAATTAATTGTCTGTCAGTGCACTACGGCCAAAGACATTCAACTGTTAACTAATGGTCATAATCCTGCCAATCACATCATCGAATTATCCATGCAATACGGGCCAAGGATATTCGTTATTATCACAAGTGGTTATGATCATGTCATACACATGTCCATCTTTGCACGTAAGCCAAAGATATACAACTATAAAACCAATAATCAACAAATTCATCTCACAAGACGTAAGCAAAGATGACTTTCATCACAATATAAGCATGAGGATGATGACAATGATATAAGCATTAATCAAACGAAAACAAGGATAAATATTAAAGACTTTAAATTTATCCAGTGTTTAAAAATATCCAAATTGTCAACATGATACTACTTTGTGGAGTAAAATTCAAGAATAATATTGTATCAACAATGATTTGAACAGAAAATAATAGTACAACGAATATTTAATGAAGATAATAACATTATTCATTATATTATAAACTCCATTTAATATTATTCATTATATAATAACATTAAATTCATTTACAAATATTATTAACCATTAAATAATATTTTAAATCAATAATTTAATAACACCTTAATCCAAATGTTATTAATCACTTAATAAACTCATAATCTAATATTATTAATATTATAACAATATTTTAATCACTTCTTAAACTTATAAATAATTTATTTTAATTGTTTACACTTTACCATGCATTTAATCACTCAAAAATGCCATACTCATAAGATTTCATCTCCAATGATCAAATCCTTCATCACAAATCTGCATATACTCTTATATAGGATTTTCAAGCCATAAAATTCTATTTACCAATTTTTCAACTTCACATAACATATTTAATTCATATGTTCGTAACTAAACCATTTTCATAAAAAATACCAAATCAATTCCAAACATTTTTCTTTTCTGGGATTTAGCAGAATATAGTCCCATATTGAACATATATTTTTCTCGAAAATTTTAAAATTTATTTACTATTTTTCATATGGCAAAAACTGCCGAATATTTAGACATTTATCATAAACTGTACTTTTGTCCAAAAATTCCGAAATTTACAGGGTATACTCCTGTTATATACATGTATTTCCAATAAAAATTTCACCAATTTTGGAGTTAACCACAAGGAGTTATAAGGGTTTACTTTTAAAATAGTCTTTTCCCATAAAATTTATAACTCCTAATCTATACATACAAAAATCGTCATTTTTGGACACAATATAGAAAACTCAACAATTTATCATTTTCAATTTTTCCAGAATTTTTGAAGGTTAGAAAAATTACGAAACTGCAAATGGATTTTCACCTGCCATGCGGTAATCCACGTAGACATATCATTTCCACAATTTAATAAAGAATGAATACGAAGGGTCATTCACCATGCATCTCTGATAGTCGCATGAGACAAAGTTATTCCAACATAATAATAAAGAATGGAATAACAGAAGAATTCACCATGCATGCAGTAGTCCGCGTAGACATATTATTCCAACATAATAATAAAGAATGAAATAACAGAAGAATTCACTATGCATGTGGTAATCCGCGTAGACAGGTTATTCCAACAGAATAATAAATAATGAAATAACAACCCTTACGAGTATTGAAAGAAAATAACTCTCTTCATGAATACGAAAGAAATAATACCCCTTACATTAGAAGAAAACTGGATACTGGAATAGTGAGGTAGCAGACTTCTCTTTTTCTTTCTCTCTATAATTTCTCTCTATAATAATTGCTCTTGTGAAACTTAGTGAATTGGTGAGAAATGAAGGAAGAATGAGCTTCTATTTATAGGAAAATATAGTTTCAATAATTGCACATTTTGGGGCTCGAAATATTACAGTATAATACATTCCTCTTTTTCTTTATTTTTAATTTAATCCTGCATGCATTATCAAACTTGCACCACCTCCCCTAATAGTAAATCATGTGAATCAATAGTTCATTCATGTGACTCAATAGTATAATCATGTGAAAAAACTAATGACAGTATAGTACCTTCATCTATACCTCCATTTTTAATTTAGTCATGCAAGTATTATCAATCTTGCACCAACTCCCCTAATAGTAAATCATGTGAATCAATAGTACACACATGTGAACACATAGTTATAAGCATGTGAATTAATAGCAATTAATTGTTCATTTATCCGATTAATTACCCGATTGGTCAATATACCCTCCATACATCAATTATTATAGAAATAAATGTCGATTTTTACTAACACTAATAATTACCACATAATGGAACTATCAATTTCATCTTTAATCAACAAGAACTTATTCATCATTAATATTATAACTCACAATATTTAACAACCAGGTCGTTCTCAGGAAAGAGGGGGCTTTTCGATAAGGATTTCTCCTTATTGGCGCGCAATTAGATTATCTAACCTCTCCTTGACAGAACTTCTAGACATTGTCAATATTGCAAATAATAATATGAATAACTTTTTCGTCTCAATTATTGATTTAATAATATAACATATTATACATATGATACTGTGACAATAATTGAATCAATAATATGAGAGATATGATGCATCAATTACTGTAGAAATAATTAAGTATAACTGAGTGACTTCTTACGTAAGCATCAATAACTAATACCGTGTGCTACTATGCAACCACGCGTATTACTGTACTTTTACTACCGGGTAGTTCAACAGTTTTAACGGTAACACTTTCGTTGTTATTTTTATAAAATGATAATTTTATCATTTTCTTACTACGACAATACTTCCGTTGTGGGGTCTACCAATGATTGTGCAGTCGTACGGATATTCCTTGACAAAAAAAATATTCTCCGACCAAACGAATATTTTATAACAACTTGCTTACTTGGCAAAAAAATTCACATATCACCCTTAACTTTAACCTTTTATCAATTTAACCATTTACGAAATAAAATAATAATTATAAGAAAATTGAATACTTTCATTTCATAAAATTCGGGGTCTTACAATCTCCCCTCCTTATGAAATTTTGCCTCGAAATTTACGTGCGACGCACTGGTATCGTCAAGAAGAGGTGAGAATACCTTGCTTTCTTTTTGGATTGTACCTTTCCGGTTATTTCCTCTCTATCATGATTTTCCCATTTCTCATCTCCTGTATTTCAGATATCATTCTAGAATATAGTTTCAAAATAAGGGTTAATTGACATGCCATATATTATCCCTATACTCTAACCGACCAATTAAATAACAAAATAAACTAAGGTAGATCATACTAGCGAAGGAATTACCCGTTTCTCCCCTCCTAGTTCTAGTCTCACATCTCAGCTAGGGATCATGTCCCTAAGCTCTGATACCAACTGTGACGCCCCCAAAATAGGTATACATCACCCATCTTGAGTCGCCAAATACATGATTCATAAATCTAATACAAACTTCTTTTATGCAATTGTCGGGTAATATATACGACAAAACATAGCTGAGTTTGTACATGAATATTGTCTCATAGGCAGTATACAAACTCAAATTCAATCCTCATTACACTTATTATCACACTAAGTAGTGAGGACTGCTAAAACAACCATCTCGGACCGCCACTCCATTCCCCAACTAGTCTCAGCTATATTCTCATTTCCTGAAGAGTAAAAGAAAGCAAAAGGGTGAGCTCAACTAGTCTAGTAAGAAATATTATGACTAAGATAATGCAAAATAAATTATCCTTAGCCTTCAACAGTATTAAACTGATAAAATACAATAAACATCAAGTTTAACTGCAGCGGAATAAGCAATCTATTAGAAGAGTCATGTAAGACCCCAACTTATTATTAATGAAATTTAATTTTCTCTATTTATTATTTTGAAATAGTAAGGGTTGATTTGATTAATGTGGATAGTTAGGGGTTAAATACGCAAATATTTCAAAATAAGCAAGTGGTTATAAAATATTCATTGTTGTCGGGGAATATTCGTTTGGTCGTGGAATATTAAAGATTGTCGGGGAATATTAAATGCGACTGACCAGTAAATGACCATGTGTGGGCCCCATAACTGGAAAGCGATTGGATGAAGAAACGACAAATATAAGTTGGTTAAAAATACTTGGCGTAGTTATTACTGAATTAAGACCATTGGAATACCCGGTGGTTAAAATACGATGAATACGCGTGGTTGCACAAAGAAGCTTTACCGGATTGCCTGAAGATTGTTGAATTATTGATCCTTACGTAAGAAGGCACTACTCAATAATTTTCAAAGAATTATTATTCAATATTTTATTTTATTGATTCAATAATTGCTGCGTTGATATTTTATATTATTATTGTTTCAATAATTGTCACATGCGACAAGATTTCCCATTATCGGATCAATAATTCATATTATTTGAATAATATTATTAGATAACATTTTTGGCAATGTCTAGAAAGTTCATCTAAGGAGAGGTTTGGTCACCTAATTGCGGCGCCCGAGAAGGAGAGATCCTTATTGGAAAGCCCCTCTTTCCTGGGAAATTTGGTTGTCATATAAATGTGATTACGTAATATTATTTGTGAATAATTAATTATTGATTCATATGATAAGAAAATATTTATTTTATATGAATATAAATGATGGATTTATTTATGTGGTTATTAATGAAGGAATTAATCTTTGAGATGTTTTATTTGTATTTTGTCCGGATTGGAGGTATTAAAAGATCAAATCGGTGTTATTACGACTTTATTGTGTGAGTTATAATATTTAATCCGATAGTTGGATCGTTGTAATTTTTGGACATGTTATACATATATAAGTTGAGTATATGTCCACAAATTTTGAACCAGATTAAAATGAGCGTATAATTTATTATGAATTTTAAGAGGTGACTAATTGTAAATTAGGTTATAAATGATTTTGGTGGAAAATTCTAGAATTGGTGGGCCCCACTTTTGGTTGGTGAGAAATGTGCTCAATTGAATTTTCAAATGTGGTGGGTGGGAATAGTAGCGGTAAAGCCATCGTGTTGCGGAGTTAAGTCCGCTTGACGTCTTAACATTTTCCTATAAATAGAGGCTAAGTTAGAATTGAAAATCACACCGAAACAAAGTTTTCTCTTTCTCTCTATATTATTGAGCGTATTTTGTGAGTATTTAGATACTTTGAGAGTTCTTTGTTTCAAGATAAGTTTCATTCAAAGATCACTTGAGACCTTTCCTTAGAAAGTAATCGACTCTTTGAGGTAAGGGATATTATTTTTTCAGTAATGATATTATTTCTTCAATATCATTATCTTTGAAATGTTGATCCAAGTTTTTATCAAATTTGGAACTTTTTCATGTATCTAAGTTACTATTCATGAGTTACTATTCACGAGTTACTATTCACGTCTTAGTACTATTCATGTAAGCGTGAAAATGTTTTTTTTGTGGAATTTCTATCTTTTGGTGTCTGAGTTCTTATTCACGATACCAAGACTATTCACGATATCAAGACTATTCATCGAAAAATAAAATTTCTTCTTTTCGCTCAAAATATCTATTCGGATACTAGCTTTGATTGTATCCATGTTTTGATCATTCTTGAATTTTACACACTTTGTGATTATTTTTGAGGTATTGTTGGACATGGATAAAAACAAAGTACTAATCCTTAATCCTTAATCCTTGTCATTTTGTTTCAATGGATTCGTTCTTTAAAATATTTTCATCATCCTCAGTCTTAAATGATGATATTATTGAATATCTTTGGCCTGTAGTGCAAAGATGAATGATTTCTGAAGAATATCTTTGGCCTGTAGTGCAAAGATGAACAGGTGTTTAAATGAACATGACCGACTGATGAATATCTTTGGCCTTTAGTGCAAAGATGAACAGGTGTTGAGATGAACATGACCGACTGATGAATATCTTTGGCCTTTAGTGCAAAGATGAACAGGTGTTGAGATGAACATGACCGATTGATGAATATCTTTGGCCTGTAGTGCAAAGATGAATATTTGATTCCAGATGTTTAGGGATTGATGTTACAGGGATAAATGATAGACGATGAACTTTTAAATTCATACATAGAAGATAGTAGTTTGCATTCTCTACTTAACTCTTCTAATGAATTATTATTTCCGCTGCGAACATTGATTTAAAATTTGTTGTCTATTGTATTCTATTAGATTTTTCCCTGTTGAAGACTAACGATAATTTGTTGTATATTATCTTAGTCATAATATTCTTTACTGAGTTAGTTGAGCTCACCCTTTTCCTTGTTGTTCCATTTTTCTTCTCAGGAGGCGAGAATGTAGCGAGTACTAGTCGGGGTATGGAATGAAGGTTCTAGAGAGAGTTGTTTAGTAGTCCTCACCATCTTTGTAAAATAATGTATCAATAATTATGATGGGGATTTATTTTGCGTGTGGATATTGTCTGAAGACAATATTATATTTAAACTCATTAAGATATATTGTCGTATTTCACACGACATTTGTATTATTGAAGTTGTAGTTTGCTTCTTGTACCATGTATTTGGCGACTCGGAATGGGTGTTGTGTATACCTATTTGGGGGCGCCACAGTTGGTATCGAGCTTTAGGATATGATCTCTGGCGGAGATTGGGGAATAGAACTAGGAGGAGAGACGAGTAAATCCTTCGCTTTAGTGTGTCCTACTAAGCTTATTTGTTAGTTGGTCAAGATATAGGGATATTATGTGATATATTGATTTCCTTAATTAACCCTTATTTTATGACGAAGATTTGAGAATGTCTAATCGAGAATATTAACAATGGAAATGAGACCAGTGGAGACGCTCTGTACTCACCAACGAGGAGAAGCGTGCAACAGTTGGCAATGTTCTCTCCCGTGAACAACACCATTGAAAGCGAGATGATGAACGAGGGATGTTTAAAAGCTTTTTTTGCGATTCATGCAAAATCGCATTTGAGGAGACTCGTGTTCAAAATCTGAGGAGGAAATGATAGCAATTCATGGGTTATCACAAACCAGCGATTCAAAGAGTTGGGACCACCAGAATTTAAGGGAAAGCGAGATCCGATCATGGCGGAAACATGGGTCAAGCAAATTACCAAGATATTCGATGTCTTGGGATGCACGGAGAACGAAGGTTCCATTCGTTACTTTTATGTTCCGTGGAAAGGGGATCATTGGTGGGAGTCTCATGAAGCGCACTCCATCCAATTCCAGACTCAAAGATGTCTTGGGAGAGCGTTTGAAACTATTTAATGACAAATACTTTCCGAAAGTGTTCGTGCATATGAAGGAAGTGGAGTTTATTAGGCTGGGCGAGAACAACACGAGCGGTGTCTCAAAGACGAGGCAAAGTTCGCATGAGTTATCCGGTTTGCACCTCATTTGGTGGAGAATGAGGAACGTGATGACGCGGATGTTTCGAGAGGTTTGAAACCCGACATACGTCGAGATCTCATTTCTCATAAATTTTGTCTCTATTCAGGATGTTGTCAATGAGGCTCGATTGTTAGAGCGAGATAACGAAAGTACGGTCAACTGAGGACCACAACCAGGATCGTACTCGTAGATAGCGGTCAGCAGGATAATGATAACCGGCGGAGAAAGAAACAGACGGACAAAAATGGTTATCACTCTAGTGGTAATCGTGGTCATGAAAACAGAAGAAGCGAGTCGGGAGGAGATTTTAAAAAGAGGAGATTCAACAACGACCATTTGAAGACGTCGGCCACAAGAATAACTAGTTTTAAGGGAGGAGAACGACCACCGGGTCGTATGTTACAAATGCGGAAAGAGGGACATATCACCCAAACCGCCCACAGCAGTTTAAGGTATGCTATAATTGTGGAAAAGAAGGACATATCGCTTTCGAGATTATGCGATGTCGAAACCAGTCCGGTATGAATGGTGACTCAAAAGGATGTCCCGAAAAGTCAAAGTCAACGCTTCTTGGAAGAAGCGTTTGTCGTGGCCGGTCAAAATCGAGGAACCCGAACGGTTTAGACGGGTTAGTTAATTATAAATTCTTGCGTAAGTTTATACCTTACTAGATACCGGTTCTACCCATTCTTTATATCTCTCTTGCTTTGCGTTCAACGTTTGAACTTGACTACGGAGAAATTAAACTTTGACCTATCTGTGGAGACTCCATTAGGAGAAAATTTCATTACATCCGTTATTTAAAAATCTTGCTTGATTCAAGTCAGCACTATCACATTACTCGTTAACCTTATTTCTATAGAGATATTTGCTTTTGATGTGATTTTAAGGTTAACTACTCATCATGCCAAAATTGATTACTTTTCGTAAGGTTGTTAGTTTTCATATTCCTAAGCAACCTATTATTGAATTCAAGCAATCAAACCATTGTAATCAAACATTTTCATATCAAGCCATGAAGTCATTCGTTTATTACGGATGTCAAGTTTTCTTAGTCCATGTTATGGATTTGAATAAAGACACGCGTCGATTTGAATAATATTCTTGTTGTTATTGATTTTCCCGACGTATTTTTCGAAGAATTTCTTGGCTTACTCCCAAAGCTCGATATTAAATTTTGTATCGACTTTGAACCCGGTGACAAAACTCATTTCTAAAATCTCATATCGAATGGCTCCTATTGAACTTCGTGAGTTAAAATTCAACTATAGAATTTGGTACCGAGCCTTTATCTTGTGACTTCCTTTGTGGAATTCACCCAAGCCATACTCTACTGTAGGGGACGTCATATTCATGCGATAGTAAAGGCGATAGGTGTCATTGTGACGTCTTATCCAAGATTGGGATATGAGTCACGATTGAGAACAACCTAAGTCGATAATCGAAATACGTAGCTTTTTGAAGCTTAGTTGGTTATTATCGGAGATTCGTGGAAGGATTTTCTTGAATCGCCTACTCGATTAACTTAAATGACTCGAAAAAAGATACAAAATTGTGTATGGAGCGAGGAATGCGAGAAGATTTTCCAATAGCTCAAGAGGCGACTCATTTTGGCACATATTCTAACCATACCATCTTGGAAAAGCGAGCGTAAGTGACGCGTTGAGTAGAAGATCATATCGCGGAACGAAAGTGCGATGATGTCAAGTATACGACAGAGCCAACTTTAATAGAAAAGTTAAGGTTGCTTCGAGCCACCGGCCGGAGTTGATGCATATGAAGAAGAAAGTACAAGAAGGAGCTATTCCTAAGCGAGAATTGATGAAGAAGGAATACTTGAGTCCACTCTAGACTTTGTGTTCCTAACGACTCGATTTGAAGTACAAGATTATGATGGAGGCACACAATACACCATTTGCAATCCATCCTCGGAAGTACTAAAATGTATCGTGATCTTTGACATACATTTTGGTGGAACAATATGAAAGAGAGATTGCAAAGTTTATCTCAATGTGTTTAACTTGTCAACGTGTAAAGGCGAGCATCTAGTACCTAAGGGTCCGTCTGCAACCACTTGAGATTCCGGAATGGAAGTGGGAACACATTACCATGGATTTCGTTACGGGTCTTCCTACGGTTTCTCAAGGCATCAATGCTATTTGGGTTATTGTTGATAGATTAACCAAGTCCGCTTTCATTTCTTGCCGATCACGGAGACTTATTCCTTGAACGTCTTGCTAGTATGTACGTAAATGAGATTGTGAGGTTGCATGGCATGCCTGTTTCCATAGTTTCGGATCGTGACCCAAGATTCACTTCAAGATTTTGGGTTAGCTTGCAAAAAGTTATGGGCACGGATTTGCGATTTAGTTCGCATACCATCCCCAAACCAGACGAGACAATCGGAGAGGACTATTCAAACCCTTGAAGATTTATTAAGACTACGTGTCCTAGACTTCAAAAGGCGGTTGGGATAAGTATTTACTATTAGTAGAATTCTCCTACAACAACAGCTTATCGAGTGCAAGTATAGGTGTAGCTCCATTTGAAGCATTATATGGGACGAAAATGTCGTTCTCCAATATGTTGGGATGAGGTGGGGTGAAGCAACATTGTTGGGACCCGAAAGTTAAGACGTATGATCACCGAAAAGATCCAAATGATTCGACAACGATACAAAAGCGGCACAAGATCGACAAAAGAGTTTATGCGGATCTTCATCGAAAGGACGTGGAATTTAGTGTGTGGGGATCATGTATTATTGCGAATTGCTCCATGGAAGGGAGTTACAAGATTTGGGAAGAGAGGAAAGCTCAATCCACGATTTATTGGTCCATTTCAAATTTTTGACCGGAAGTAGGAAATGTAGCCTATAGACTTGCGTTACCTCCAAGTATGTCTCGTGTTCATAATGTGTTTCACATATCATCTTCGTAAATATGTGAAAGACCGAACCACATTATAGAGTTAGAACAGGACGAGATATAGAAGACTTAACGTATGAGGAGGTACTGTCAAGATTTTGGATAGGAAGGAGCATGTCCCTACGCTAATGAAGGTCATACCACAAGTTAAAGTTTTGTGGAGGAATCATCTTTATAGAGGAAATGACTCGGGAATTGGAAACGAAAATGAAAGCGAGGTATCCTCACCTTTTGAAACACCAGTACGCACGCCAATTTCGAGGACGAAATTTCATAAGGAGGGAGGTTGTAAGACCCCAACTTATTATTAATGAAATTTAATTTTCTATTTATTATTTTGAAATAGTAAGGGTTGATTTGATTAATGTGGATAGTTAGGGTTAAATACGCAAATATTTCAAAATAAGCAAGTGGTTATAAAATATTCATTGTTGTTGGGAATATTCGTTTGGTCGTGGAATATTAGATCTTGTCGGGGAATATTAAATGCGACAGCATTAAGCCATGTGTGGGCCCCATAACTGAAAGCGATTGGATGAAGAAAACGACAAATATAAGTTGGTTAAAAATAACGGCGTAGTTATTCTGAGTTAAGATTGTTGGAATACCGGTGGTTAAAATACGATGAATACGCGTGGTTTAAAGAAGATTACTACGGTATTGCATGTGATTGTTGAATTATTGATCCCACGTAAGAAGGCACTACTCAATAATTTTTCAAGAGTTATTCGTTCAATATTTTATTTTATTGATTCAATAATTCTGCGTTGATATTTTATATTATTATTGTTTCAATAATTGTCATCGCACACAAGATTTCCGATTATCGGATCAATAATTCATATTATTTGAATAATATTATTAGATAACATTTTTGGCAATGTCTAGAAAGTTCGCTCTAAGGAGAGGTTTAGTCACCTAATTGCGGCGCCAGAAGAAGAGAGATCCTTATTGGAAAGCCCCCTCTTTCCGAGGAACGACTGGTTGTATAAATGTGATTCTCGTAATATTATTTGTGAATAATTAATTATTGATTCATATGATAAGGAAATATTTATTTTATATGAATATAAATGATGGATTTATTTATGTGGTTATTAATGAAGGAATTAATTGAGATGTTTTATTTGTATTTTGCCGGATTGGAGGTATTAAAAGATCAAATCGGTGTTATTATTGACTTTATTGTGTGAGTTATAATATTTAATCCGACTAGTTGGATCGTTGTAATTTTTGGACATGTTATACATATATAAGTTGAGTATATGTCCACAAATTTTGAACCGTTAAAAATGAGCGTATAATTTATTATGAATTTTAAGAGGTGACTAATTCGTAAATTAGGTTATAAATGATTTTGGTGGAAAATTCTAGAATTGGTGGGCCCCACTTTTGGTTGGTGAGAAATGTGCTCAATTGAATTTTCAAATGTGGTGGGTGGGAATAGTAGCGAGTAAAGCCATCAAAGTCAGAGTTAAGTTCTGCTTTGCGTCTTTAACATTTTCCTATAAATAGAGGGCTAAGTTAGAATTGAAAATCACACGTAAACAAAGTTTTCTCTCTTTCTCTCTATATTATTGGCGTATTTTGTGAGTATTTAGATACTTTGAGAGTTCATTGTCAAGATAAGTTTCATTCAAAGATCACTTCCACCTTTCCTTCCGAAATCTTGACTCTTTGAGGTAAGGGATATTATTTTTTCAGTAATGATATTATTTCTTCAATATCATTATCTTTGAAATGTTGATCCGAAGTTTTATCAAATTTGGAACTTTTTCATATCGGGTTCTTATTCATGAGTTACTATTCACGAGTTACTATTCACAAGTACTATTCATGAAGCGTGAAAATGTTTTTTTTGTGGAATTTCTATCTTTTGGTGTCTGAGTTACTATTCACGATACGAAGACTTATTCACGATCTGAGACTATTCACGATACCAAGACTATTCATCGAAAAATAAAATTTCTTCTTTTCGTTCAAAATATCTATTCGGATACTAGCTTTGATTGTATCCATGTTTTGATCATTCTTGAATTTTACACCACTATGATTATTTTTGAGGTATTGTTGGACATAGATAAAACAAAGTACGAATCCTTAATCCTTAATCCTTGTCATTTTGTTTCCTTCGGATTCGTTCTTTAAAAATATTTTCATCATCCTCGGTCTTAAATGATGATATTATTGAATATCTTTGGCATGTAGTGCAAAGATGAATGATTTTCAAGAATATCTTTGGCTTTAGTAGCAAAAGATGAATAGGTGTTTAAATGAACATGATTAGGATCGATGAATATCTTTGGCCTTTAGTGCAAAGATGAGCAGTGTTGAGATGAACATGATCGATCGATGAATATCTTTGGCCTTTAGTGTAAAGATGAGCAGTGTTGAGATGAACATAATGGATTGATGAATATCTTTGGCTTTGTAGTGCAAAGATGAATATTTGATTCAGATGTTTAGGGATTGATGTTACGAGGGATAAATGATGAGACGATGAACTTTTAAATTCATACATAGAAGATAGTAGTTTGCATTCTCTACTTAACTCTTCTAATGAATTATTATTTCACTGCGAACATTGATTTAAAATTTGTTGTCTATTGTATTCTATTAGATTTTTTCTCTGTTGAAGACTAACGATAATTTGTTGTATATTATCTTAGTCATAATATTCTTTCTTGAGTTAGTTGAGCTCACCCTTTTCCTTGTTGTTCCATTTTTCTTCTCGTAGGAGGCGAGAATGTAGCGAGTACTAGTCGAGGGTATGGAATGAAGGTTCTAGAGAGAGTTGTTTAGTAGTCCTCACCATTTTGTAAAATAATGTATCAATAATTATGATGGGAATTTATTTGCGTGTGGATATTGTCTAGAAGACAATATTATATTTAAACTCATTAAGATATATTGTCGTATTTCTACGACATTTGTATTATTGAAGTTGTAGTTTGCTTCTTGTACCATGTATTTGGCGACTCAGAATGGGTGTTGTGTATACCTATTTTGGGGGCGTCACAAGTCAAGTAGAACATAATGTCTACTATCTCTTCTAGATTAAAAGTCCATCGTTAATATTTTATTCATGTAATAATCATCAACAATTCTTTGTTATACCCAAGATAAAATAACTCTCATCACCTGAACCACCAAATATTTTAGTTAAATCCATAATTCATATTTATAATCATATAACTCAACAGTTTCTCATTACCACAAAGGCTTATTAGAACGTTTACTCAATATCCTTACCCCAAAGGCTAAAGATATTCAAATGTAATAACAATGATCATACCAATCAGTTGTCTACCTTTGCACTACGGGTCAAAGATATTCAACTATAAAACCAATGGTCGTGATTATACCAATCAATTATCTGTCAGTGCACTACGGCCAAAGACATTCAACTGTTAACTAATGGTCATGATCTTGCCAATCACATCATCGAATTATCCATGTACTACGGGTCAAGGATGTGAGACCCCAAAGTTTATGAATAAAGATTTAAATTTCTCGAAATATTTTTTTTGAATATTATGGTATGGATTTTATATAATGTTATAGTTGTGGATAATATTTATAAATTTTACAAAGTACGCAAGTTGTTATATAATATTCGATTGGTCGGGGAATATTCGTTTTAATAGGGAATATTCGTACGACGGCACAATCATTGTTGGACCCCACAACGAAATTATTGTCGGATTGAGAAAACGACAAAAATATCCTTGATATTTGCGCTTCATCCAGTATCTTTTCATAAAAATATTCTTCTGAGCATTCTTGAATTTTACTCCACAAAGTAGTATCATGTTGACCATTTGAACGTTATTGAATTCTGGATAAATTAAATTATAAATCTTTAAAATTTATCTTTGAACTTGTTTTATTGAATTATTATGTCATGATCAACATCCTCATGCTTATATTGTGATGAAAGTCATCCTTGGCTTACGTGTATAGATGGACTTGGTATGATTATGACCAGGGATTATTCGGTATAATCATGACCGTAATGTAACGAATGATATGGTAAAAAGTCCTCATTGGCCTGTAGTTCATTGATGGACAATTGTTGGTATGATTATGACCAAGTATTATTCGGTATAATCATGATCATTGATGATTACATGAATATCCTTGGTCGTGGTGCAGGGATGATTTGATGATGTGGTTTATTTATTAAGCTGAGTCTCAGCGATAAAGTTAATGAAAATCTTTTTAAATCATAGAAGATAGTAGATTTTATGCTCTACTTGACTCTTCTAATGGATTGCTTATTCCAATGCAGTTGTTGATCTAAAACTTGTTTTCTATTGTATTCTATCAGTTGTTATACTATTGAAGGCGAAGGATAATTTATTCTACATTATCTTAGTCATAATATTTTTTACTGGGCTAGTTGAGCTCACCCTTTTGCTTTCATTGTTCTCTTCAGGAAATGAGAACGTAGCCGGGACTAGTCGGGGAACGGAGTGACGGTCCAGATGATAGCATTAGTGGTCCTCACTATTCTATTAAATAGTGTGATAATAAATGTAATGAGGACTCCATTTGAGTTTGAATACTGTCTAGAAGACAATATTCGTATTAAAACTCTCAGTTTATATTTTGTCGTATTTTATACGACAGTTGTATTTGAATTTTGTACCATGTATTTGGCGACTCAAGATGAGTGATGTATACCTATTTTAAGGGCGTCACACTTTGATATTAAAAAAAACACTTAAGTCTTAAGTGAGAGGGTATGTTTAATTAAGACGTTTAAAGGCTTTAAAAGTTTGTTTGTATTCAATCAAGATATTTAAGGAGTTTATAAAAATTTACTGATTTTTAATTACAACTTTTGTAATGTTTTTAAAAATTAGGTGTTATTGAATCGAGACTATTACAAAATCTATAAAAATATTTTGGTATTCAAAAAGTCATAGATTTTTCAGATTTCTATCAAATGGTTGAGTTTGATATACTTTTGAAGAATAGGTATAAATATCAACCCATATTCAAAGACTGACCTCATCTCTAATAAAGACTTCCAAATATTTGAGGAAGGGATAAGATGAACAGACCTGATAACCTATCACATACATAAGACGCCTGTTTGCATTAGAGAAGATGAGACGCCTGATTCTTTCTCAACCTTTGTGTCAAATGTTTGATTGTTAAGGATAAGAATCAGGTAATCAAACCATATACATGTGTGAATTATCTTTTACATATATTATTTTTTAATTTATGTGTATGATTAGATGTATTAGTTATTTTTATGGTGCGAGTAAATAGGTTTTTGATCTTTCATGTTTTCCCTCTATTTTAATCTAAAATTACATGCTCAAAAATAGGTTTATATATTCATTAGACAAATGTCTCTATATATATTCATTTGTAGACTATACTCCCCCTACACAAAAAATTATTCAGTTGATTCATAATTTAAACTTTTCTACATTAACATGTCACATTATTCATGTCTCATTATCAAGGATATTCTCTTAACAACCCACACATATTGAGCAATGATATAGTTTTAGGCAACACATAAATATGTTCATATATATATATATATATATATATATATATATATATATATATATATATATATATGAGAATGATCCATAAGATGTATTTCATATGAAATAAAATATGGCATATAACATCTATACCTTCCGTTTAACACGTTGTCCGCTAGTAATTCTAGCGGACGTGGTGTTTGAAATAATTAGACGTGTATGCCCTCACATGCCAAGTATCACATAAATTACATAAAATCCGCTAGATATACTAGCGGATGGGCAACAACAAATCAATCAATTCCCCCATTATAAATACTGCACTGCTATACCTTTTACATTATAAAGATTGCACTGCTATACCTTTTACACAAATTCAATTGTAATACAACACGAATTCCTGCACTATCAATTCGCCCATTATAAATATTGCACTGCTATACCCACTGCAATACCCAGTACACAAATTTAATTGCAATACAACACGAATTCTTGCAATATCGATTTGCCCATTATAAATACTGAACTGCTATACCCACTGCAATACCTAGTACACAAATTCAATTGCAATACAACACGAATTCCTGCAATATCAATTTAATTGCAATACAACACGAATTCCTGCACATGCCTGTTAAATTCACAGAAAATTTGTTAGCTTTATTGGTGGTTAGTCCAGTGAATATCATTCATGGTAATTAAGATTCACAAAACGCCTTACCATAGGCCCCATCCTGTTGTCACTTGTTACTCCATATCTAAAATTGCAGCATTTGGGCTAAATTTTTTGCACAAATGACACCTAAGCATTCAATTGATTTTTCTGCATATATATTTGATCGAAAGAATAGACTGACCAATGCATTGAGCACCTACCAAGACAAATATCTATCATTAGAACAAAATTTGTAAGCTTGAAACTCAAAGGGGATGTCCCAGAAATTAATTACTTACTATAGCAAATTAATTACTTACCAGGTCTATAGTTCAGAACACAACACAAGTTAATTACTTACTATAGCAAGTTAATAACTTTTTGAAGAAATACTAGACAGTAAATGAAATAACAAGTACAAGCAACAAAGATGATTTCACCCTCTTATTCCCCACTGCCTGAGGGCCCCAAGGGCATCTCACACCAGTAAAATGGATCTGCAATCTACAGGCTAGAAGTAGAACACTCAATCTCATCCAACTATAATGAGATATTTTTTCATTTTCATTGCCCTCTTTAACTTCATCTTTTATACATTCCTCTTGGTTTTAGATGAACACATCTAGACCTTCTTTCATCATGTCAGGTGAAAGCATCTCTGCAAGCTCAACTGCAGTAACAACTAAATTGAGTGAACCCCACTAGGAAACACTTGCTGGATTGAGCCTGTTAAATTAGTCAGATAACCAATATAACTACCGACACTATTCAAGCTGAAAACATCAAGGCATCTGATAGTACAATAATGGAATCATTTTGAAACTATTCACCCGAGTTTATAAAACAACGAATTACGAAAGTTGGTCAAATATACCTTGTACCTTGTATGTTATTGTGAAATGGAGTTACAAATCATTAATAAGATTATATATGTTACTAGGTCTGTCGACTTTGTCAGCAGCAGGATGAGAAACCAACTTGTGCAGTGTGTGGGAGACTAACCAACCCCTGGGTTTGTCTCATATGTGGTTTTGTTGGATGTGGAAGGTAAAACAATATGTTATTCTCAGTATACTTTCTTTTTTTATATATTGAGCATCCAACATTTATGACTTTTGATGGTTTTCAATTTCTTATGGTTTATCATTGATTTATTATATTGACTTTATTCGTTACTGAATTTAGGTACAAGGAAGGGCATGCTATTAGGCATTGGAATGATACACAACATTGCTATTCTCTTGAGTTAGATACTCAGCAGATTTGGGATTATACTCACACTAAAATATGTTCACCGGTTAAATCAATCAAAAATTGATAGCAAGTCAGTCATGACAAATTTTCACTATTCATCAGAGTAAAGCTAAGCACAGAGTGGTATCAATGCACAAGGAACATGTTTTAGACCTCAATTTAAAATAAATAAATCATGCTTCCGAGGCATTAACAAGGATCCAGTTAAAACCACATAAAATAAAAGAAATTATAAGAAGAAATAGGATGTACGTGAGACCCCAAATTTTATAAATAAAGATTTAAATTTCTCAAAATATTTTTTTTATATATTATGGTGTGGATTTGATATAATGTTATAGTTGTGGGTAATATTTACAAATTTTGCAAAGTAAGTAAGTGGTTATATAATATTCGATTGGTGGGGAATATTCGTTTTATCGGGAATATTAAAGACGACAAGACAATCATCGTTAATTGGACAACTAGCGGAAGTATTGTCGTAGTAAGAAAACGATAGAGTTATCTTTTGTTAAAAATAATGGCGAAAGTATTACCGTTAAAACTGTTGAACTACCCGGTAGTAAAAGTACAGTAATACGCGTGGTTGCATAAGAAGACATACGATATTGATTATTGATGCTTACGTGAGAAGTCACCGGTTATACTCAATTATTACTACTGATAATTATTCATCATCATATCTCATATTATTGATTCGATTATTGTCACAAAGATCATCCGCATAAAATATTATATTATTAAATCAATAATTGAGGCGACAAAGTTATTCATATTATTAAATTGCAATATTTACAATGTCTAGAAGTTACACAAAGAGAGGTTTGGTCATTATCTAATTACGCTAATAAGGAGAAATCCTTATCTGAAAGCCCCCTCTTTCCAGGAGCAACCTAGTTGTTAAATATTGTGAGTTATAATATTAATGATGAATGTTATTAAAAATCAAATTTGAGTTTAGAGTTGAATTTGGAGACGCAGACGTGATATTTTAGTTCGAAACGATGAAATTAGTAGAAATAAACAATAAACACAAAATTTGCTAGGGTTGACTTTTTGGTCAAAAAAGTCAACAGTTGACTTTTTCAGAAAAAGTCAAACTTCGAAATTTCAAAAATAAATTTTTTGAGAAAAATAGTTCCATTATGTTGGAATTATTAGCGTTAGTGAAAATCGACATTTATTTCGATAATAATTGATGTTTGGAGGTTATATTGACCAATCGGGTAATTAATCGAATAAATGAGCAATTAATTGCTATTAATTCACATGATTATAACTATTTGTTCACATGTGTGTACTATTGATTCACATTCATTTACTATTAGGGGAGTTGGTGCAAGATTGATAATACTTGCATGACTAAGTTAAAAATGGAGGTATAGATGGGAGTCTATATATACTGTAATTCGTATTTTCACATGATTATAACTATTGATTCACATGATTGAACTATTGATTCACATTATTTTATTTATTATTAGGGGAGGTGGTGCGAGTTTGATAATACTTGCAGAACTAAATTAAAAATAAAGAAAAAGAGGAAGGTATTATACTATAATATTTTGAGCCCCAAAACGTGCAATTATCGAAAATATATTTTGTAAGACCCCAGTTTTTATGAATAAAGATGATTTTTTTTCTTCTATAAATATCATTTTTGAATATTATGGAATGAATTTAATATAATGTTATAGTTGTGGGTAATATTTACAAATTTTGCAAAGTATGCAAGTTGTTATATTATATTCGATTGGTCAGGAAATATTCTTTTTGTCAGGGAATATCCGTACGACGGTACAATCATTGGTGGACCTCACAACGGAATTATTGTCGGATTGAGAAAACGACAAAAATATTTTATTGAAAATAACGGCAAAAGTTTTACCATTAATACTGTTGAATTACTCAAATTGGTAAAAAAAATACGATGTCGCGTAAAAGTAGATACACAGTATTGATTATTGACGCTCTTATGTGAAGTCATCTTAGTTTTGTTTTATTACTTATATATATATAAAATTATATATATATATATATAAGGTATATATTTATATATATATTTTATATATATATATAAGTAAAGTTGTCAAAGTTGTCAATTTGGGTGGGGGAAGGAAGATTTGGTTTATACGGGGAGGGAGTACAATTATTATCATTATATATATATAATTTGTCACATGTTTTGAGGATGGTGGGGGAAGGTTCACGACAAATCAAAGAAAAAAAGGGGAAGGATTGCTTGGAAAAGAGGGAGTTACATTATTATTATATTTATATATATGTAATTTAGTTGACAACTTGGTAAGGCTGATCACGGGATTGTATCCCGTGAAAAATTTTACACATGTTATATATATTTAATATATATAATATATAATATATTTTATTTAAAAGATTTTGCTTTAAATATGGATCGTCCGATTAAAAATAAATCAATCTGGACCGTTCATGAATTAGTTACTATGCAGTCCATTCTTCTATAAATAGAAGCTCATTGCTTCATTATTTTCTTACGAATTCACTGAACTCTAGAGAGAGAAATTATAGAGAGAAAGAAGAAGAGTTTTCTGTTACTTCACTACTCTGATATCAAGTTTATTTTACGGTAAGGGATATTATTTCTTTCTTATTCATGAAGAGAACTTCTGTTATTCCATTCTTTATTATTCTGTTGGAATAACCAGTATACGTGGTCTACCCTATACTTGGTGATTTCTGTTGTTATTTTATTCTTTATTATTCTGTTGGAACATCCTGTCTGTGCGTTTTACGTCGGACCTACTTCCGTCTTTATTATTCTACATTGGAACATCCCGTCATGCATGTGTTTTTCTGTAGGACTGATTCGATTATTTATTATTCTATTGGAATAACTCCGTCATGCATCAAGTACCGCATGCATGGTGATTTCATTGTTATTCCATTCTTTATTATCTTGTTGAATATCCTGTTGGTGTGCGACATACGCTGACATTCGGTTCCGTTATTTATTATTCAATTGAATAACTCGCCTATGGGCAATCGCATGCATGATGATTTCTTTTGTTATTCCATTCTTTATTATACTCGGTTGGTTAAAGTTTTGACTTCTATACTCCATGAAATTAGTGGAATATCCTTGATATTTACGCTTCATCCAAAGATCTTTCATGGAAATATTCTTACGAGCATTTTTGAATTTTACTCTACAAAGCAATGATCATGTCGACAATTTTGACGTTATTAGTTCTGAATAAATTAATTCGTGAACTTGTTTTATTGAATTCTTATATCATTGTCATCATCCTCATGTTTATATTTTTTGAAAGCCATCTCGTGGCCCGTAGTGCATAGATGGACTTGGTATAATTATGACCGAGGGAATATTTGTAATGTCGTCATCGTAATATTACAAATGATGTGATAAAAGTTCTCATTGCCCGTAGTGCATTGATGGACATTTGTTGGCATGATCATGACCATTGATGAATACACGAATATCCTTGGCCTGTAGTGCATGAATAATTTGTGGTCGTGATATTAAAGAATATCCTCGCCAGTAGTGCGGGGTGATTCGATGATGTGGATTATTTATTAAGTAGGAGTCTCCGCGATAAAAGTGATGAAAAACTTTTTAAATCATAAAAGATAGTAGATTTTATTCTCTACTTGACTCTTTTAATGTATTGCTTGATCCGCTGCAGTTAAACTTGATATTTGTTATATCAGTATCGCTTAATGATCTTTGTTTTAAGACTAATGATAATTTATTCGCATTATCTTAGTCATAATATTTCTTCTTGGGCTAGTTGAGCTCACCTTTTTTCTTTCACCGTTCTCTTCGTGAAATGAGAACGTGGGCGGGACGACCAGTCGTGAAGCGGAGTGATAGTCCTAGATGGTGTATTAGTAGTCCTCACTATTCTGTTAAATAGCGTGACAATAAATGTAATGAGGACTTATTCTGAGAGTGGATATTGTCTAGACGATAGTATTTGTAATAAAACTCACAGCTCTCTTGTTGTATTTTAAAGATTGTATTTGTATTTTGTACCATGTATTTGGCGACTCAGAATAGGTGATGTATACCTATTTTGGGGGCGTCACATATTTTTCTATAAATAGAAGCACATTCTTCCTTCATTTCTCACCAATTCACTAAAGCTATAGAGCAATTATTATAGAGAGAAAGTATAGAGAGAAAGAAGAAGAGAAGTCTACTACCTCTCTACTCCAGTATCCAGTTTCTTTCTAAGGTAAGGGGTATTATTTCTTTCGTATTCATGAAGAGAGCTATTGTTATTCCATTCCTTATTATTATGTTGGAATAACCTGTCTATGCGAAGTACCGCATACATGGTGAAATTCTTCTGTTATTCCATTCTTTATTATTCTATTGAAATAACATATCTGTGTGGTCTATCGCATGCATGGTGAATTCTGTTTTATTCCATTCTTTATTATTACATTTGAATATCGTATACATGCATGTAGACACGCATTTGATTCAGTTCCATTCTTTATTATTCTATTAAGAATAACCTGTCTGTGCGGTCAATCACATGCATGGTGAATTCTTCTATTATTACATTCTTTATTATTATATTAGAATAACCTGTCTATGTGGATTACCGCATGCATGGTGAATGATCCTTTGTATTCATATGAATAGTATTTTCATTCAAAAGGGGTTTCTACTAGGGGCAGTTTCGTAATTTTTCTGACCCTAAAAAATTCTGGAAAAATTTGAAATGATAATTTGATGAGTTGTCTAGATTGTGTCCAAAAATGGCGATTTTTCGGATGTATATATTAAGAGTTATGGATTTTATGAGAAAAGACTATTTTAAAAGTAAACCCTTATAATTCTTTGTGGTTAACTCCAAAATTGGTGAAATTTTTATTGGGAATACATATATATAACAGGAGTATACCCTGTAAATTTTGGAATTTTTTGTCAAAAGTACAATTTATGATAAATGTCTAAATATTCGGCAGTTTTGGCCATATAAAAAATAGTAAATGAATTTTAAAAATTCGAGAAAATATATATTCAATATGGGACTATGTTATGCTAAATCCCGTAAAAGTAACACGTCTGCAGGCAAGTCAATCACATGCATGGTGAATTCTTACATTATTCCATTCTTTATTATTACATTGGAATAACTGCCATGTGGATTACCGCACGCATGGTGAATGATCCTTTGTATTCATATGAATAGTATTTTCATTCAAAAGGGGTTTCTACCAGGGGCATTTTTGTAATTTTTCTGACCCTAAAAAATTCTAGAAAAATTTGAAATGATAATTTGATGAGTTGTCTAGATTGTGTTCAAAAATGGCGATTTTTGGATGTATATATTTAGAGTTATGGATTTTATGGGAAAAACTATTTTAAAAGTAAACCCTTATAACTCTTTGTGGTTAACTCCAAAATTGGTGAAATTTTTATTGGGAATACATATATATAACAGGAGTATACCCTGTAAATTTTAGAATTTTTGGACAAAAGTAAAATTTATGATAAATGTCTAAATATTCGGTAATTTTGGCTATATAAAAAATAGTAAATGAATTTTAAAAATTTTGAGAAAAATATATGTTCAATATGGGACTATATTATGCTAAATCCCAGAAAAGTAATCTGTCTGTGCGGTCAATCACATGCATGATGAATTCTTCTGTTATTCTATTCTTTATTATTACATTGGAATAACTCCATACATGTGGATTCTGCATTTATGCATGGTGAATGATCCTTCGTATTCTTATGAATAGTATTTTCATTCAAAATGGGTTTCTACCAGGGGCAGTTTCGTAATTTTTCTGACCCTAAAAAATTCTGAAAAAATTTTAAATGATAATTTGATGAGTTGTCTAGATTGTGTCCAAAAATGGCGATTTTTGGATGTATATATTAAGAGTTATGGATTTTATGGAAAAGACTATTTTAAAAGTAAACCCTTATAACTCTTTGTGGTTAACTCCAAAATTGGTGAAATTTTTATTGGGAATACATATATATAACAGGAGTATACCCTGTAAATTTTGGAATTTTTGGACAAAAGTACAATTTATGATAAATGTCTAAATATTCGGCAGTTTTGGCTATATAAAAAATAGTAAATGAATTTTAAAAATTCTGAGAAAAATATATGTTCAATATGGGACTATATTATGCTAAATCCCAAAAAAGTAATATTTTTGGGACTGATTTGATATTTTTCATGAAAATAAACTAGTTATGAGTAAATAAATTAAATATATTATGTGAAGTAACAAAATTAGAAAATAGGATTTTATGGCTTGGGAATCCTATATAGGGTATATGCAGATTTTTGATGAGGGATTTGATTATTGGTGACGAAATCTTATGAGTATGACATTTTTGAATGATTAAATGCATTATTTGGTAAAGTGTAAACAATTGAAATAAATTATTTATAAGTTTAAGAAGTGATTAAAATATTGTTATAATATTAATAATATTAGATTATGAGTTTATTAAGTGGTTGATAATATTTGGATAAATTTAAAGTCTTTAATATTTATCCTTGTTTTCGTTTGATTAATGTTTATATATCATTGTCATCATCCTCATGCTTATATGGTGATGAAAGTTATCTTTGGCTTACATGCAAAGATGGACTGTTGATTATTGAATTGTATATCTTTGGCTTACATGAAAAGATGGACTGTTGATTATTGGTTTTATAGTTGTATATCTTTGGCTTACGTGCAGAGATGGACTTGGTATGATTATGACTAGGGATCATTCGGTGTAATCATGACCTGTAATGTTATAAACGATGTGGTAAAAGTCCTCAATGGCCTATAGTGCATTGATGGACAATTTTTGGTATGATTATGACCAGAGATTATTTGGTATAGTCATGACCTTTGATGATTTAATGAATATCCTTGGCCCGTAGTGCAGAGATGATTCGATGACGTGGTTTATTTATTTAATGAGTTGGTGCCGATAAAAATTGATGAAAACATTTTAAATTATGAAGATAGTAGATATCACGCCTACTATGACTCTTCTAATGGTTTGCTTATTCAATTGCAGTTAAACTTGATGTCTATCAGATTTTACCGGTTTAACATTATGAAGGCTAATGATAATTTATCCCGCATTATCTTAGTCATAATATTTTTCTTCTTGGGCTAGTTGAGCTCACCCTTTTGCTTTCATTGTTCTCTTCAGAAATGAGAACGTGGCGGGACTAGTTTGGGAGCGAGTGATGGTCTGAGATGGTGTCATAGTAGTCCTCAATATTCTATAAAATAGTGTGATAATAAATATAATGAGGACTCCATTGAGTGTGGATATTGTCTAGATAACAATATTTATATTAAAACTCACATCATATGTTTTGTCGTATTTTACACGACAGTTGTATAATTAAGTTTTTATTTGTATTTTGTACCATGTATTTGGCGACTCAAGATGGGTGATGTATACCTATTTTGGGGGCGTCACAATGTATATATCAAAATAACCATAAACACAAGACTATTAAATCAAATGAAATATCACTTACATCTTTTAGTATGAGTATAATCTCACTAGGTATAAGAAAAGTCTTTTTGTCGTCGTCTAGAATCTACAAAAAATGCATAGGAAGGTAGGCATGAATTAAACTTAATACAACAAATTGCAGACTTAACACGATCGCATATCATTATGAGAGATGATATTGATTGAGGTAGTGCATCGAATCGAAACCACATAAACAATCTGGATCCCTAATTCATAGATAATCACAACTAGAAAATAGTGGATCATTCACAAAAATCGCATGAGATAACCAAACAGGTTTAAGTACGGATTTGGGATATTAAATGAAAAAACTTACCGATTATTGTTCGACAAACACTCAAATTTCTACAACTTGTTAATAATTTGCAGATCTTTGCAAACTAGGGTTCTTGAGTTCGATTGGGAATCGCAGTGACTTGACATGATCCATAAAGATTTACCTTCATTACCTTTTCCCCCAATTAATATCGTCAGATTAGGCATCTTAATGACCAGCGGATTCGAGTAATTTCTTCGTTTAGTCTTACGGGCTAAGTGGCTAATTGGGGCAAAAGTGGGAAATTTTTTATTAATCACGTCGCTACTACTACTTCTAGCGGACGACTTTTACCCAATTCAAATCGGCTATTCATTTGTTAAGCGGATGGTATAGATGTTATATATTACTTTTTATTCCATAGCATATAGATCTTTATGGATCATTCCAATATATATATATATATATATATATATATATATATATATATATATATATATATATACTATTAGGATCTTAAGCTCACCCTTATCCAATCTCACTGAAGCTCACTCCCTTTTAACGACGGACGGCATGACGGTCATATACAACCGTCGTCTATACATTTTATGACTCGGACAACATATAGCATCGCTTAAAAGTATGTATTTACGGTTAGCCATGAATCGAACCATCGCCGGTCCGCCGCTAAAGGGGTGAGCTTAAGATCCGGACTCTCTCTCTCTCTCTATATATATATATAATTATACGAAATGTTTGTATAGAAAAGTTAACTTGTTTGTTAGTTGATAATCAATTATGAATGTGTAGATAGATGTGTATATATGACATAGTAATTACAAATGAGAGATTCTTAACAAGGAAATAATAAAGAAATGGGGGGAAATGCTAGGAATTATAACTCGTGGACATTGGAAGAGCGATGAGTTGCTACAACTCATGGTTGATGTTGCACTTCGTGGATGGCGTGATATTAATGGAATGCTAAGTAAGTAAACAGATGAGAAAGAGATATTTTTTGCTTTTAATCAAAAGTTTGGCTGCCAAATAACATATTCACAGTACCCAAGTCGACTAAAATGATTTAAGAATTTTATGGAGCTTTTTCCTAATAGTTCTGGGTTTGGGTGGAATTCAGTCAATAAAAAGTTCACTGCTAGAGATGAAGTGTGGGAAAAATACTTCACGGTGAGCTTCTACTATTTTTTAAAATAATTATCATTGATAGCTCTATTTTATATGTTTATGTTATTCATACCATGATTAATGGAGTTTTTTTTGTTGGTAGTCCCACCCGAATCGTAGATTCTTAAAGAACGATACTTTAACCGACTATGAAGATTTGAAAATTGCAATTGAGAATGTAATTGCTATTGGAAAAAGCTCAATTGCACTTGGTGATGAAACTGATGCAAGAACATTTGAAGTTGAAGAAAATAGAAATTTCGGAATAGAAGATTTGAATTATGATTACAGTAATGATGTGTTTGTACCAAATGAGGTTGGAACAACATTCCAAGAACTACCACCCAGGCAATATATTTCACCCACACAACCTACTCCACCCTTACCATTTCAAGGAACAAATACGAAGACTTCCTTGGCCAATAATGCTCAGAAAAAATGAAACAAAATTGAGTTTGAATGGATTAATAGCTCCATTGAGACCACTACTCGAGTTGATGTTTTAGAAAAAAGTTTCTGCTAGCATTAACTCAGTTGCTACTAATTCTCGGGGAATCCGTAGCCTATTGGAGAAAAAGGAAAAAGATAGTAGTTGCTGGGATGATATCAAAGAGATACCAAATTTGGAAAATCAAGCTCGTTACAAGGCGGTTGAATAGCTTAATATTAAATCAAAGAAAAATATGTTCTTGAAAATGTCACCAGAAGAGTGCTCATATTGAATAACATACAAATTGTTATAATAATTGCAGTTATTGAGATGATGGTCTAAGTTGAGAAATATGTTCTAGTTGGTTTTTGCATTCAGTGTAGGAATGCTAACATTCTGAACTTTGATTTTGATGTATGTTCTAGTTGGAATTTGGTTTGACATTATGGGATTTAGTTAAAATATACGTGGTTGGTTTTTGTTAATTGGTGTTACATTTTCATGGCTCCTACCAATTTTTATGTGGCTATTTCATGCTGCCTTCTATAAACTAAATTAATGTTATAGCAATTAGGATATTAATTTAATTTTGTACCAAATGAATGATATATTAGACAATGTAATTTACTTTTAATTTTTTGCAATATCAAATATAATGTCTCACGCAAATATGCAAGATCAAATATATAAAATATTATCGATATTGTTTCTCGTGAGACTTTTGGTCGATCCCATTTTGCTATTAGTAGAAATTTTAACAGTTTTGAACGATTTGAACACACTATCACCTCAAATGATGGCTAAACTTGGATCCACAGTACCTTCTAAAATAAGAGAAAACACAAGATTTGTTCCTTACTTTAAGGTAAGTAATGAAAATTTCATTATTATCATTATTTTTGTTGTTATTTATCACCATTATATTGAATAAAAATGTCTATTACTCTCTTTATTCCTAAATAAGTGACGTTTTAGAAGAAAAAATTTGTTCCAATTTATTTGCCGTTTACAATTTTCTAGGAGAATAAATTATTTACTTTCCTATATCACCCCTACATTCTCTCATTGTCCCAACAAATTCTCACCCTTAGTATTAATAGTTTTCAACTTCCCATAAAGGGGTAGTGATGAAATTTTACACAAATTTTAATTATTAAATGATAGTATTAAATGACTTTCTTAATCAATGTGCAAAAACCTTAAACGACACTTATTTAGGAACGGAGATAGTAATTCATTTAAGGATTGCATTGGAGCTATTGATGGTACACACATTCCAACAATAGTAGAAGTACGTGATATAAGCAATTATCGTAATCGTTATGAAAAAATATTGCATAAATGTATTAGCAGCTTGTAATTTTGATTTGAAATTCATATATGTGCTTAGCGGGTGGGAGGGTTCAACTCATGATTCAAAAGTGCTAAACGACGCTTTAACAAGGAGGAACGGATTTAAAGTGCCACAATGTATGTATTTATCTTGTTTTTCATTTAATTTGTTTGATATTAAATTCCATAGTAATTTTTTAAATGACATATAATTAGGTAAATTTTTCTTGGTGGATTGTGGATTCTTAAATCGACACCAATTTTTAGTTCCTTTTCGAGATGTTCAATATCATCTTCAAGATTTTGCTAACAAGGATCGTGACCCCGGAAATGCAGTTGAGTTGTTCATGATTCCTTAAGGAACATAATTAAGAGGATATTTGGTATATTTAAATCGAGATTCACAATTTTCAAGTACGCACCTCCATTTCTTTCAAAAACTCAAGCAGAGCTTGTACTAGTGTAGGACCCCACAATTTTTTTCGTAAAAAGTATCGTTCAGATGAATTTCGTATTGAACTAGATAACGAGTTACCATCTTCATTGTTACCGATCAATTAAAGAGATAATTTGGAACAAGTTTTTAAAACAATGAGCAACAACGAGAAAATGCTAATAAATAGAGACTGGTATAACTTTTGACATGTAAAGAGATATCAAACATAATAATAACAATGACCCGATAACAAGGGTAATAATTTTGGTATTGTTGATATGTCTGTAACTTCTAAAATTTTATTGATATCTGAGCATCTAAACTTATCATGAGAATAATATAAAGACTTTCAACATATATAAAATATCATGCTACAATAATTCAATGAACTAATATGATTTCCTTAGTTCATGAAAATTGGGAAAGGCTATACATAACAAATAATAAACTGCAAGATATTTTAAAAGTTAGTAAAAATTCTGTAACTTATTTCATAGAGTCTAAAAAAATCATTTTAAAAGTCTTTTAAGACTTTAAAATCTACAAACTCTAACAAAAATCTGTCACTTAAAAAAAGCCTTAATTAAATACAACCTTATAAATTTGAAAACAAACAAAATATAATCCTTACAAACAAATATAATAGTCTTAAAAATAATTGAAAAATAATAAAGAGTTAAATACCTTCATTAAGGAAACAAACACATTACAGGTTTACAATCCCAACCTTGCAAAGATAATTATTCATTGGACAAATTACATTTGCTTCTAACTAATATATCAAAATCTTGTGCAGAAATTACAACTAATAAGATCAAGAAACAGAAGTGCTGTTTTATCTTGCAAATAGTAGGACAATACTGAGACGAGCTCCTAATCAAACAGGCTGAATCCCATGTCATCATCACTCTCTTCCTTTGGCTCTTCCTGTTTCATTTCAACAACAAATATAGGAAAACTGAAAACAACAGATGATCATCAAAATGAAACAAAACATTCTAAAATCATAGAATTACATTGTTACTCACTTAAAAAGCTTTATTTAAAAAAAAAACTCAGTTACTATAATTCTAAACCTGAAGATATTATTTCATTACAGTTATTAAGAATCTGAAGCCCAGCTGAGTTTCACATACATAGAGCAGAGGTAGGAGATATTAAGATTTAGTTGACTACCTTCTTCTCCTCAGGGGAAGGAGCTGCTGCTGCTGCAGCTCCACCAGCTGCAGGAGCCGCAACAGCAACAGCACCACCACCACCGCCAGCTCCAACATTCAAGACAAGATCTTCAATGCTTCTCTTTTCAACAAGATTGGCCAGTAAGACTCAATAGTAAGGTTCGCAGCCTTCACAATTGCAGAAATCTTCTCCGCCTGTGATCACCCACGTTAGATTTGTGTGTAGGTAGATGTGGCAAATGGGTTAATGCATTGTCAACAGATAAAATTTAATTAATGGAGGGTCATAAATGGGTTGTGTCAAAAATGGATAATTTTAAATGTGTCATAAGCAGATTATTTTAAATGGATACTAGTCAAAACCTACCAACCCCTATATAATCCACAACTGAAGATTCTTTTATTTGTTTCAAAACAATACCAAAACTTTAATATTTGTTAATGAGTCATAAAATAGTAATTTTAAAGCATATATATATGTATATTACACCTTGAAAAATGCAGCTTCAATTTTCATGGAGAAAGTAGGCCTATTAAAGCTACTACATCAGCTTTACATGCAGTGTTGTGTTTCAGCAAGTTCCTGCATTGAATTTTTATCTAATAACCCAGCAGTTCTTGAGATGCTTGTCATCTACAGAGGCAAAGTGGGGGTGATTTAGAATGTGTCCTATATTTGTATTAGCTGGCAAATGCATTTAGTATTCAATTAAAATTAGTTTGCAATAATATAAAAGGGTCAAGAGTCCTGTACTTATCACCAAAAAAGTCCAGTATTTAGTCCATTTCAATTACAGTAAAAATCCTTTTTTATTGCTTATATGATATAAAGATTTTTTTTCTTGCTCTATGATATAAAGATCCCTCTCCTATGATATAAAGATACATCTATGGAACTCCTTCGCACGAGAAAGAAAAAAGTACTCTCAGAAGACGAATAAAAGAAAAGCGATTTTCTTTTTCCCGGTAAAAGAAGTGGACAAGGATGGAGGAGATAAAATTGGAGAGGAGAGTAAATGGTATAGAAGTCGTGATTTATGGGTGTGCTATTTTACCTGACCCACGGGTTCATCCACCATATAACCCACTTATTTCTTATTTCAACCATATTGCCAGCTCTATGTTCTCTAAGTTTATATATATATATATATATATATATATCAGGCCGGTTCAGGAACGGACTGGTCCGTTAACGGACCAGGCTTTAGCGACCGACTGTCCGTCGCTAAAGCCTCATAACAGGCAATGTTATGAACTTTAACGACCGACAGTCCGTCGCTAAAGATGGTCACCAGTCCGTTGGAGAACGGCTATAATATATATATATATATATATATATGTTAAAGAATGGAATTATACATAGGTATCTACAGCGAGTCTAAAGAAGTTCAGTAAAGAAAATTAGCACAAATGAGAAATGATATGCTTACGGTGATAGGGATCCCATCGTCGCTGAGAATCATGGCAGCATAAGAGCAAGCGAGATCTCCGAACGTCATTTTACTGCAATTAAAATAAATCTCTGCGTTAGATAGAAAGATCGACCGATCGAATTGTAGAGTCTTACTCTTACACACGATGAAGTTGAATGCCCTTTACCTCCAAGGAATGAAGAATGATTTTGGTTGCAGTCTTCCACACAGATACTGCTCCGCCGCGCTCCTTCTCAACTAGGGTTCTGGGGTTTGCCCGTGAAACGGGTTTTATAGGCAGAAGGATGCGCTTTGAGCTAGGCCCGTTTCTGACCAGGCCCATATTATTTAAACGGTCAAGGCCCATAAGTCTGCTAATCTGTGCCAGATCAGGCACTGCTGGTCTTGGTGCAATGCAAAAAATTTCAAATGAATTTAGCACTACAATCTCATGGTGGCATAATTTTCAAATGGCCCATTTTAAAGTAGTTACTACTACTATTTTTGTTGAAAGAATACCTATTTAGTTAATTAAGAAGTATAGATACGGGTGACTGGGTGAGGGAATAGGAAGATATATAACGTTAAATGGAGATGATAAGATTTACATAATTTTACGGGTGCTTTTTTTTATTTTAATGGAGAATAAAAAATGATTTGTCAAAAGTTTTTTAAAATAATTTGGATTTATGAATATATTTATTATTAAATATTTAAATATTTAGCAAAAATTTGAAGTTACGTAAAAAAAATGTTTTTAATTTTATATATATATATATATATATATATATATATATATATGTATCAACAAAATATATAGATAGATACTGCATTGATTAAAACAATGGTATGATTTTAGTCAAAATTCTACAACATAAATTCCTATCTAGTTAACTCAATATGCTCTCTAATTCTTGAGTCTGCACTCTGTAGATCTGGGAATTTCCTTCGTCTGTGTTTTACATCAGCGACATAGCTGCCATTTGATTGCCGTGTCTGTCTTATAAGATAAACAATACAATTTAAATGTTTTGAAATTATAAAATTAAAGAAATTATAAAATTTAAAGTTTCATTTTCCCATAAAATAATCAAAGCTTTTGAAACTAAAAATATGAATAACAAAATATCAACAATTTCTGTACAGATTGTGATTACTGAATAACAAAATAACTGAAGCTAGCCTTTGCCATTTTGTTTTTTTGGTAAAGAATATCAACAATTTCTGTACAGATTGTGATTCTTCCAAAAACTTAGGTTGATCTCACTACGAAACAATATATATATACACATAACAAAATTGATCCTGTCTTTTAGGGTTTGCCCCTAGCTTGTGCAGGCTCAATGTCATCGTGGTTTGTCGAGTATTATTACGTACATTCAGTGATTTAGTCCGTGCACACTTAAAGGCTAAGAATTACTACATAATTCACGGTCATAACAATTGTAAACAATATTAAATTTGAAACATCTTATCAATTCTTAATTAATTTTATTCTAAAAAATGGGACTCATTCTGAAATGTAAAAATAAAAATCAGCCACTCATATTTTCATCTCATCTTGATTTGTGTCCGGCTGTTATTTATCTTCCTCCTATTTATTTTTTTTATGATAAAATGGAAATTTTAACAAGTACTTAAAAAAAAAAAAAAAGAAAAGTCTTCTTGTTGATTTTCCTAAACACTCTAAACACACATCTCTCTAGATCTCTGTACATTTTTTTGCTCCACTTCTTGAGGTGTGATCCATGACCAAATATCATCCATCTTCACAATATTGTTTTGTATCTCTCTCTTTGGATCTGGTAGTTTGTGGGGAAATAAGTAAGGTGTTTTGGTTCATAGAAATCATCATCAAATCAAATAAATAAAATGAATAACCACAAGGAATGGGAAAAGGCGCATTGGCTGCCTCCAATAATATCAAAATGTACATCTGTGATGGGGCTCAACATAGCCACAATAGCAACACACATGCTTGGCTTCATCTTATTGTTGGTGGTTTGCCATTTCTCCTACATGTTCTTGCGCAAATTTTCACAGCCTCGCGTTGTCTCTGAATTCATTGTAATTTTCTCTCTCCTCTCTCTTCAATCTTGATCCATGCATATGTACATTTTTGGTTTTCATGGAATATTATTATATTTATTGCTTTCAAGATCGATATATATATATTTCTTATATTTGTGCATGTTTGGATGTCATGAAAAAAATGTCGGATCGATATATCGTCACCAACTTTTTTTTTCAAGAAAAATTTTCTATGAGATTTCATTCATCAAAAAATTAAAATCTTATTTTCTTGCGAATAATATATAATGTCGACCAAACATTTACAAGAAATTAATCCTTTATTTTAATTTTATGTAGAATCATTTTGCTTATTCACCATTTTTGGATTCAAACAGTCGCATATTAAGGTTTGTCGTACAAGTTAATCATACTATATATATATATATGCACCTCATCCCAAAATGCGAGTCATATTTAACTATATTTTTTATGCGTATTAAGGTTTGCCATGCATAATCACACTTTTTTTTTACTTGGTCATAATATTTTCCAATCATGCATGAAGATTAAACTTCACGTCTACACATGCAGTATATATTTAACTATATATCATCCGAGATATGAAGGATGGATTCTAAGCAGTTAAAATTAGACAGCACTCTATTTGAACGTTCCTATATATATAAACAAGTTGTATTTGTATAAAAAAAGTTGAATTTTATAATAATTATATAAGAAATGTCATCTGAAATGTAACTATTTACTATACTAAATAAATACAACTCGTTTTTGTAGACAGTCCAATTTATAACAGTCTTACAGATATGATTAATGTATTGTCAAATAATCACAAGTATGTTCATTTTGATATTTTTTCTTATGTTATATTTAAGTTCTAACTTCCATTTTCATATGCATGCAGGTAGGCCTAGTAATAAGCAACCTACCATTCCTCCGCAAAGCACTAAGCGCAGAAGTACTCAAACAACTAGGTTACATAGTAGAATCCGGCATAGTTTGCCACATGTTTGTAGTAGGCCTAGAAATAAACCCTAATCTCTTATTCCATATTCCGGCTCGCGAGGCCAAAGTTGCCATGGCCGGATTCCTCACCACATTCCTATTAGCATTTTTAGTTGCACCATTTTTACACGTCCCCATAATCCCCAACACAATTTTCTACCTTGCCCTATCCCTCATCCTCTCCGGCACCGTCTCTCCCCTCCTAACTCGCCTCATAACCGATCTAAAAATCGCCAAATCTGATATAGGGCGGTTTGTAGTTTCCTCTGGTGTATTATCCGACCTAATGTCAATTCTATCAATAACACTAGGCTATGTCCTATTTGATCCTGAACAAAATTTTAAGCTAAGAAGTACGAGTGAAATCATTTCAATAACATCAACATTGATAATTGAGACCGTTTTAGCAGCTAAAATAACACCAATAATTATGAATTGGGTAAACCGCGCAAATCCTGAAGGGAAGCCTATGAAAGGGTCACATTTGGTACTGGCATTAGCATCTGTTGTTGGAATAACTAGCATTACGCCTTTTTTTGTGAAATTTAGCGGATTGTTGAGTGCGTTTATGGCCGGATTATTCATGCCTAAGGAAGGGAGGATTTCAAAAATGATTATTAGTCAGGTTAAGTATTTTTTTACTAGTATTTTTTATCCTATTTTTTTCTTTTGGGTTGGATCAGAATCTGATCTTGCTAAGTTTGGAGGTAGCCATTTAGGGCCGTGGGCGCGGTTGTTGTTCTTGTTTTTAATTACTACGGTTGGAAAAGTTGTGGGATCGATGGTTTCCGGGGTGATGTTAGGGTTCCACTGGCCAGAATCGATTGCAATAGGGCTGCTGCTTAGTCTCAAGGGACCTCTACAAGTGTACTTGGCTATAGTTGCAGCAAAAGTAAGTTGCTACGTACATTTCATTCACTTCATCATGAGTTTGGTTTTTTATTGTATCATATGTTTGTTTGTCACTTTCAATTTTATTTTTATTTTAAAAAGACTGTGAAAGAGATTTAGAATGAACATATTAATTTTTGTTCAAATATAACTAAATTTTTCTATCTTTGCGAATTTGACAAAAAAATGATCATTTTGAGTCTCCATTTGGGATTATTGTGCTAAAAAACAAAATGTATTTATACAATTAATTTAGGGTCATAACCGTATAATACTTAAATAACAAAGGTACTTTATACAACTCATTGGACATCCCGAAGTGTTTGGAATCATAAATCCTTCTAGCTTATTGGTTTGTACGTAAAAAATTTGCAGATGAAACTCATAAGTGGTTCAACCAGCATTGTAATGGTATTTGTAACCTTCTTCACCATCATCTACACCCCACTAGTAGTCGCAAACATCATCAAGCGCGCAAGGAAAAGATCCCCAACCCAAAGAATGGCACTCCAATGGCTGAACCCTTCGAGCGAGCTCCAAATTCTCCTATGCCTACAAGGACCAGAAAAAGTGCAATCAGCCATTAACTTGATGGAAATCGCTCAAGGTCCACCAGACCCTGGCATTATGGTTCACCTAACGGACATGGTCGAGCTGACCGATAAAATAGCAGCCACGCTGTCTCACGAGGAAGGTGGCGAGGCCTTGACAGTGACAGATCCAAGTGTGACAGAAATGAGAGATAATATTACTCATGATGTTGAGGCTTATTTAGATGTAGGAGGAGAAGGGGTTGGACTACAAAGAATGCTTGCATTGTCTACTATGAGTAATATGCACAGAGATATTTGTATTCTCGCTGAGGACTTGATGATTTCAATAATTGTATTGCCGTTTCATAAGGAGCAACAGATGGATGGAAGGCTTAATGGAGGGAATCCAGGGTTTCGGAACATAAATCGAAAGGTAATGGATTTTATCCAACCTTGTAGAACTTGTGTGTTCTTTGTTTATAAATTAAAAACTGAACTTGTGTTTTGTTTTACCCAACCTCGTAACCTTTGTGTGTTTCTGGCTTTGTATGGAAAAGAAAAGAACATCGAACAAATTTTTCATTATTTTCTTTACCTTCCATTTTAAAGCACAGAAACCTAATCTAAGTAAAGGAAATTGCACTAAATAAGCTTTAAACAAGTCTGTCTAAGTTTTGATGTTGGTGTTAGTGTGAAACAGGTTTTACGCTACACCCCTTGCTCGGTTGGAATACTAGTGGACCGGGGTTTCGGATCAACGAGAATCTCGAGATCAAGTGTATCCATCAACATCGCCGTGGTTTTCATCGGCGGGAAAGATGACCGGGAAGCGCTAGCGTTTGCCGGGCGTTTGGCTCGGCATCCTGGAGTGAAACTATCAGTGATACGATTCCTGTTGGATTTGAACAACGAGAGCAGCGTATCAACAAGGCTTAACAGGTCTAGGCTGCACACTGCAGAGCAGGAAGAGGAAATGAAACTAGATGACGAATATTTCGCTGAGTTCTATGGGCGGCACGTGGCCGGAGGGCATGTTTTGTACGTGGAAAAGTACCTAATGAATTCAGGACAGACGTTCTCGACGCTCCGGTCATTAGAAGGGCAGTACTCACTTTTCATTGTGGGGAGAGGAGGAAGGGTGAACTCTGTTTTGACCAAGGGGATGAATGACTGGGAGGAGTGTCCTGAGTTGGGGCCTATTGGGGATATTCTTTCGGCTTCAGATTACTCGATTACGTCTTCGGTTTTGATCATTCAGCAGCATAGTCTTAAAGGAGAACTTCATGGCCTGCAGGATGAATTCTCCATCATGTAGCTATCAAACTTGTTCTGAGTGCCGGTATAGTACACAGAATGAATTCAGTTAATTTTCTGTAACTGGCCTTAGAAATAAGAATAGGAAGCTGAAAACAGGAGCCTGTAATTAAATTGATATTTGTTAAGTTTTGCCGAGATCAGTTTATTTAACAGTGTGCGTGCGTACCTAAGTGATCTATACTTGAATGACCATACGCGAACCAAATTCCAGCAAATTTTACTGTCCAAAATTCAGATAGCTCATTAACAAGGCAAATTCAGTACACCTAAACTTAACTCATTAGGAACCAACCTTGAATTACACCAAGCTCGGGCTATGTACCATCTTAAGTCGAGTAAAGAAGGGAGGAGGGTTTCGCGTGGGTAGCTCGGCTCATAGGTCTACCAACTGATACTTGCAGACAAAATCTTATGTTATTCCCCTGTTACAGGGTTCATAAGCCAACAGATAGGTAAATTAAATAATTTCTCAAAAAGAAAATAAAATGGTCCAAGAAAACTTAAGCCAACAGATGGGAATTAAATAATTTCTCAAACAGAATAAAATGGTCCAACAAAAACTAATTAAGCCTGCCCCAACGTGAGTTTCTCCAAGTTTAACTGCTGCAATGGAAGGAAGGAGGGTTTGAAGCCAGTAGAAAAAACCCACACTTTACAGAGAAAAAAGATAAAGAGCAAATTGTCATGATTGTTCATGCCATGGTATAAAAACCAAAGGGCAGCTCTGATATGTAAATTAAAAGATAGTGGAACTTATAGCCATTTCAATAATTAAACAAACAGGTGGCGGATCTTATACCAGCCAGACTCCATATTTTTTACATTTTTGGTTGCTAAGGTCTCTACATGTTCCTCTTTTATTTGGAAAAGCATCTGAATTAATTGCCAGATTCGTTCTTCTGCTGTGGCGTATTGCTGATGGTATTGCTGTTAGTAGGAGATGGATCCCCAGGCCCTCTTCATTTAAATTACTCAATATAAATGCTCCCTATCTCCTGATGTTCGAGTTGCTCATCTTATTAATTCGCAAACCTTATCCCGCCGGTTTGTTGTTCTGAAAGGGGCTGTAGGTGATGAAGAGTTAGAACTGATTTTCTCCATCCCAATTACCAGAATCCTATCAATTTCAAATGAAATGAAGAGTTTTCCTTCGTTCTATACCATCATCATCTCTATCTAATTATGATGTCAACTCTCCAATTCATTTAAAATGAAGAGGACAATGTTTTTTTTCAAGTCTTTTTTTTATAGTATTACTAAGACGTTTATAGTATTACTAGGACGACAAAAAAATATTTTTAATATTTTCAATGTATTTTTAATATTTTTATATATCATTTTATATGAAGAAGAATTCACGTAAAAATATTAAAAATACATAATAATAATAAAAAAGAAAACCAACTTACAAAAGACGTGACAAAATATAATTAATGAATAATCTTAATATACGGGTCAGCTTAAGATAAGAAGCAGCCAAAATCAACCACATTATTTTGTATATATCTTTTGGTAACAAAGTAGTATTACTATTGGGTTTTGTTATATGTTTGGGTCAGTCTGCACGAGTGATAGATTAAATGACAATGTTAACCCGGGTTCTTGGCGTGAAATGACTGAAAACCGCAAATGTGCAGGGTGAAGGACTTGAGCTGGACCTATTTTATTGGATGCGATTCCAGTGAAATAAACCTAGCAAGAAGGCTAAGACTCACCGCGGCCTACCCATTTTTACCAAAATTAGGGCCATTTTCATCACCAAAACCATTTTGGAGTGTCTGTCAGTCGTCATATAACTAGCTAGCGCTCCCTCCAAGTGAAGAGAAATACAGAGAAAGGGATGAATAGAAAGACCAACAGATAAGAGAAAATCGCAAAACACCAAAGATTATTTTTCGGGTATGCATAGTAGTGTAGTTGCATCAAGTTTCGTGCTGAGTTTTTTCTTTGCTTCTGAGATTTGTACATCTTTAAGATGCAATTCAGTTTTTGGAGAATAGGGGATTTTATTTCCTTGCTGGCAGCAAGTATGTACTTTCATTAATATATATGAAGACTTTTTTATCCCCATCTTGTTTATCACAAATTGACATTTATGCCCGAGTATTTAGAAAGTTTGGTGCTTTTAATCCTTCAGTTTCCAAAAAACAGATGAAAAAGGTATTGGATATTCCATTCAGCTTGCTGTTTGTGGTTGAGTGTTTGAAATTTTAAATTAAAATTTTCATTTCGTTGAAGTTTATCAACAACCTATAAAATTATTGTGTGCTTTTATATGTCTTTATTTAACAAAAATTGGCAAAATGTCATTCTTAATTACACTTTCTGTCATTCTTAACCAGAAAATGAATCCTACACATTATGTTACTTTTTCTGTACCCGATGTAATTCCAATCTAAGCTTGCAGGTAACTTTGGCAGAGTTCAAGTGCAGCTATTGGATGAGAATACCTACTAGGTGAAATAGATGGCAGAAGGAGCAGAAAATGAGGACCGGGTGGATTTTGAAGATGACAATTATGAAGAGATGGATGATGATGTTGAAGAACCAATAGAGGATGAAGGAGTTGAGGGAAGTGATGATGGAGATGATGAAAACCTTGAAGAAGAGGAACAGGATGATTTACAAAGTGGGGATACTGGGAAAGAGCAGACACCAGAAGAAGATACAATCCAGTCCAGTCATATTGCTTATGAACCTGTAGAAGATGAACAAAACCCTGCTGCTTCTCTTGATGAAGATGACAAAGAAAAGCGTGCTCAACTTCTTGCTCTTCCTCCTCATGGCTCTGAGGTTTTCATTGGTGCACTTCCTCGAGATGTTACAGAAGAAGACTTGAGAGATCTCTGCCACTCCTTGGGTGAAATTTTTGAGGTCCGTTCTTATTAGAGGACAAGAGAAGATAATAAGAAAAAGATAAAAGAGGATCGCTTTACAATGAGTTATTTTACTTGTGGAAGCATTACTCCTTTCTTGTGGATTTTAATATGGATGTATTTGCTTCATGGTTTTGCAGATAAGATTAATGAAAAATAGGGATACCGGCGAAGGTAAAGGTTTTGCTTTTGTAGCATTCAAAACAAAGGATGTTGCGCAAAAGGCAATTGAAGAGTTACATAACAAAGACTTTAAGGTAGGGTTGGTTATTCTTTGAGAGTTCTGTACGCTTATTTGCAGACATGTACTTTAGCACTTACTTGCATTCTTTCCTAAAATTCTTCTAGTTTTTGATATTCGATACACTTTTTACTGCAGGGTAGAACCTTGAGGTGTTCACTGTCTGAAACTAAATACAGATTGTTTATTGGCAACATCCCAAAGAGCTGGATCGATGATGAGTTCAGAAAAGTTGTTGATGAGGTTGGTCCTGGGGCAGAAAACATTGAGCTAATAAAGGTGTGATTTCACCTCTAAAAGCTTGACCCAAATGTGTCATTGACTTTGTATTAGTATATTAAGAGTGAATAGCTACAAATGTGACCTTACTAGTAAAGTTATATTCTGTAATACAGGATCCTCAAAATCCAAGTCGTAATCGTGGTTTTGCTTTCATCGAGTATTACAACAATCCATGTGCTGATTATTCCAGACAGAAAATGTCGAGTGCTAATTTTAAGCTAGAGGGAAACACTCCAACTGTCACTTGGGCTGATCCGAAGAGTACACCCGATCATTCTGCTTCTTCTCAGGTAAGCTACAATAGGATGAAGAAATCCCAAATTTGATTAATTTCTTGAGGAATTCAATGTTTGTAAAATGTTAGATCTTTCGCTTATTAGTATTATTATTAAAATATAGTGTGTGCGCGAATGTTTATCAAATTAATAATAAATATTGGTGCGCGGTATGATCCGTTGTTGGGACCTGCCAATTGCACTTCAATTAAGATAGACATGTATGGTAAAGATTGTAGCAAAGTGTCTGAAGAGGTGGAATGACGGATAAAGGGAGTGGATGGCAGTAATGTAGCTCATAAGGTTCTAAGTCCTTGAGCTAGCTTATGTTCAAGGAGCATGGTCGTGATAAGGAAGAGGCCTTTAAGATGCCTTAGCATTAAGGTGCCCTGTTAGACATATTTATAGGGGACTATGGTCACTTAGTTTAAAGACCATCCAGTGCAAAATGAAAGGGTAGAAATAGGAGATTAGGTTCAGAAGAGAAGCAGATCCTATTATCGCAAGGAATCTGTAGATACACACTAAAGCACAAAACTTTCTCTTTGATTCAATAATATTTATTTTGTCCAAAAGCAAATATTATAACTCTTTAGACTAAAATTCCAACTCTTACTATAAGACTGGGAACTAAGGACATATGTCAGATCGAGTAAAATATAACCAGGGACATAACAGTAAATAATATTAGTTGTAGTAGCAAGTAGTTTATAGAGTGTAACTTATTCCATGTAATTCTAGAAAGGAGGTAGTTGAGAGGGCAAACTAGTCTTTTTTTTAGTTGTATTGCTTCATAAATAGTAGTTGTAATAGATGAAAAGCAGATTATTTTGAATGAATGTCTAAGAAAGTGAACTCAGTTTTGAGTCACAAAGTTATGCTTCTTCCTCTCATTCTTTTTCAACCTCAGTTCTATCTTTTTCTTCTACCTTGATTCTAAGTTTCTAATCCTAGTTTACATGGCTTCGCTCTCTTAAATCTCCGTAATCTCCTTTCTATGCTCAGGAATAAACCTAGTGTCCAGAAAATTTGGTATCAGAGCAGTCGAACCTGCTGCCTTCTTCCTCTTCAATTTACTAATATCCGATCTTCTCCTCCTTAATCCGTTGTTCTTTTCTTCTCAAGCTATCTTCAACTCTTGTTGCCTACAGTTGTTTGATGAATTGATTATGTCAAAACACTCACCTATTCTTCTCAAAATTTCTCAATCTCAGTCTTCTTCTCTTGTCTCCAATCTATTCTCTTCATCTTATAACTTCTTCTTCTCAATTTTGCTCTTATACACTTCTAATACTAAACAAAATTCAGCAGCAACAACAAAAATATGAAGTAAGCAACAACAAAAAAAATCATGGAACAAGCAACTCTGATGCTTTGTTTTCTGGAGCACCTGCAATTGAAGGAAATCAGCTTTCAGCTCACAGCTAAGTTGATTATGGTCTGGTAATTTTCTGTATTTAGGCAATCAAATCAACTTCTATAACATCATTCCTTTATTAAATCATATTATCAAACATTCATTCAGCTCTCATTAAATACATTGTTCTGCTATTAACAGTTGATACACTAGTTTAATTCATTGTTGAACTTGTTTGTACAACTGATTTTTGATCAGTTTGAGTCTAATGGACTGTTTGTTAAGGACTTAATGCATTTGAATGACTTGTGGTCTGAATCGGTCAGTTATTCAGTCCGTTTGGTTTGAATAAAAATGATCTTAATGACTGAATTGGTAAGCCCAATTGGACTGACTGAATAAGCTGTCATTTTTCATCTGATTCATACCTAAGCCCACTAAATGGATTTTTTACACATGTTGCTCCTCTTTTACACTTCTCGGTGATCTTCTCCATCACCGATTGCCATATGATATCCAAATTTAGTAGAATGTGATCATTCAGGAAAATCAACCATAATTTCTTCATCAATTTCAGCATTCATTATTAACAGTGTAACCATCTAGAGAAACATTATCAACCCGATTCGCAGATCCAGATCTTTGAATTATTCGAATAGAAGAATTACCTCGATTAATAGTGGATCCTTCAAAGAGAGTTCGCAGATCACTTGCTTCAACAAATTTATGGGATGATTTGACTCCCAATGTTCTAAACGGCGCTGGAGGCGGGCGGGGGCCTAGCCTAGGGAGATTTTTTATTTTAAGCCAATTTTAATATTTTATTTTATATTTATCCAAACAAAACAATAATATAAAGCAAAACAATCTATAATAAAGATAATAAAGACTTTTGCTTAAAGTTCAAGCATATATACATATTGCTAATGTCAAAGTTCAAACACAAACATGCAATTGTTCAAAGTTTAAACTTATTTTTAACGTATTAGTTTTATTTATAAACAAGATTGCTATTAAATAATAAAATTTAAAATTTCAAAAATTTAATTCAGTATTAAAACTTAAGAAACTAAACATAAATTTAAGAATTATATTGAATTAAACTAAATATTACAAATGTATCATCATTTATATAATTTGAAATTGGTACAAGTTTAAAAAATTACAACTATAATAAAATTATCCATTTTGACTTGATATGCTACAACTTGTATTATGAATATGGTAAATCATTAGAAAAATAAATATATCAAGATCTAGTTTGGGTAGTTATTAAAATAAAAAAAAACCTCTCCGCCTAAAGCCCGCCTAATTTTTTAGAGGGATTTTTTTACCGCCTTAGGCATAGGTGAGGCGCCAGGGAGGCTTAGCGCCTAGGCCTGGTGCCAAGGGGAGGCCTAGTGCCAAGGGGAGGCCTAGCGCCTAGGCGGGGATATTTAGAACACTGTTGACTCCACTTACCCCAGGTAGCATATCAACATCCAAATTGCTTAAATCCGCTAAAACTCATGACCACAACACCAAAGGTCTATTTCCCACTAAGGAGGTTTTCTAGTCATATCTCAATTTGTGTAAAATTAATCTTTCGATCTGCGAAACGGAGAGAACATAGAGAGAGAGCAGAGAAATTGATTATTATAATCTTTTTATTATTATTATTATGATTATTATAATCCTTTTCTTTTGGTGTTTTTGGAGATTTGAATAATTGAGTTTTACTTTATTTGATCTTTGCATTTAGTAGGACTAGGGTAAAATAGTAAAAAATAGTTATTCAGATGTTTCGTATATATCCATTATCAAATAACTTTTTTATTCAAAATTTTGTTTCATTCAACTCATTTAGATTGCTTAAACATTCAGAACTGTTTCATTCAGTTTTATTAAACAACCCCCAACTTTCATTTCACTACTCATTTACTCCTTGAAGTCTCTCTAAGCTCAAGCTGGGCAGACTTAACAATTGTTTGTACTCGGATCCTTGTATTAATAATAGGAGATCCAATTTCCTACTGTCCTACCATATTGTGCTCACTCAAGCTCATTTAATATATAATTGAGTAGTGTTACCATTACTCTGAAAATTCTTCAAACTCATTAAACTCAGTAGTTTGAGTTGTCGATTAAACTACTATATCATTTCAATTCCTTCACATCTGAGTATGGTGGGACCAACTAACAGAGGTCAGAACATGTTGTTGCAACAAGACTTTTTTAGTTTTAGGCAATGTTTTAAAAGACGCTAGGCAGGAGGCGGGCGGTCGAGGGGGGCCTGGGCGGTATTTTTTATTTTAAGCTAATTTTAATATTTTATCTCACATTTATCCAAACAAAACAATAATATAAAGCAAAATAATCTATAATAAAGATGATAAAGGTCTTTGCTTAAAGTTCAAACACATATCCATATTGCTAATGTCAAAGGTCAAACACAAACATACAATTGTTCAAAGTTCAAACATATTTTTAACGTATTAGTTTTATTCATAAACATGATTGCTATTAAATAATAAAATTTAAAATTTCAAGAATTTAATTCAATATTAAAACTTAAGAAACTAAACATAAATTTAAGAATTATATTAAATTAAACTAAATATTACAAATGTATCATCATTTATATAATTTTAAGTTGGCACAAATTCAAAAAATTACAACTATAATAAAATCCATTTTGACTTGATATTGTTCACTTCTTGTTGTGATTTGATATACTATAACCTATATTATGAATATGGTAAATCATTAGAAAAATAAATATATCAAGATCTGGTTTGGGTAGTTATTAAAATAAAAAAAACTCTCCGTCTAGGCTCCGCCTAATTTTCTGAAGGGATTTTTTTGTCGCCTTGGGCCTAGGTGAGGCGTCAGGGGGGCCTAGCGCCTAGGCGGGGCGCCAAGGGGGGCCTAGCGCCTAGGCGGGGCCTAGGCGGGAATTTTTAAAACACTGGTTTTAGGGACTATACTAATGTGAAGTTTCAGAAAATGGAAGAGAAATTGGAATCCTTCATGGAATACATGACTGAGTTGATGAGGCAGAGAGATTCTAGTGCTGGACCAGAGTTTATAAATATCTTTGGTTATGTGGACCAGGGCAAGAATCCAGTCCATGTTAGCCAAAAAAAATAATATAAAGGAAAATTAAGAAATCCTACACAGCCTGAGAAGGAAAATAGAAGGAACCTTGACTATGATGAGGTCCATTGGAATCAAAACTCAGAAAAGAAAGAGGATGACAAGGATCTTAAGCCTCTCACACTCTCATTTCCCATCTTTTTTGAAGTTGTGGAAGCTGCTAGTTGGGTGAATAATTGTGAAGAATCATACTATGAAGGTCTCCAATATATGACGAAGAATTGCAACAAAGTGACTCAACAGCAGAAAGGGAACTGCATCATCCTATGAATCAACATTCTCAAAAGAATCAAGCAAGGAAAAGATTGGTAGCAAATAAGAGAGTCAATGAATTGGTGAAGTCCAAACTCTCTTCCCCTCAAATACCATCTATGGGCAAGAAGAAAATCTTTTGTTTGATGCTGAAACCCTAGGGAATGACTATGTACAACAACTGAGAAGTGTTACGGAACCACACACTAATCAGGGGCTATTGGAAACTCAAAGCCAAGAAGTTGATAACCAAGAGGTAAGGCAAAGGTGTCTTCCTTCATTCCAATTGGAAAAGTCAAATTACCACGGTCCTCTAAAAGTTGGTGGAAATCCAGAGTATATAGGTATCCTACTGAATGGTGAAGACTTATGGTATAGTATACCATCAATATATGATGAGAAGCCCAAGGTGGATGCCTCTTAGGATAGACAACTTTTATATGCAGTCACTGTTAGCGGGCAGCAGCCCTTAATAATAAAACCCAACCAAGATTCAGTATCACACAATGGTTCCCTTCAAACTGGAACCCTTAATAGCCCATTCAAGGAAAGCAGGAGCTCTCCTAGGACTGAATGCACGCAGTCCAGAAATAAATGGACTGCTACTCCATGGGAACACGTGTGCTGTGGAACCAGAAATATTGGAGACTCAAGACGTAAAACAATGTCCTTATGTAGTAGCAGAAAACTTGCAATCAATTATTGCGGTGATTCCTACGCTACGTACAAGGCAAAGGAAAGAATCTAACCATCTAGAGCATGCTAATTTCATTAGTGAGATGGGTAGATCTCTGACCTTGGAAACGGTGCTGAATGCAAGAATACTTTGACCCAAAAGGGGTGTTATGCAATACCTGCTCCTTGGAGGGTCTAAATAGAATCAACATTTGAAATCCTGCACTCTGAAATTGGGGCTAAGGCAAGCTTTCAGTTTAATGCTTACTATGGGAATGTTGAAAATGCCCCGTGACATCTCTAAAGGCAACAACAATCTAGCCTCCTTAAAGGGTGAGAATAATTTTGGATTTTTGATCTTTATGATCAGAGAATGGTTAAGCATTTGAGTCAGGAATTCATGATGAATAACAAGAAGATATAATTGGCCACCCAATGGCTCGCTGGAGGTTGAGGGCTCCTTTTGAGAAAGCAACTCTCTCGTCCTTTACTCAATCTACTATTGAAATTGATTCTTCCTATGAGGGTGTTAATTTCTATTCCACCATTATCAGCGCCAATTTTGGGAGACAATTGGTGGAATAATTGTTCTAACTCCAAGGAACACCACAATAACAACCAGAAAGGACCATATGTTACTACTAAAGGAAGAGGTTGATAAGATAGAACAAAAAGCGGAGTAAGTACCACTCTGAAATTAAGCTTCCTAACATGTTAAGCTATGGTAAAATTAAACTAAGCAGTTCTTGACCTCCTATTTTGATCTGAGTTGAAATGGATACTTGAAGCTCAAAATGTTGACAAGAAGACTTGAAGCATGAAGGTCTTAGAATTTCAGCAATCCATGTCACATGGATACTTTCTAAAGGAGGGAGAAATGTCAGATCAAGTAAAATAGACATAACAGTAAATAATATTAGTTTTAGTGGCAAGTAGCTTATAGAGTGTAGCTGTAGCGTATTCCATGTGATTCTAGAAATGAGGTAGTTGAGAGGGCAAACTTGTCTTCTGTTTAGTTGTATTACTTTTTTTAAATAATAGCTGATGTAATAGATAAAAAGCAGATTGTTACATTGAATAAATTTCTGAGAATGTTAACTCAGTTTCGAGTCACAGTTATGCTTCTTCCTTCCATTGTTTCCAACCTCAGTTCTATCTTCTTCTACCTTCATTCTAAGCTCTATTTTATATGGCTTCTCTCTCTTAAATCTCTATAATCTCCTCTCTTCCTTGTGGTCCTTGCGACTTAAAAAGGTTTTCGAAATTCTTGTACAATAAGCTTGTCCTGCATCACCTCCCATATCATTCTTTAGTGGTTTTAGTTGAGCCATTGATGAGCATGCATCGTTTTTTATGGGGTTTGAGGTACCTCATAGTGGTTAAATTACGACGGTACGATGTAATAACATTATAATTTTGTACATATCTCCTTGTATGTGTATATATAAATATTAGGGAGTTTATCATAAGGTAAATACTCCGTCCTCCCTCCCCAATTTGTTTGTCTCACTGTCCTGTTTTGGATTCTCCAAAGCTTGACACTCCAGTCTCTAACTTATCCTAACACTACCATTTTCCCTTGTTGCAAAAAACAAGTGGATTTGGGTTCAATAAAGGGTAATATTTATACACCATTATCTTGATTTTCATGGGATGTGTGAAATTCAAATGGGACGACTACAATTGGGATGACGGGCTTGTTATTTGTTAAAGGCAAAATGCAAAACATTGCCTTATGTTTACTCGTAAACTTCGATCAAGTCACCTCAGCAACAAGAATTGGAAACTAGCTAATTTGATTGGTTTGGTTTTTATTAGCAGATTAGAGGGATAACTTCTTGTTTTCCCTATTCACATAGTTTGATTTGGACCTTAAAATTCTAGGGTTAATATTAGCTATGTACAATGATGATTCAAAGGGAGTGCAATTTATTTTGGGTGAGGGAGAGGAAGACTGGCGTCGTGCTGGATGGAGGCAGAAGATTGGTGATAGTGTGGCACAATCGACAAGGATAATTGCTAACAAGGGAAATGATGGAACAAAATAGTGATGGTAGCGACCATTAAACTAGCAAAAAAAAAGGGTTGCGATCATGGCGACTACCCTTCCTCTTATTCTTTTCTATGTTCTTTTTCCGCTGACTTGAGGGATGTATGTGATGATGGCCATGCTCTTGAATGAATTTAGCAATGGAGGAAATGGTAATGAGGAAAGTTGTTGGTTTGTCTTCTATGCTATTTCCGGCGAACTCAGGGATTTTACAATTTGGTCGATTGTGTATTTAGGTTTGGATGTATTTAGGGGAAAATTGAAGAAGGGTTTGTAGGTAAATACAAATATATATACATATATTTGTACATATGTGCTTACATTTATACACACATAATATGTATGTATGAAGAGAAAGATGATGAACAATTGTCTATTTAAAGTGAGCGGTTTTTTCCCTTTTATTTCTCGGTTGAGAATTGATTTTGTAATTCTTTTAATATATTTATATTTTTAGCATAATAGTTTATTTGATGTCAATAATTTTTTAACATTAATAATGTTTACTTTAATAGTTTTTTAACAATAACATTTTTTAATTAATAATATTTTATGTTAATATTTGTTTTAGCTTAATACATATATAACTACATATTAAAAATGTCAGTGAGGAAAAATATGGTCAAGTGTATTAACTATTGTCAGGAAATCTTCCGTAGGGGTAACAATTTGAACCAAAACCGGTCAAACCAAATCGAATCGGTCGGTTTTTAACCGAATCGATGACTTGGCCGGTGCAGTTTTGACTAAAAATTAAATAAACCGAAGATGGTGCAGTGTGGTACTGTTGAACCAATGGTGCAATGCACCGATCTGCACCAGATGTATGCACTAGTGGTTAAATTGGTGGTGCAACACTGATTATGTTTTGTATCAACTTGATAAGATACTTAAGATTCTTGTTTTTTTATACGAAATTATTGTTAAATTATACAAATTCTTATTCTCTGATGTTGTTTTACTTCTTGAAATACTTAATTTAATTTATTTATAAAAAGTCAATATTGTTATAGCCTAAAATCAAATTTTTAAGTTAAATAATAGCCAAAATACTAAAATTGAATTATTAGATATTATTTTAGTAAAAATTAGAGTAACAAGAGAAAAAGAAAATTTATATTTGCCTTTAAACTATAAAACAAAAGAGAATAATCTTATAAGTGGATATTTATGTTTTTGCTTGTGGAAAGTGACATAAAAAAATAAAGCAACATTCAGTAGAAGAGTTTGAAACTCTAAAAAGCGTTTAAAGGCTCATCAAGTGATTTAAAATATGTTAATGCTAAAAAAGCCTCTTATTTGAAATGGTAACAAGTTTAAAAGTTTTTCTTTTAATCTTTTGGATCTACATAATTTGTTGCTAACTTTAAAATGTATGTATCGTTTTATAAGATATGTATATTAGCGTAACTGAATCGTATGATACTGGGAACTGTCGTTTACACTTCTAAATTAATCTTTTTCACTTTACAAATTCAAACAATTAGCACAGTAGTAAGCAAGGATCGATCCCACAAAGAGTGATTTGTTTTATATTTATCCTGTGATTTCTAATGAAAAGGGGATTTTGAATTGATTAACTAAATTAACAAGAATAAACTAGTAAGAATTAACAATGAATAAAAAGCTTCAATTCTTTAGTTCAGTATCACCTTTTTACAACAATAGATTAATCAAGTGTAACATTATTTGCCCTAGTTAACAAGCTCTGCTACGCGAAATTACCCTTAGATTGTCACTCAATTGTAAGACCCCAACTTTTATGAATAAAAATGAATTTTTTATAAATATCATTTTTGAATATTATGGAATAAATTTAATATAATGTTATAGTTGTGGGTAATATTTATAAATTTTGCAAAGTACGCAAGTTGTTATATAATATTCGATTGGTCGGGAATATTAAATTTACTCAAGACAATCATTGGTGGACTTTACAGCAATGTAATTATCCGGATTGAGAAAACGACAAATATTTTTATGAAAATAACGGCGGAAGTTTTACCGTTGATCTTGTTGAACTACTTTCAGTAGTAAAAGTACAAAGATGTCTGGCGTGCATAAGTAGTACACACAGTATTGATTATTAATGCTTATGTGAGAAGTCACTCGGTTTGATTCAATTATCATCGATATTTTATATGTTATTAAATCAATAATTGAGATGACGAAGTTGTTAATATTATTATTTGCATTATTAACGATGTCTGTAAGTTTCGCCAAGGAGAGGTTTAGTCACCTAATCATGCGTGCCAATAGGGAGAAATTCTTATCGAAAACCCCCTTCCCAGGAACGAATTTGGTTGATTAATAGTGTGAATAATAATAATGATGATGACGTTTTGTTTTATTCAGATTATTAATGTAATAAAAATGTAAAACTTTTTATATAAAAAATGTAATACTTTTATAAAGTTATTCGTTTTATTAGGCTAATAGTAAAATCTTTTTATATAAAATGTAATACTTTTATAAAGTTATCTCATTTTATTAGACAATAATTAGAATATATTATATTTTATTACGATAAGTGTTTGCATAGTAATTTTTTTTAAAAGTTATTCGCTTTTATTAGATTATAAATAGAATATATTATATTTTATTTAAAAGATTTTGCTTTAAATATGGACCGTCCGATTAAAAAGTAAATCAACTGACCGCTCATGGATTAGTTATTATTCATTCCATTCTTCTATAAATAAAAGCTCATTCCTTCATTATTTCTTACTTAATTCAATGAAACTCTGTAGAGAAACTATAGAGAGAAAGAAAAAATATTCGCTACTTCACTACTCCGATATCAAGTTTTTTTTACGGTAAAGGTATTATTTCTTTCAGATTCATGAAGAGAACTATTATTCCATCTTTATTATTCTCATTGAAATAACTCAGATACGCGGGATACCCTATACTTAGTGAAATTCTTCTTCAGATTCCATTCTTTATTATTCTCATTGAATATCCTGTCATCATGCGTTATAATGGACTTGGTTCTCATCTTTATTATTCGCTGGAATATCCCGTCACATGCGCTTTTAAATGGGACACGGTTAAAATCTTTATTATTCTCATTGAAATATCTTCATCAATGCGTTTATTACCTGGACCGATTCCGTTATTTATTATTCTATCGAATAACTCCGCCTGGCGCCAAGTACCGCATACATGGTGATTTATTGTTATTCCATTCTTTATTATTCTGTTGAATATTCTACGGCATGTATTACACCCGACTTTGGTTCCGTTATTTATTATTTCGATGGAATAACCTCGCCTACGCAAATACCGCATGCATGGTGATTTCTTTTGTTATTCCATTCTTTATTATACTCAGTTAGTTAAAGTTTTGACTTTACACTCCATGAAATTAGTGGAATATTCTCGATATTTGCGCTTCATCCAAAGATCTTTTTATGAAAATATTCTTCCGAGCATTCTTGAATTTTACTTTACAAAGAAGTATCATGTCGACAATTTGGACGTTATTAGTTCCGAATAAATTAATTTTTGAACTTGTTTTTATCAATTCTTATATCATTGTCATCATCCTCATGTTTATATTATTTTTGAAAGTCATTTGTGCTTCAGAAAGTGCATAGATGGACTTGGTATGATTATGACCATGGATTATTCGATGTAATCACTTAACCGTAATGTTACAAATGATGTGGTAAAAGTTCTCATCGTCCAAGTGTATTGATGGGAATGTTGTTGGCATGATCATGACCATCGATGAATACACAAATATCCTTGGCTCGTAGTACATGGATAATTTGTGGTCGCCTAATGAATATCCTCGTCAGTAGAAAAAGGATGATGTGGATTATTTATTGTCGAGTCTCGCCGATAAAAGTGATGAAGAACCTTTTAAATTATAAAAGATAGTAGATTTTATTCTCTACTGACTCTTTTTAATGGATCAGATGTTCCGTTGCAGTTAAACTTGATGTCTATTGTATTTTATCGGTTTAACTGATCGTTGAGGACTAATGATAATTTATTCTCGCATTATCTTAGTCATAATATTTCTTATCGGGCTAGATTGAGCTCACCTTTCTTTCACCGTTTCTTCGTGAAATGAGAACGTAGTCGGGACTAGTCTGGGAGCGGAGTGATGGTCCGAGATGGTGTCTTAGTAGTCCTCACTATTCTGTTAAATAGTGTGATAATAAATGTAATGAAGACTAAATTGAGTGTGGATATTGTCTAGATGACAATATTTGTATTAAAACTCACATGTATTTTGTCGTATTTTACACGACTGTTGTATAATCAAGTTGTATTTGAATTTAGTACCATGTATTTGGCGACTCAAGATGGGTGATGTATACCTATTTTGGGGGCGTCACAATGAAACAAGCTCTTCACAAGATTCTAACCATTATATAACTTAGAACAAGCTCTCTAGATTTAATATAATAGCAACATTAAATTAGACTCTTCCAAGCAACAAACACATAAGCTCGAATTGTTTAACTTGTCTTCTGATAATCATAGCAATACTCAAAAGCTTGTCCACAATCAGGTATTACTAATTATTACTTGTGGTTATGAACAATATCAATTACATGTAATACTATTCCTTAATCTAGCATATGATATTCGTTAACCCATTCAATCCTGCAGAAATCAAATCAGTTAAGCCAAATAACATTTAGAAATTAAATCAGATTATCAAGAATGAATTTCACGTGAGAAGGAATAAATAATGAATACTCAATTAACCATTAATTATAAATAAGGTTCAACATCCCTTAGAACTAAATAAAGAAAACTAGCCGACATGCTTCCAAGTCTACACTCCAATGGTGTAGATGAGAGAATGTAGTAGTAGATGATTGAATGAATAAAATCCTGACTATCATCCTCTATTTATAGTGCTAGACAAAGTTCTAACTCCTATGAGAACTAGAAATCTAAATCCTAAAAGGAATTACAAATCATAATCTAGTTTCCATAAAGAAATATAATTCAATTTGAAAATAAATCTCAATCTAAAGATATCTTGAATTTAATTGAAATATCAATCCCATTCCATGTAGAAATTTGCCAAAATTTGCTTTTAGAAACTTTCCAAAAATCCAAGATTTCCCAATTTTCTCGCTTAAATTCGCTGGAAAAATTTTTCATTTTCTGCTACGACGTCCTTTGGTATAACAACCATAACTTTTGATTCATGAGGAGTTACGAGGCCTGCTACCTATCAAATCGAAGCTCTCGACGAGATCTACAACTTTCATTCTTTGAGAATTGAAAGATTCTAGCTGAATCAAGGTTGAAATTGGGCTCCAAGTGGCTGTTATGTAAATTGCAATTTTCAAACTTTGAGGTTCAATATCCGTTTGGTAAAAAGAACATAACTTTTTCATATGAATTTTGATTGAGACGATTCAAGATGTTCCGTAAAGCTAGGAAATAGCTCTACAATAAAATCCAAGTCCCAAGCCAAGACCATGTATCCAACTTAGCTAAAAACTCTGCAATCTCCACTTTTTCCTCGTTTCAGCTCCAATTCTTCTTGAAATCATTAAACACTTTAATAAGTTCATATACACATGAAACATGCAATAAAACTAAACATAAAAGAATCATAATAAATGAATAATATGCACTCATCAAATACGGTATCATTTTCGATTCACCTTACGATATGTATCGATTTGTCTATGTATTGTGATATGCATATCTGACAATTATGCTAAAGATTGATCGGTGAATGTTAAACAGTTATCTATTTTTTCCTTCCTATTGCACAGTTTGTTAATGAAGCCTATTACTCAACATTTGCTTCCACAATTGTAATTGATGCAATATATGTAGTTGTAGTGACTCTGCCTCCGAAGGCTTGGTTTGACCATTAAGCGTACCTACTAATGGCTTTCAGCAGCAATGTAATTATTTTTTTGATTTGGTTCATGAAGTCTATTTCTCATACAAAGGGCGCTATTGTATACCTTAAAAATGATTTTGTACATGTTCAAGGTGCATTAACTTTGTGAAGGAGAATTATTTAGTTTGATGACTGATGAAAAGAATGTTAAATCTTTCTTGTGCATAAAGTAGGGATCTCATTTCAGTACGTTTTATAAAAATTAATGTTGAGATGTTATCAATAGTTAATGTTTGATATACCAGGTCAAGGCTCTTTATGTGAAGAACATACCTGAGAACACACCATCAGAGCAACTGAAGGAACTGTTCCAGCGCCATGGGGAAGTTACAAAAGTTGTCATGCCGCCTGCCAAAAGTGGTGGCAAACGTGACTTTGGGTTTGTTCATTTTGCTGAAAGGTCAAGCGCATTGAAGGCTGTCAAAGATACAGAGAAGTATGAAGTTAATGGTAATATTTTAACATTTTCATTCTGTCAATGTACAAAATCGATATAATATGAAAGGAAAACTATTAGAATTAATAAAGAAACTGAAAATATAACTAAGAGTTCTGGATGAGTATTACTTGACGAAGAAAAAAATAATAAAGTTCTGCGTGAGTTTTTGCTAAATCATACTGCTAGCAGCATGACAAAAGATTTGATCTGCAGGTCAGGCATTGGAAGTGGTCCTTGCCAAGCCTCAAAGTGATAAAAAGTTTGACGGGGCCAGTCCCCACAATTCTGGGCCTCATCCAAATTATATTCCCAACCCTGCATATGGTGGTTTTCCCGGTAATCCTTATGCCCCTATGGGGGCTGGATATGGTGTTGCTGCTGGTTTTCAGCAGGTATGCTAGTGGACAAGTTTTAGTCCTCTGTCCCATGATTTGTTTCTTTATTTTTCATTGATCAAGTTTTACAACATGGTCTTGCACACATGAAACAGCCTATGATATATGGAAGGGGACCAATGCCAGCAGGAATGCAGATGGTGCCAATGGTTCTACCAGATGGTCGAATTGGCTATGTTCTGTAAGCTGTCATTTGTCTAGTGTGCATTACTATAGTTAAAAGTTCAACTTTTGCTTTCACTTGTTTCCTCTAACAAAGATACGCTTTTACTGGTTTTGGGTTTGTACAGTCAGCAGCCTGGTGTACAGATGCAGCCAATGCGGCCCCGAAGGAATGATCGGCCCAATGGAACTGGTGGACCTCAAGGACGAGGACCTAGTGGTAGCAGTGACGATGCCAATCGTGGTGGTCGACGATATCGACCCTATTAGCATAGGGGACCAGTGACATGTTGTACTTGGATATTTCTTGATGAAAAACCATTTCTCCGGCACTGCCTGAGCTATCCTCATCATCCTTCTTCACCCAAAGTTAATAGCATAGGACCATGATAGTGCGGTATTCATAATTTACCATTAACTGTTGCAGTGCTGTCCAGAAATAGTATTGGAGTTGGTTGATTCTCTCTTTTTTAACCTCTGGAATTGGTTTTCTCCCCCCATTGATCTGAAAGCATAAAGTGAACTTTTGTATCAAGAACTAAACACTTGTAAGATTCAGGGCGAGTGCGACTAAAATTTTCAAGTTTATAGTCATGTTTACATGGATTCGTCTATTTGTTTGTGAGTACTGGTAGGTTGAGCATTGATCAGCCATATTTACTATTTATATGAGAAAATTTATGCGTACATAATATTAAGAAAAATGATGTTGGTACAAAATGTTAGTTCTACAAGGTCTTTCTTATCTCGCAGGATCTGTGAGTAGAATTACCTACAGTTCACATGAGAGGTAACTTGGGGAACTAGTCCTCGCGTAAATAGCAAACACTCTTATGTTTGACCTCGGTCCTTGTTGGGTAAACAAATTTTCTCAGTTTCGATTTGGTTAAATTACCCTTTTGTTTGAAAATTGAAAGCTTCCAGTGTAAAATTTAAATGGCAGGAGCATCCAAATTCTTGATGCCCCAAACTTTTGCTTCTCAGACTAATTTCTATGGCAACGAAAGAATGTTAAAAGGAAATTAAAGGAGAAATGAAATGATATATGCACACCGTGATGCAAAATATATATAGCAGCTTCAAGGGAAATGGTATACTCTCCAGCAGTATACAGGCAGTGGATAGTGGATACAGGATACAATGTGGCAAGAAACACTTCCTAGCTGCTTGGCCTGTAGTAGGTATCTGGTTCACTCCACTTCTATTTTCGGAGCTGAGAGAATGATTTTTTGATCCCTTTCGTCCAGATTCGATAGAAGCCCAAAGAGGTTTGCCATTTTCTCTTTTTCTCAATTCTCTGACAAATACAACCCCCTCATCATCATTATTTTCGCATGTAACCGCAGTAACATTCAAGACTTTGGTGTCGTCCGGTTGCAGTTTTATTCGCACATTTATAAGTATATATATATATATAGGGTTTAATTTTAAGAATGCCGTTTTTTTCTTTGTGAAAGAACCCTTTTTGACTTTTTTGAAAAAAATTGACCGGAAAAAAAAAAAAAAAAAAAATTTCACACTCAAAAAGGGGTGTTTTTACAAATGAACGGTTGTTGTTCCACAAAGAACCGGTTTTTTTTGTGGATGGAACCCATATATATATATATATATAAAAACTACCACATACGAAAAAACGAATACTTGAAAGAAAGTGATCAGAAAAAAAAACAAATATTTGAAAGTAGTAAAAATGAATAAACAACTTTGATCTTAAAATGCAATTATGATGGCTTGCTAATGTTCTTAATGGGCGGAGTCGGGAGTTTGGGTTTATTTAGGTTGAAAATTCGATGGACTGTAAGTGAACAGTTATAAATGAACTATGCTAATATGATGTACAAAAAATATGGTTAGGGATTAGGGAATAAGACGAACAAAAGGACACACGGTTCAAAATAGATCCTATATACTTGCTCACCATTTTTAGCGACGGACGAATCGATCCGTTGCTTCACGATATCGATAATCATTGTATTGGGCTTTTAACGACGATCATATAATCGAATCATCGTATAACATATAAACTATTTATTCGACGTTAGGGCAATATGGCGAGGGACTAACCATCGCCCATCGTCATCTTTATGCGAAGCATGGTATGTAAAATAAAAAGATATACCCTTAAAATGGATTGATATATATATATAAATTCTAATCACCAAATTTGATTCGTACCCCCATGCATATGTTTTTTATTTAAAAATTGAGTGATTCTCTCATCTCCCCTTTTTATTTCTCTCCTTTCCTTCGTTTAACAGAGTCAAAAGAAATGGAGACCATGAAACTAACTAAGTGATTCTGCTTTAGCAAACTAACTAGCAAACAATTTTTTTTTTATAGCAAATATATAGTATAAAAAAACACCTAAATACCCGAGTATAAAAAAAATACTCTTGTAAGAAGACAATATGCAAATACAGGGCATATAATTCTCCAACAAATATAAAATTATTATTAATATGCCAAAAATATAAAATACATAAATTAAGTTTTTGATACCAAAAAAAATTATAAAATACTGAGAAATACATTAAATAATGGTTACATGACTAGATGCATCAATGTTGCATCTTTCATGAAAATTACCGTGTATATAATCTGAATTTTGTTATTAATTTTATATTTTTATGCTAATGGTGAAAATAAAAAATAATTGAAAAACTAGGGTTCATAGGAAAAAAAAAAAAGATTGATGAAGAAAAATATTTACCCATTAGTAGAAGATTATCCAGATTTAAAAAAAGGAAGTAGCAAACAAGAATAAAAAGAGAAAAATTAAAAGTAGAATTCACATTAAATTTTAATTTTATCTCAAATCGCTTCTTTGTAGATGAATAATGGCGGTAATAGCAAAGATTGATATACAGAGAATAAAAAAGTTGAATAAGAGAATATGAATAGACTTTTGAGCAATAGTTAAAATAAATTAGAATTTAAATTTTACTAAATAAGAGCAAATTGGACATAAGAACTAAATCTTATAGTTAGTTTATTCTAGAAATAGTTAATTTAATTAAAAATGAGATTAATTTATAAAAATATCAAATTAAATATATATATATATATATACGACCAGCGTATCCTCCTCTTATCTCTCGGTGTCTATATGAAGAAACCCCACACGCACATTGTGCACATGGAAGAGGATGATATTTTGTGAGGCCGCTTGGCTAGCCAGGGCCAGCTAACTCTTTAATAGGAAAAAGTATGTGTCTAAGTGTCTGCAATGCACGTGGAGGATTATAAAGTTGCCAGAGAGAATGGATTAATCAAGTCAAGACTATTAGAGCTAGCTAGCTAGCTAGCTAACTACCCATCATGATAAAACCAAATAACTAAGGCATCATCACATCACTTGCAGCTTGGGTACTTCAAAAAGTTGTTGAGAGAAATAGAAGAAGTCTTTAGTAGTAGGGTACCTGATACCAAACACTGTCGTCCACTCCCGCATCTAAGAGGGTCTATAGACAAGGAATTAAGTTACTATTGTTGAAGAATGTCTGTATAGAAGAATTAAGTCACAAAACAATATTATCTTTAATCATAACATACATTTTGGGTGAATTGTGGGGACTAAGATGACCTATAGTCTATTGGCTTAAGGTCAGATTTAAAAGTGTTGGAGCGAGTCAAGTACCCATAAGCTATAAGGGCGAACCATATGTATAAATTATTCCAATTCGACATATACTTGTTGCCTGTATTATGTAATACCACAATCTAATTGCTTAAGTAGTACTGAGTTATTTAAATATGTGGCCACATAACACTAACAAAAAAAAAAACTACTTTGAAATAGATTGGAATGACATTTAAACCAAGAGTCGCGTATATCTCTAGGAGATTTTTTAGGATAGTTGCAAAAAACAAAACCAGAAATATTGCAATTCTCTTGAAATGGGAGACATTAAGTGATTCAGTTACAGCTACATTCATGAAATATTTCTTCAACTACACAAACTCATTCTATAATATCCCTCTATAGATTAACATTCAATTCAGATGCTAATAGTTAATCGACTCCCCAATTGCAATTTAACCTCAATAAAGAAATTCAAGGACGGATAAAAGAAACACAAGAGACCTAACAAGTTAGAAGACTAAGCATTGTAGTTATGGTTTGTCATTGATCACCTCACCCACCTCTTAAGGTCACTGGTTGAAGAAGGAGATATCTCACCACCAAGGCTGTCCGTACAGCAAGAAGAATAGTTGGACTGTTGTTCCATGCCTAAATTCACTCCACTAATGCTCTTAAAGCTTGGGCTCCTCAAGCTATGTCCATATGCAACTCCTAGATTATATGGGTCAGGGACTGGGTAGGATAGGCACTTTTTTGCCGATCCAGCTCGTTCCCTTTCCGGTGTTGATGGCCTCTGCCTCGGTGCACTCTGTGAGCGGATTCTGGCCTTGGCAGACTCTGTTGCAGCCATGTAATTTGGCATTGCAATACCATCTGCTGCACCACTGGCTGCACCCCTTGTGTGTTGTTGCAACCCACCATTGTAGTAGTAATTAGATCTTAAACTTGGTGTTTGAGAGGCTTGATAGCTTCTTTCTTCTCTCAAAAACGAGGGCTTGCCGAACGCACTTGAAGGGGCCTTGTTTTGGAGGGGGAGGGTGTAACAGAGGAGTGGTGTTGAGGTTGATTAAGGCGTGCCTTGTGGAGAGGAGAACTGAGCCGTTGTTGTTGTTGCTGATGTTGATTTAATCTTCGGAAATTAGAAGCCAAGTATGAATAAGGTTGTGATGTGTCAATTTCAACGGTTTTAACCGGGTCTCTTTGATCAGTTGAAGACCTTCCCTTGCTCTCCCAAGGTTTTGTATCCATCAATCGGCCATGCCATTGGGGTATTTCCCCAATCTCAACTTCACTACCCATAGATGAATTCCTTCCACTTCTCCGCATCTTAATACACCATTGAAAATTTTGAGAATATTAGCTCAAAGATGCTCATTAATTCAAGATAAGCAACACATTTAACAGTTGAGAAAACCTGAAAAACTATACGAAAAACATGTAATCAAAACCAAATAGCAGATTACCAGAAAGACATATATTACAGAATGTAACAGAATGAACCTGTTGAGAGAAGGCGTGAGACAAAGTTCTCTCTCGCTTTAAAGCGGCTTCCTTTCTATTTTGCAGCATTGCTTTCACCTCCTCAATTGTGTGTGGGCGTTCATCCCAATCATCTGCAATGCTGCTTCCATCTCTAGACTGCGAAAACAAATGTCACTAAAATTTAGATCTTATATTAATCTAAGTAAAACAAATGCAAAATATCTCTTACCACTGATTTTCTATCAGAAATATCTTGGAGAAACCGTGACTCCCATAAGCTATTGGTGTCGCTAAATGTTGATTTTCTACTGCCATCATTTGATTGCCTCATGCGTTGATCGAGTACCCTGGCCTGCACTCGGACTAGAGCTTGCATGCATTGAAGAGTCATCTTTGCTTGCTTTCGAACATTATGACCCCTCACCAAAGCTTGCAATTTTACAAGCCCTTTGAGGGCACGAAGAGCTCTCCTTGCCTATGCATCAAATCTTTAGATTGAATTTCTTTCCTTTAGGGAGAGTAGCTTAAGCAAATTAAGAGAACTAGAAAAACTTAAAAGGGTAGTATGTATGATTTGGTTAGCTTCTGAATAATTCTTCAAGACAATTGTTGAAAACACAAATATGATTTCCCCTGCTCATTGTAATTTCTTAACCACCTAAACCCCCGCTCCGGCCTTGGAAACAAAGTATATATAGATCAAATCATCAGCCATATACAGCACCTTTTATGTTCTTACAAGCTTCTACTAATTATTTACGTTTTACTCCAAAGGGGATGAAAGGTACATGTTCTTTTACTAGTGTTATACATGGACTGTTTTATGATTAAACATAGTATTTCTTTTTCTCTTAATTATTAGTTATACTTCAACTAGAATGTACTAAAGCAGGAAAAGTAGTTTGAAGATCCAAACATAAAAAGTAGATCTATAGGCCACTCACTCGCTTACCAGATATCCTCTGAAAGCCGTCTGAATAAAAATGGCAGCATAATGATAATGACGATCTCTGGCATAATTAATAGAATTAGAATTAGGGGGCCTAGTTAGGCGAGCAACCTCCATGGCGGCATGAGCGGAGGCCACCGCTGCCTCGGCTGCTGCAGCAGTGGCCACTGCCACCGCAATTGCATGCCTTTGCTCATCAGCAGCTGCAGCAGCGGACTCAAAGGCGTCAGCAGCAGGGGCTGCTGCTGCAGCATTCGTCACTTTTATTGCATCCTCAATAATATTGTTGGAAGGGGGCTTCCGGAAAAGCCATCTTCTTTTCTCTCTCTTCTGCAACAAATTAAGAAAAAAGAAGAAGGCCCAGATAAAGGTTAGATTTGTTGACTGGCGAGGTAGTAAAATCGAGAGGTCGAGTATGTGAGTGAATATTTAAAAGAGCACGCAAGTACCTTATCTTCTTCGTCATGATCTACTAGTTGATCTTGGATGCGCAGCTCATCTTTTCTTCTGGTGCTCCTTTTTTCAGTGTCTTTACTAGGAGATCTGAAGGCCCTTTTGACAGCAGTCAACCAAGAGGAACCTCCTCCTCCTTTCTTTCCCATAGAAAGATCAAGTAGTAATAAGAAAGCAGCATTTACAACTTAGAAATGCATGCTAGAAGGGGTTGCTGTGGATCGGAAATTAATACTTAATTAATTTGATTGCTCATACAAATTACATACATTCATAATGAGTGAAGAATTAACTTCTTTCATGTGTAAGAGAGAGATGAATGATGAAACAAATTGAGAGAGAGAGAGAGATGAGTAAACAAAAAAGGGATTATAGTATTTGTGTGGGGGGTGGGGAAGGGATGAGCACAGCGATGGTGGGGGTTGTCAGAGTAAGAGTGCGTAGGTCAGCAGCAGCTTTGAACACAATTATTTAATTTACCAGCTATTGAGTGATCAGTGAATACTACCCTGGCCTCTACTTAAGAGCAGTACATGAAGCAGCTGAGAAATAGTAAAGAAAGAGGGAGGGAGGGAGGGAGGGAGGAGGGAGGGAGGGGTATCTGTACTACTGTACTAGTACTATATGTTTGTATTTGTATGTGTGATTGATATCGAAAGCGCATCGAAAGCTGTGTGAGCAAGTGGGATGGGAGAGAAAGAGAAGAATGCACGTTGAAGTTGGAGTAACATTTAACACGCTAATCAAATTAGTAAACTCTTATCTTTCTTCTTAATTTATTATTCTTGTTTCCCAACTTTCCTTGTGAACCTTTTCTTTCTAGTATACTAGCTGGCTGCGCCATAGCTCCTCTTTTCCTTTCTCATGTCATGTAGTAAGAGTACTTTATAAACATCATCTCTAGCTAGCTCATCGTGTCACATGCTCCCACCACCTACCTCCATAAGCCTTTCCTCTCTGTATCTGTCTATGAATGTACGTACGTACATATATTAATATATACATACATATCCATATTATATTATAAGACAGGAGAGAGAAAGAGAATGACATAGTAACCTGGTTTACGAGGTCATCCTCTATTCCTCTTGCTGGATAAATATATATATATATATATATGATAATTAAGGGCGAACTTATTATAATCACGTGGTTCTCACCCCATTGGAGAAGACTGGTCAAACTTGATTAGATTCTTTAGCTCTCGAATTTCGCTCACCTCATTCTCAGGCCATGCATTACCATCTGCCAACCGGTCTCGTCTATTTATAGAAGAATTAATCCAAGATAAATAGATTAGCAGTGACGCACACCTGACTGCTACAATTACAAATTCCCCGTGCCATGGGTTTCTAAGCATTGAATCAAGTCCTACAAGAAAAGATGGAAAATCATCTTGTATTTGCCGATCCGGTTAACATGAATAATTGATTAACTAATTGATTAATTTATTTAAAAATAAACTTTTATACTAATCACTTCCATGTTTGCCACTACCTCTCTATGTATTTCAACCTCACATACTTGTAGGCTGTAGACAATAGCGTACACCAAAAAACAAACAAAACAAAAGCATCACTTCATTAATATCAACAAAAAACTTGCAAGAGATTTTACCACCCAAATTCTGTTATTCTGGGAAAGTTTACTGCCATCAACTTTCCCTATAATAATAGAGAGACGGGAGTAGGAGGAGGAGGAGTCATTACATGGATTTGAACTATTCCAAAGATATAAGAGATGAACTATCTGACCTGCATTTATTCATAAAACATTTTCTCATCTCCTCTTTAGAAGAGAAAAAGATGACAAATAAAATTTTGTTCTGTCTTCATCCTCAACATAACTAACAATCTGAGAGACATCACCAATTGACCATAAACACAAAAGTTAGGATCCAGAAATCAGATTGGTTTACTATTACAAAACAGGGCAATATATAAATCTCAACTTTACCTAAATTTAATTTTAATATAGTTGACAAACAAAATACAATGGCCATGAAAATCTGCATGGCTCTGGAATGTAATGCAATTACTTCTCAAAAATAATAAATAAATAAAAATTGCACCGGAATTATCTTCATTACATGCATGGAACATCAACGTCTTCTTTTAAATTGCATTACCTTGTTTAAGAAGGTTAACATAAGCTTATACTTACCTCAATGGGCAACATCTTCTAGGATAATTATGCTAAAATAACATCAGCAATGGTCATTGATACGAAATGAAATCCATATGAATATGAAAATGAAGATTCATTTTCTTATTACAATCACACACTAATACAGAGATAGTTCTCTCTATTTATACAGGTAAACTGCTTACATTATAAGCTAATTATCAAACTAACTATACTACAAAATTGCCATAAACATAACTATCATAAGTTAATGTACATGACTGTGAGCTAAAGCTTTGCCACTGTCATGAATTTGATTGTGTTGGCAGTGAGCTTGTGAAACTACGCTGCTGTGAGTTTGGCTCAGAATTGTAAGCTTCACTTGTCATATCTATAACAGTCATACCAAGGGATCAGTTAAAACTGAGAAACATATCCAATGTGCCATCAAAGTAAATCAGGGCCACAGTCAATAATTGCCAGCACATAAAAGAAGTAAATGTTAAGATTCTATATACAATCTGGAGAATGAAACCGAAAGGAATTAGCATTGCAAAGGAATTCTCCAATCCACCAGGCAATTTCACCTTCACTAGCATTAAGACAGCAAGCCAAAATGTTTGAGATACATCGGGAACAGCTGTCCACGTATTACCAAAGCACATCGAATCTGTATCTTTTAAGGCAGATTGATATCTAATTTAACAGGTCCGAAACAAATTTAAAAGGAAGATACTTATCCTCATGTCTTGCAATCGATAATATGGCTAAACTAATAAATATCACTGACAAAGACACACAGAGGCAATGAAATCTCGGTGTGCTGTATTGATGAGGGGATATCTAAAAACTTATGGCAAAATGATAAAATAAAGCAGCTACTTTATCACACAAGTAAAAAAAAATTCCTTGGCACAAGTAAAAATGTTGACACAAAAAATGATAAAAGCATTAATATGTTTGCTAGGCTCATGAAAAACACTGCTGCGGGTAAGGATGAGTCGAATGGTGACACGTGTAATAGGTTGACATGTAAATTGATAGTTCTCTTTGACATGTTTAGTGTGCTCGTGATAATCTGATGGTTGCAAGAAACGTACAAAATGACGATCCTTTTTAACTAATGAAGACATCACTGAGAATTAGATAGGACTGAAATTATCATAATGATAAACAATAAGTCAACAGCAATAATCTATCGTTATTTTATGTGTCAATATCCAGCGTCAACCGAGGAATTATTTGGGTTTACAGATATCATAAAGATCATCCCCAGTAATAGTAATAGTAATAATAATAATAGTAATAGTAATAATAATAGTAATAATAATAATAATTGTGACGCCCCCAAAATAGGTATACATCACCTATTCTCGGGTTAACAATCGTAGCATGTAAACAACTACAACTTTATTATTACAACAAAGAAACTGTGAGTTTGAATACAAATATTATCTTCTACAGACAATATCTATATCTTCAAATAAATCCTCATCACATTTATTGATACATTATTTTACAAAATGGTGAGGACTACTAAACAATCTTTTCTAAAACCTTCATTCCATACCCCACTGCATTTACATTATATTCTCGCCTCCCGAGAAAAATGGAACAAAAAGGAAAAGGGTGAGCTCAACTACTCAATAAAGAATATTATGACTAAGATAATATACAACAAATTATCGTTAGTCTTCAACAGGAAAAAATATAATAGAATACAATAGACAACAAACTTTAAATCAATATTCATAATGAAATAATAATTCATTAGAAGAGTTAAGTAGAGAATGCAAACTACTATCTTCTATGTATGAATTTAAAAGTTCATCGCTTATCTTTTATCCCGTAACATCAATCAATATACATCGGAATCAAATATTCATCTTTGCACCACAGCCAAAGATATTCATCATTAGTCATGTTCATTTAAACACTGCTCATCTTCAGACTACTGACCAAAGATATTCTTCGAAATCATTCATCTTTGCACTACAAAGCCAAAGATATTCTTAAGAAATCATTCATCTTTACACTACTGCGCTAAAGATATTCCATAATATCATCATTTAAGACCGAGGATGATGAAAATATTTTTTTAAAGAAACGAATCCAGTGAAACAAAATGACAAGGATTAAGGATTAAGGATTCAGACTTGGTTTTATCCACGCCCAAAAATACTTCAAAAATAATCATAGTGGTGTAAAATTCAAGAATGATCAAAACATGGATACAATCAGAGTTAGTATCCGTAATAGATGTTTTAGATTAAAAGAAGAAATTTTATTTTCTATGAATAAGATCAGATATCGTGAATAAGGCCAGATATCGTGAATAAGAATCTACACCAAAAGATAGAATTCCACAAAAACCTCTTCACGCTTCATGAATAGTACTCGTGAATAAGAATCGTGAATAAGAACTCAGCTTAATAAGAACTCGTGAATAAGAACTTCATGAATAAGAAACCATGAATAATAACTCCGATATGAAAAAGTTCCAAATTTGATAAAACTTCAGATCAACATTTCAAAGATAATGATATTGAAGAAATAATATCATTACTAAAAAATAATATCCCTTACCTCGAAAGATCAAGATTTTTACATTAGAATACTAGGGTATAGTCTTTGAAAGGAACTCAGACCGTAAAGCAATACTCAAAGTATACTCAAAATACTCACAAGAATACGCCGATAATATAGAGAGAGAAAACTTCAGCTTTTAGTGTGATTTTCAATTCTAACCTAAGACCCTATTTATAGGAAAACGCTTAGAACCAAAAAAGTTAGAAAATTTAATAAAATATTAATATTAATATTACAAATTCTACGCCCACTTTTAAGGATCTGAATTCAGCATTTACATCACATGCAAGACCCACCTTAAATGACAAAAACGTTTTTCATAATAAAAATAATTAAAACTTCCAAAATTAATTATTTTGAGCTTCTAACTTCAATAATTCATAATAAATAGCTCTTTCATCAGAAAATTTGAATCTCATGAGTTTTTATAGAAAATTCAATTCTCTACAACTTTGCAGAAGAAAGTTTTTCCAAATTCCAAATAGAAATTGACCGAAATCCACAAACCAGGCGATTTTACGTGCTATAATCAAATTTCGGTTAATAAATGGGGTCCACCGACATGTTTAACATGTTTTAAACATTTATTGCAACAAAAAATACTCTTCCTCCTCGATACTCATATATCCCACATTCGTTGTAAAAATATCACCGTTAATATATTATTAAAATAATATATTTAAATGAATTATTTTATCGGAAAAAGATAAAATATTAATTTTCAACAATTGTCATTTTAAAAATTTTCTCCATCTATATCCACATAAAATCAATATTTTCCTCATCATATAAATCAATAATTAATTATTCACAAATAATATTACGTAATCACAATATTCGACAACTGTGCAGGTTCCTGTGAAAGAGGGGCTTTCAATAAGAATTTCTTTATCATGCGCGCAATAATTAGGTGACCAAACCTCTCCTTAGATGTAACTTTCTAGACATTGCCAATAATGTTATCTAATAATATTATTCAGATAATATGAATTATTGCTTCGATAATGAAAAATACCGTGTAATGACAATTATTCAAACAACAAAGAATATAAAATATCAACGCAAACAATTATTAACTCAATAAAATAATCGAACAAGAATTACCGTAACCATTATTGAGTAAGGCCTTCACGTAAGAATCAATAATTGGTGCAATACCTGGTGTCATCTTGCTCAACAACGCGTATTAGTGTGTTTTTAACCAACGGGTATTCCAACAAGATGATTCTGTAAGAATAACTACGCCAATTATTTAAAAACAACTTATATTTGTCGCGTTTTTCTTCATCCAATCGCTTTCAGTTATGGGGCCCACACATGCATTTGTCTTAGTCGCCGCATTTAATATTCCCGACAAAGATCTTAATATTCCACGACCAAACGAATATTCCCCATGATAATGAATATTTTATAACCACTTGCTTATTTTGAAATATTTATGTATTTAACCCTTAACTATCCACATTAATCAAATCAACCCTTACTATTTCAAAATAATAAATAAAGGAAATTCCTTTTTATTTAAAAAACTTCGGTCTTACAACCTCCCTCCTTATGAAATTTTCGTCCTCGAAATTGGACGTGACGACTGTGTTTCAAAAGGTGAGGATACCTCGCTTTCATTTCCGCTTTCCAATTCCCGTGTCATTTCCTCTATAGCATGATTCCTCCACAAAACTTTAACTTGTGGTATGACCTTCTCGCAAGATAGGACATGCTCCTTCCTATCCAAGATCTTGACAGTACCTCCTCATACGTTAAGTCTTGGCTATCTCGTCCGGTTCTAACTCAATAACGTGGTTCGGGTCTTTCACATATTTACAAAGTACGATATGTGAAACACATTATGAACACGAGACATACTTTGAGGTAACGCAAGTCTATAGGCTACATTTCCTACTCGGTCAAGAATTTGAAATGGACCAAAAAATCGTAGATTGAGCTTTTCTCTCTTCCCAAATCTTGTAACTCCCTTCCATGGAGCAACTCGCAACAATACATGATCCCTACATTAAATTCCACGCCCTTTCGATGAAGATCCGCATAACTCTTTTGTCGATCTTGTGCCGCTTTGTATACGTTGTCGAATCATTTGGATCTTTTCGGTGATCATACGTTTTAACTCGGGTCCCAACAATGTTGCTTCACCCACCTCATCCCAACATATTGGAGAACGACATTTTCGCCCATATAATGCTTCGAATGGAGCCACACCTATACTTGCTCGATAATCTGTTGTTGTAGGAGAATTCCACCAATGGTAAATACTTATCCCAACCGCCTTGAAGTCTAGGACACGAGTCTTAATAAATCTTCAAGAGTTTGAATAGTCCTCTCGATTGTCCATCCGTTTGGGGATGGTATGCTTAACTAAATCGCAAATCTGCGTGCCCATAGCTTTTTGCAAGCTAACCCAAAATCTTGAAGTGAATCTTGGGTCACGATCCAAACTATGGATACAGGGCATGCCATGCAACCTCACAATCTCATTCACGCATATACTAGCAAGACGTTCAAGGAATAAGTCTCCGATTCGGCAAGAAATGAGCAGATTTGGTTAATCTATCAACAATAACCCAAATAAGCATTGATGCCTCGAGAAACCGTAGGAAGACCCCAGAACGAAATCCATAGTAATGTGTTCCCACTTCCATTCCAGGAATCTCAAGTGGTTGCAACGGACCCTTAGGTACAAGATGCTCCGCTTTACACGTTAGGGCAAGTTAAACACATCGAGATAAACTTTGCAATCTCTCTTCATATTGTTCCACCAAAATGTATGTCAAGATCACGATACATTTTAGTACTTCCAGGATGGATTGCAAATGGCGATTGTGGTGCCTCCATCATAATCTTGTACTTCAAATCGAGTCGTTAGAACACAAAGTTCAGAGTGGACTCAAGTATTCCTTCTTCATCAATTCTCGCCTTAATAGCTCCTTTCTTGTACTTTCTTCTTCATACGATCGCTCCGATTGGGGTGGCTTGAAAGCAACCTTAACTTTTTCTATTAAAGTTGGCTCTATCGCGATACTTGACATCATCGCACTCGTTCTCGATATGATCTTCTACTCAATGCGCCGCCTACCACGCTTGCTTTTACCGGGATGGTATGAATAGTGTGGTCGTAGTCTTTCAATAGCTCGAGCCAACGTCACCGCCTAGCATGTTGAGTTCTTTTGAGTGAAGAAATATTTAAGGCTTTTATGGTCTCAATATATCTCCACTTTCTCCCCATATAGATAGTGCCTCCATATTTTTAGCATGAACGATCGGGCCGCTAACTCTAGATCATGAGTAGGATAATTCCTCTCATACTCTTTTAAGTTGTCATGAGGCATAGGCTATGACTTTCCCACGTTACATGAGAACACATCCAACCCCTTTGCTCGAAGCATCATCGTAGATAAAAAATCCATCCGAACCGGATGGTATTGTTAGAACAAAAGCCAAATAAGTCTCCTCTTAAGCTCTTGGAAACTTTTCTCGCATTCTTCGCTCCAAACGAATTTTGTATCCTTTCGAAAGTTATTTGAAGTTAATGGAGTAGCGATTCGAGAAAACCCTTCCACTTAATCTCCGATAATAAACAAATTTAAGCCCAAAAGCTACGATTTCTGGCCACCGACTTGGTTGCTCCTAACTTTCAGATTGCTTCAATCTTCGTCGGATCAACAGATACTCCATGTTTCGACACCACGTGCCCAAGGAATGCTACTTCCTCAAGCCGTAACTCGCATTTCTTCAATTTGGCATATAGTTGGTTTTCACGAAGCCTTTGGAGTACCAAACTTCAAATGGTGCTCATGATCTTCACGGCTTTTGGAATATATGAGGATGTCATCAATAAAGACAACAACGAATCGATCCAAATATTCCTTGAATACTCGGTTCATCATATCCATAAAAGCCGCAGGAGCATTAGTTAGTCCGAAAGACATGACTAAGAATTCATAATGCCCATACCGAAGTTCAAGGCGTCTTTGGAATATCCTCGCCTAATCTTCATTGATGATATCCGTAACGCGAAGATCGGTTTTTGAAAAGAATTGTGCCCCTCAGAATCGGTCAAACAAGTCATCAATACGAGGTAGAGGATACCTATTCTTGATGGTGACATGGTTCAATTTCCGATAGTCAATACAAAGTCGCATACCCCGTCTTTCTTCTTTACAAATAAAACAGAGCACCCCAAGGAGATGTACTAGGACGAATGAAACCGATGTCCAACAATTTCTCGTAGTTGGACCTTTAACTCGAAGTTCAATAGAGCCATTCGATATGGGGTTTTAGAAATGGGCTTTGTGCGAGTTCAAGATCAATAAAGAATTCAACTTCACGCTCGGGGTAGACCGGAAGTTCTTCGAGAAATACGTCAGAAAGTCAATAACAACAGAATATTATTCAAATTTGACGTGTCTTTATTCAAATCCATAACATGGGCTAAGAAAGCTTGACATCCGCTTTTTCAATAAACGAATAGCTTTATGATTAGATATGATGATGATCGATTTTAATGGTTTAGTTGCTTGAATTGCATACAACAGTTGGTTAGGAATATGAAAACTAACAACCTTATTTAAAACAATCAATTTTGGCATGATGAGTAGTTAACCAATCAATCCCTAAAATCACATCAAAAGCAAGTATCTTTAAAGAGATAAGGTCATGTGTAAGGTAATGGTGCCAACTTGAATCAAACAAGATTTATAAACAATGTGGATGTTATGAAAGTTTCTCCTAACGGAGTTTCCACAGATAAGTCAAAGTCTAATTTCTCCGAGTCAAGTTTAAACGTTGAGCACAGCACACGAGAGAGATAAATGAATGGGTAGCACCTAGATCAAGTAAGGTATAAACTTCGCAAGAATTTATAAATAGCTTACCCGTGATCACCTCGTTTGGGTTCTCGATTATGACGATCCACAACAAACGCTTCTTCCTAATCGCTGACTTTGATTTTTTCTCGGGATGTCTTTTCGAGTCACCGTCCCTCATTGAACTAGGTTTTCATTATTATACAATCTCGAGCGATATGTCCTTCCTTTCCACAATTATAGCATACCTTGAACTGTTCAGGCGGTTTGACCGATATGTCACTCTTTTTCCAAAGATTTGTAATATACGAACCGGTGGTCGTTTCTCCTCCCTTAGAACCCGATTGTCACGCCAGATCGTCATCTTCACATGGTCGTTGTTAAATCTCTCTTTTTAAAATCTCCTCCGACTCGCTTCTTCTATTTTCATGGCCATGATTACCACCAGAGTGGTTACCATTTCGTCCGTCTCATTTTTTCTCCGCAGTTATCATTATTCTCGCTGATCGCTATCTCTCGACACGATCCTGGTTGTGGTCCTCGGGTTGACCGTACTCGTTATCTCATTTCTAATAATTGAGCCCCGCTTACAACATCCGAATAAAGAGAAAATTTATGAGAAATGAGATATCGACGTACGCCGGGTTTCAAACCTCTAAGAAACATCCGCGTCATACGTTCCTCATTCTCCACCAAATGAGGTGCAAACTCGATAACTCGCAAACTTTGCCTCGATCGAGACACAAATCATGTTGTTTTGTTCCAATCGATGAACTCCACTTCCTTCATACGATTTAACACTTTCGTGAAAGTATTTGTCATTAAATAGCTTCAAACGTCTCCCAAGACACGCTTGAAAATTTGGATGGGTACGCTTCATGACTCCCACCGAAGAGTCGCCTCACCACTTTAACATAAAGGTGGCGAATGGAACCTTCTCGTTCTCCGCACCCCAAGACATCGAATATCTTGGTAATTTGCTTGACCCATGTTTCCGCCCATGATCGGATCCGCTTTCCCTTAAATTCGTGGTCCCAACTCTTTGAATCGCTGCTCATTTGTGACAACCCGTGAATTGCTATCATTTCCTCTTGTATTTTGAACACGAAGTTTCCTCGTCTCGATTTTGCATGAATCGCAAAAAACTTCTAAACATCCCTCGCTCATCATCTCGCTTTCAATGGTGTTGTTCATGGGAGGAACATTGCAACTGTTGCAGACGTTTCTCCTCGTTGGTGAGTACAGCATCTCCACGGTCTCATTTCCATTGTTAATATTCTCGGTCGACATTCTCAAATCATCGTCATAAAACAAGGGTTAATTAAGGAAATCAATATATCACATAATATCCCTATATATCGACCAACTAACAAATAAGCTTAGTAGGACACACTAGCGAAGGATTTACTCGTCTCTCTCCTCCTAGTTCTATTCCCCGATCTCCGCCAGAGATCATATCCCTAAGCTCGATACTAACCTGTGACGCCCCAAAATAGGTATACATCACCTATTCCGAGTTGTCAATACATGGTATGTAAACAACTACAACTTTATTATTACAACAAGAGAAAGCTGTGAGTTTGAATACAAATATTATCTTCTGACAATATCTATACTCAAATAAATCCTCATCACATTTATCGATACATTATTTTACAAAAATGGTGAGGACTACTAAACAATCCTTTCTAAAACCTTCATTCCATACCCCACTCGTATTTCGCTATATTCTCGCCTCCTTAGAAAAATGGAACAAAAAGGAAAAGGGTGAGCTCAACTAGCTTTCATAAAGAATATTATGACTAAGATAATATACAACAAATTATCGTTAGTCTTCAAACAGGAAAAAAATAATAATAGAATACAATAGACAACAAACTTTAAATCAATATTCGCAGTGAAATAATAATTCATTAGAAGAGTTAAGTAGAGAATGCAAACTACTATCTTCTATGTATGAATTTAAAAGTTCATCGCTTATCTTTTATCCCTCGTAACATCAATCAATATACATCCGGAATCAAATATTCATCTTTGCACTACTGTGCCAAAGATATTCATCGATTGGTCATGTTCATTTAAACACTGTTCATCTTTGCACTACGGGCCAAAGATATTCTTCAGAAATCATTCATCTTTGCACTCACAGGCCAAAGATATTCTTAAGAAATCATTCATCTTTGCACTACAGCCAAAGATATTCCATAATATCATCATTTAAGACCGAGGATGATGAAAATATTTTTTTAAAGAAACGAATCCAATTGAAACAAAATGACAAGGATTAAGGATTAAGGATTCAGTACTTGGTTTTATCCACGCCCAAAAATACCTCAAAAATAATCATAGTGGTGTAAAATTCAAGAATGATCAAAACATGGATACAATTAGAGTTAGTATCCGAATAGATGTTTTTGGACGAAAAGAAGAAATTTTATTTTTCTATTGAATAAGACCAGATATCGTGAATAGTCAAGTATACGTGAATAATGCCAGATACGTGAATAAGTAACTCGACACCAAAAGATAGGAATTCCACAAAACCTCTTCACGCTTCATGAATAATACTCGTGAATAAGTAACTCGTGAATAAGAACCCATGAATAGTAACCCGACATGAAAAAGTTCCAAATTTGATAAAAACTTCAGATCAACATTTCAAAGATAATGATATTGAAGAAATAATATCATTACGAAAAAATAATATCCCTTACCTCGAAAGATCGAAGACAAATTTAGAATCTAAGGGTATAGTCTTTGAAGGAACTTGCAGACCGTAAAGCAATACTCAAAGTATACTCAAAATACTCACAAGAATAATACTCGATAATAGAGAGAGAAAACTTGCTTCTAGTGTGATTTTCAATTCTAACCTAAAGACCCTATTTATAGGAAAATGCTTAGTAACACCAAAGCAGAAAATTTAATAAAATATTAATATTAATATTACAAATTCCTACGCCCACTTTTAAGGATCTGAATTCAGCATTTACATCACATGCAAGACCCACCTTTAATGACAAAAACGTTTTCATAATAAAAATAATTAAAACTTCCAAAAATTAATTATTTTGAACTTGAACTTCAATAATTCATAATAAATAGCTCTTTCATCAGAAAATTCGAATCTCATGAGTTTTTATAGGAAATTCAATTCTCTACAACTTTGCAGAAGAAAGTTTTTCCAAATTCCAAATAGAAATTGACCGAAATCCACAAACCAGGCGATTTTAAGCTATAATCAAATTTCAGTCAATAAATGGGGTCCACCGACATGTTTAACATGTTTTAAACATTTATTGCAACAAAAATACTCTTCCTCCTCGTATACTCATATATCCCACATTCGTTGTAAAAATATCACCATTAATATATTATTAAAATAATATATTTAAATGAATTATTTTATCGTAAAAAGATAAAATATTAATTTTCAACAATTGTCATTTTAAAATTTTCTCCATCTATATCCACATAAAATCAATATTTTCCTCATCATATAAATCAATAATTAATTATTCACAAATAATATTACGAGAATCACAATATTGACAACTGTGCGCCTCAGAAAGAGGGCTTTCCAATAAGAATTTCTTCATCTTGCATGCAATTAGGTGACCAAACTCTCTCCTTAGATGTAACTTTCTAGACATTGCCAATAATGTTATCTAATAATATTATTCAGATAATATGAATTATTGCTTCGATAATGAAAATCTTTGTGTAATGATAATTATTGAAACAACAAAGAATATAAAATATCAACGCAAAGAATTATTAACTCAATAAAATATCGAATAAGAATTATCGTAACCATTATTGAGTAGTGCCTTCACGTAAGAATCAATAATTGGTGCAATACCTGTGTGTCTTCGCTCAACAACAGCGTATTAGTGTGTTTTTAACCACCGGGTATTCCAACAAAGATAATCTGTAATAACTACGCCGTTATTTAAAAACAACTTATATTTGTCGTTTTCTTCATCCAATCGCTTTCCATTATGGGGCCCACACATGGTCATACTGGGCCGCATTTAATATTCCCGACGTGATCTGAATATTCCACGACCAAACGAATATTCCCGATGATAATGAATATTTTATAACCACTTGCTTATTTTGAAATATTTGCGTATTTAACCCTTAACTATCCACATTAATCAAATCAACCCTTACTATTTCAAAATAATAAATAAAGAAAATTCCTTTTTATTTAAAAAAACTTCGGGGTCTTACAATAATAATAATAATAATAATAATAAGGATAATGTCAATTTCCTCTTTCGTTTGATCCATCTTTGCAAAGTAATATAAGGATAATGTCAATTTCTTGTAGAATCATACGAGATAGAACTGTTGCCAAAGTGACCAAGAATTACACTAAATTTCGGTTGTGTTTAAGCAAAGACCTTGCTCCTTATACCTAGTAGTGTATGAAATGTTAAATAAACTTATAAAAGTCAAAGCCTTTATAAAGTTTCAAAGCCTTATATATACTTTTTAGAAGTCAACATGATCCATAAATTTTTCTTCTCTTCCGTATACTTTCCAGATACACCAAGTAGGAAATTAGCTTTGACATAGATCTACCAAAAATTAATCAGATTAATTTTCCAATACTTTCGTCTTTGCACATCTCCTAAGCTTTTTAAGCCTTGAACTTCTAAATTATACTACTATACTTGGTTCAAAGGTAGGGGTGAAAATAATCCCGAGTCGATCTAAACACCCTAATGCTCAAGCTCGACTCAAATCAAAAAATTTGTGTTCAAGTTCAACTCGAATTCGAACCAATAATTTCCAAGACTGCTCAAGTTCGACTCGATAAATTACTCGATACTACTCGGCTCGGAGTTATTCGACTCGTTTTCACAACGAGTAACCTTTTTATTCGAGCTCGAGTCTGAGATGGATCACTCTAAAATGAGACATAAAATAAAAACTTAAAAAAACTTCAATTTCGTTTATATATAAAAATACACGTTACAAATATTCCTGATTTTCTACTTTTCTCACCACCAACCGCAGGATAGGATAGTCTTATATCATTCACGATTCTAGACCACTTGCTTTCTTCCATTTTACCATAGACTTGAGGAAGTCCATTACCTACACACATATCACAACAGAAAAATAATACCAAAAAAAATGAATACAAAACTCAAATGAAGGCTATTGTTTTTAGTTAATTAATTAAAGAATGACACTTCTACCTACCTCTGATGGGTCCCTGAGAGAGTAAAATGCATTGCTTTCCTTTGGCTCAGAAGACAGTAAGATACCATAGCCTCGATTACCCTCTCTCAAAACCTGTAAAGTTTTAATTCAATGCCGGCTCGTAAAGAAATAAATATGATCTGATGAGAAAGCTAAATTATTAGCTTAAATGCATCTTCATCAGTCCGATCATCTCCAACATATATTCGGAGCAAATTGTTACTATTACTTAACCCTACATCGGAGCATTATAAACACCATTATTTGGTTGTTCAAAAAAAAGAAGATAATCATCAGTAGTCTCTATAACTAAATCAGCAATTTGTTTACAAATGTAGAAAAAGATCACTCTTTACTCACCAAGGGATTCGAGTAAAAACTCCACAACTTTCCCTTTATCCCAATTAAGACAGGCCGGACCTCTAAAACCTAAACATATGGAAGGATGGACCAACCACCAATAATAACAAGGGGAATGCATAACAAACTTAAGGATTTGAAGGATCTGAGATGAAGTGAGATGGGTGCTTCCTCTACGTCATGTTCCTCAGCGATTTTCTCGCCGGAGATGGAGACGTCGACGGAATAGTTGCGGTGCTTGTGGGTGGAATCATCGTCGTGGTCGCCAGAGGATTCGGCGACGGGGCATCGATGGAGGAGCTTTGGTTTTCTTGGAGGTGGAGAATTCTCTGAGATTTGTCTGAGACGAGTTTTGTTTTCATGTTCCTCGCGCTTGTTTTGTTTTAATGGATCTGAGATGTGTTTTGTTTTGATTTGTTGTAATGGAACACAGTCATTATCTTCAATTAGGCTTTGCCAAATTTGCCCTTGCCCAAATAATTTAAATTAATAAAATGATATAAATAATATTATTTAAATACACATCAGCTTTCTATGTCCCCACTCAGGAAAACACGTCATCAATTTCCGACGTGTCAAGTGAATTTGGACAAAAGAGGAAAAAATTAATAGTTCAATCATCTAATTGACAAAATTGAAAGGTGAATCACGGAAGTAGAATATGTCTAATAGTTTAGGGTAATAAAATATATTTAAGCCTTTTAATAACTATCCAAACCAGATCTTAATATATTTATTTTTTTAATGATTTACTATATTCAAAATACATGTTGTAGCATATCAAATCACAACAAGAAATGAACAATATCAAGTCAAAATGGATAATTTTATTATAGTTGTAATTTTTTTTACTTGTACCAACTTCAAATTATATAAATGACGATACATTTGTAATATTTAGTTTAATTCAATATAATTCTTAAATTTATGTTTAGTTTCTTAAGTTTTAATATTGAATTAAATTTTTGAAATTTGAAATTTTATTATTTAATTGTTTATGAATAAAACTAATACATTAAAAATATGTTTGAACTTTGAACAATTGCATGTTTGTGTTTGAACTATGACATTAGCAATATGGATGTGTTTAAACTTAAAGCAAAAACCTTTATTATTTTTATTATAGATTGTTTTGCTTTATATTATTGTTTTGTTTGGACAAATGTAAGATAAAATATTAAAATTGACTTGAAATAAAAAAATTCGCCTAGGCCCCTTACGCACTAGGCCCCCCTCGGCCGCCCACCTCCCGCCTTTTAGAACATTGGTCTTTATCAAAAACAAAACTCTCAAAATCACTCCTCTATCTTTTAGCGCTCGGAAAAACCCCAACCTTCTCATCTACATTACAATAATGCACAGCGACACAGAACTTATTGTTCTCAACTTTGGCTCCTGTTATTTCTTTAGTAATTTCAACAAGCGATCTAAAAACCTGCTCAAATAGAAATAATTCAAAATACTTTTATCATACAGAATGAAGATTAGGACTAAATAATGCACGAGGTCATATACTGTACCTCATCAATCATAGGTAAGAATTCACTAGCAGGCTGGAAGGAGATAACTTCCTTACCCTATCACCAAAACAAATATAATTACTTCATCAACATGAGAAATAGGATAATGGGGCTCCATAATATCAAGATAGGTTTTTTAAGATAATCACCTGCTTGTTAGTTGACCTAATACAATTTGTATGATCATTAGTAATGGAACGAATAGGATCCATGATGTCCATCCCATGGCTCCCAAAGATAGTAGAGTTACGTTAGTCCTACAAACTCATGTACACTGTAGGGAAATTGTAGCATGTGTCGATAGACCGCAAATAAAATCTGATTGAAAATGGCTAAACAACACATTAACATTTGAGCGAATGACTGCAAGTACCTTGTCACCGCTTCTCCCACTAATAATAGTTGTTGGAAAGTATTTCACAAGATCTCGGAAATGTCACCCAATATCAAGAAGAATCCGGTGTGGGTGAATTCATTTTTATTTTTTATTGATGCTTATAAATGAGAAAAAAATAAAAGGAAAAATAAAGCGATAGAATTCAAACATGATTAAACATGAAGGCTTGATCCGGGTTGTCTACTATTGGTGATAGAGTCCCATCATAGTCCCGAAACAACGCTACTACTCTTCGCCCTTGGCATAACATTATTTTCTCAAAAGATGCAAGTGCGGATGGATAGTTGAGCTGCATAGAACCAGAAGAGGAAGTTAGGTAAACATGGTATTTCGTAGTGCAAATTTGATTGTTGACCAAAGAAATGTATATACCTGAAGTCTCAAAATGTTCCATTGAATAAGATCAAATTGAAACTTGAAAGCTATAAATTAGGGTTCTAATTTTATTGATTGGGGATTTTTGGTATAACATAATTAATCAGAAATTGAGTCTGATTTTTGGATCGAAGGAGACGAGATGTAGATGTTTATTTACCTCATGGCTGGATAAGAAATATTAAAGCTATACATATATATAGATTACTTGAGTGAAAAAGAAGATTAGAAGAAGAAAATATGAAAGAAAGAACTGACTTACACATAACACATCAATCTTCTTTTCAGGATGATTCTGGGTTTTCAAACTCAAATCTCACCCCTCGAGACTAGAAACTTTTAATTTCTCTCGTAAGCGAAGCGGTCAAGAGTGAAGTCCGAAGTGTGAAGAGATGAAAGGGTGAACAACCAAACGCGACGGCTAAACCTTTCCACTCCCTTATCAATATTAAGGATCGAGTAAGTACGAACCTGTAACGAGTATGGTTCATCGAGTATGGATCAAACGAAAGAGGAAAGCTCGAACACTAAAATGAGCGAACGGTATTGTGCTCATATTCGAGTTCCGTATTATAACCAAAAAAACGAGCTTGGCCGATATTCGGCTCGGATACCTTCCGAATTCGAGTCCCAGGTCATATTTTTGGGTCGAACCCGAATCAGGTACCAAACTACTCTGACCGATTTTCACCCCTATTAGAGGAGTTGTTCTCACTGATACCTGAGTTTCATCATGGAATATGCAGGTTTCTACTGATACAAACGGGAGGGTTACCGTTGATTTTTTTATCTACGTAAATGGCAGCTGGCGTGATTCTAAAGCTAGAGAGTGAAAGTGAAATTGTGTTCGAAAATGTATCCAGATGAACATCATTCACGACTCAAATTTTTAAGTCTGTTACATAATATTTGCTTCAATCCACGTCACCATGATCACTACTGCATCAACGATTCCTAGCACGACTGTAACTTAAAATCATGCTCTATATTCTTCGTGTTGATAGAGGTTCTTTGCTTCAGGGTGCTTTGTCTATTGTTATATTTCTCATTTTCTCTAGCAATGCTTGAAATTATTTCGATTCGTTCCGGAAACCTTATGATTTTTGAGATCTTCCTCTCTCGTTTAATAAAACTGCTTAATAATCAAAAAAGAAAAAGTGTAGTAGGTGACGAATAAATCAGTAATATACCAAACAGTTGAATTGTTTAAATTCTTGAGGTCAAGAATCCACATCGCTATGTACCAAAAAATTTAGTACGTGACTAGTAATGTCATATACACACAACAATGTACCTTTGTACACCTTTCTTTCCATGGTTGATGATTTATTTTCAATAGTTTAAATTTAGTGGTTATTAGAAAAGGGGTGGAAGACTTATGAATATTGGGACTTAGGAGTAAACTATAGTTATTTATCCATGTTTGAGTGATAAGGTAACACTTTTTCAATAAAATGTGTAACACGACTTCGTAGAAGAGGGTAACCCAATCTCCAACTCTAGCTTAATAAATATTAGTAATATAACTAGACAAGTAATTACATACTATAAAAAGCGATTGCAGAATAACACTTGTTTATGAAACATATTTCTTGGGTAAAAACAAATGAAGGGGTCATTTCTTGATTCAACCTCCATGTCCTTTTCTTCCCAAGTGTAAGAACGCAGGTTTAAGTTTACGGAGGTGCAATTGTGTGCAAACAATCAAAACATAGGGTTGTATCTAGTCAGAAAGAGAGGCGCCAGGGTGATGGGCTTTCTTATTTTGGGTATTCATAAATAACATATGCAAGAGGTATGGGGTGGGGTGGGGTGTAGGGTGTGGTTCAATTGCATAGGTGAAGATTGAATCTTTTGTTAAACAAGAAATGATAATATTAAGAACAACTAACATATGTGCACATATACGAACATTAACATTGCAAAACAGAAGATTGGTAAACCTAACAGTATGTTCAGTAAGAATATAAACTGTAATAATTAAAAGCATAAGCTAAATAGAAGAAAGGGCATAAATCAAACTCCTTTAAGAAGTGGGTATAAGAAATTATACCTGGAGATTAATGCGTTAAAGAGAAAACTCTAGGTTCCCATGGTAGATTTGAATGACCGAAACTAGGAAGATTCTGAAGTCTGAATCCACTATGCAACCCCTAGTTTGGGTGGTGTTTTGAATTACGCAACTCAAACATTTATCAAATGCAAAAGACAACACCCAAATCCAATTACAGAACATTATGTATGTGGGTACGAATAGAGACCTGCAGGAGATTGAGAAGTGGATGAAGGCAAAGAGGAGAGAGAAAAGTTCCTCTAACTCACCGCATTTAACAATCCGGCAACATCCTCTCCGAAATGCCTCTTTTGCAGCCCCTCAAACAACTCCAAAGAACCACTCAACGTATCCACCAGTCTCCTACTCTCCCCTTTTTCTACCATTTCAACAACTTCCATCGAAACAAGCTCGGAGTTGAGCAAAGCCACGAACCGGGAGGGTTTTATGCTTCTCCCAAAACAAATCGAGAAGAAACCGCGAAAAAAAGGCGAAGAAACGGTGAACGGTCATGTATCGGACGGAACCCATGTAACTTTGAGGGAACTCGAAAACCCGTCCCAAAAGCAGGATCCGACCAGAATCTGCATCTAATCAAAAAATACCAAACAAGAATCGATTTAAATGGTACGCCACTTCCGAACAGCAGGGGAGGAATAACCGGAGGGAACGAAAAGCGGCGCGTGAAGGCGCGTTGGACCTCCGACTTGGTAGAGCTTCCACCGGCCAAAAAGCCCCGACTGACTCCGACCAACCCCTGTAGCAGCACCAAATACAGTACCATCGGACAAATGGGTACGAGACTCATCACCAACAACAAAGATGAATCCGCCCATAATGAGAGGCGGTTGTGGAGGTGGCGGCGATGGTGGGTAACCTAAAACCAAAGAGCAAGAAGATGCCGCGATGGCTAGGGAAGCACAGAAAGAGCAATCAAGATTGAGAAGCCAAGTGAAATCCGGATCCGTAATCGTAATCATTATCATTTCGACGCCGTGATCGGCGTTGATATTTTAATGTAAATGGTGATGACACGACGATTCTTATGCGATGGTTTAGTGGTGTATGAGCCGATACTAAGCAATGCCAAGGTTTTGTTGATGATTAATTAGCTATGGCCAATCGCATCTTCGTTTCTTCGTACGAGGAGAGAGATAAGAAGTGAGTGAGAGAATATTCATGAAAATGATAAAAATCCACTCCATATTGATATATGCTGGGCCTGATAGCAATTTGGGCTGTAGTGGGTTTATGATGAGATTTGATGTAGTAGCATATTTGGGCTTGATGATATTTTGACCACGTACCATCACCAATGGGCTAAGGAAATCAAACCCAACTCTAACAAGTTTTGTCCCTCTGAAAATGAAACTCTAATCAGCAGCTATATTCGAGTGTCAAATAAATTCTAGTAATTCATTATAAATAAGCTATCAGTTTCAATTACAAAGCTTGGAATTTAGAATCCAAACCAACCGTTTGGAATAAGCTAAAACTCAAATGATAATTTGAAATGCAAAATAATATCACGCCACCAGTAAATAATTTAGCAAAAGGTTCTACGTTAAATATAATCCAGGTTCTCAATTTATTTCATTTTGCTGTTAGTGTAGTATGGAGGCAACACCGTCCGTCCATGTTGAATTACACGGTTGACTTTCGGCGACGAATGTTGCCACCTGTCCGTTGGGAATATCCTCTGGAAGGTGATCACACTCTACACCATCGGCAATTCAGATCAGGAATTGAATAGAATGGTTGGGCTACTAAGAAGGGCAATGGAGGAAACCAAAAATGTATGCGTCTTAGAAAGCTGCAACAAATAAATTCAAATATTGGATGAGCCTGCCATGCCCATGCCCATGCAGTTCGGGAGTGTTTTGATAAGGAATTGAGAGAAGCATGTTGTCATAAAAAACATGAATCCGTACATTTTCACTAGCTGGTGTAAGATTAACCTTAATCAACTGGATGTTGGTTGGGGAAAACCCATTTGGGTTTCATTACTAGGAAGTGATGATGTTGATTCAATCCACAAAAATAACAATACTCTCTTTGGAGGTGCAAAGTGATGAGGTAACGGGTAATGCTTCGATGAAATTGAGGTTTGGATGGCTTGGATCAACGTGAAATGACTGTTTTTCCAGACTTCCTGGCATTTGCTTCCCCAAATCCTCCCATTCTGTTTTATTTCAAATATTACAACTATAATTTAATTTAAACTCGAGCATGTTGAATCCTTGATAGTCAGCCTGATGTAATATACGGCATGGTGTACTTGCAATATCCATGTAACATATTCATTTGACATAATAAGTTATGGTCTAACGGGATTGGCATTTGTTTTTGAGAATACTAAGATACCAACAAGCACCACCATATATAATTCAAGACTTGGTCCCCCTTCGACTTAATATTTAATGATAGTGTTAAAGATTAATAAATTAGTAGCAGCATGGAGCATATGGATAGATTTCTTGAATACCAGATCGTAAATTTTTGGCACTAGACTGATCAAATAAGTTCGAGTTAGAGGTTTTGATCCAAGTATACAGGTTGTACTATATTGCCAAATAGAGGTAAACAGAAAAATTCTGCTGTGAAGGGCATAGAACCTAACGACACTCCCACAGAAGTTGATTGGCAGAACATAAGCAACAATGAGGGTAGATGTCAGACATCCTATGTCTTACGTCTTACGACAAAGATGCTGCTAATATATTGGTATATCCTACAACATTGCAGTCTAAAGGACCAAAAGAGTTGCAATTACATTGAATGAAAGAACACTTGTAAAGCTAAGACGTTGATCATTCATGCAATATGTCTTGGGATAAAGCAAGCAAAACTAGTTAGTGGTTAGGGAGAAAAAAAAAGAAACATAAATACATAATAACTGACTACGTCCTTCCTTTTTTATTGAGAGGATTATATATTTACATGTATTAGGAGATCTCCAAAACAAATCTTTCTATTTGTGAAAAAAGGAGCACATATGAAACAGGACATGAAGCACACTTCTGCAGAACCCAAAAACTAACCGCCTAACGCAAAAATAAGGGCACATGAACACACACTTTCGCTATACTATTGTTATATCAGATTATCCTCATTCTAGTTTTAAGTGTCCACAATGCTTGGCAAAACATATCTTGTAAGACCCAGCTTTTTAATAAAGATGAATTTTTCTATAAATATTATTTTTGAATATTATGGAATAAATTTGATATAATGTTATAGTTGTGGGTAATATTTATAAATTTTGCAAAGTATGCAAGTTGTTATAAAATATTCGTTTGGTGGGGAATATTCTTTGTTAGGGAATATTTAAATACAATGGCTCAATCATTGGTGGATCCCACAATGTAATTATTGTCGGATCGAGAAAACGACAAAAATATTTTATAAAAATAACTACGGAGGTGTTACCGTTAAAACTGTTGAACTACCCGGTGGTAAAAGAAAAGCGATGTCTGGCGTAGTTGCTAAGAAGACTTACAGTATTGATTATCGATGCTTACGTGAGAAGTCACTCAATTTACGCTTTCAATTATTACACAAGAATTCACGATCATATCTCTTATATTATTGATTCAATTATTGTCACAAAGATTATCATCAGATAATATGTTATAGTATTAAATCAATAATTGAGACGACAAGTTATAAATGATTAATAATTGTTGAAAGATTAAATATGTGTTGATGAAAAAAAAAATGATTTGTGGTAAGTTTGATTATTTTATGGGGGCTCATATGTCATCATCTAAGAGTCTCTTCGTCAATAGTATTTACCTTCGTCAATAAGTAATTACCTTCGTCGATAGTAATTACCCTTGTGAATAGTATTTACCTTCGTCAATAGTAATTACCTTCGTCAATAGTAATTACCCTTGTGAATAGTATTTACCTTCGTCAATATAGTAATTACCTTCGTCGATAGTAATTACCCTTGTGAATAGTATTTACCTTCGTCGATAGTATTTACCTTCGTTAATAGTAATTACCTTTACCAGACGTCGAACCACTTGTCGTTTCACATTACAAAGCGCCGAACCACTTGTCGTTTCATATTACAAAGGTCAAACCGATTCAGTCAAGCCACTTCACTTTTTCACATCAGCAGGTGCTAAGCTAGAAATCTTCTATAAATAGAGGCCTAGGGCTTCATTATTTTCACTTAATTCATTCAAGCTATAGAGAGAGAGAAAGTATAGAGAATAAGAGAGAAAGAAGAAGAGTATTTTGTTACTACTATCTGCAAAGATTCAATCTCCTACCAAATGTAAGGGGTGTTATTCTTTCTTATTCATGAAGAGAACTGTTGTTATTCCATTGCTTATTATTCGTTGGAATAACTTTGTGTATAAGTGGTTTACCCTATACTTGGTGACATTCTTTTATTATTACGTTGGAACATCCACATGCGTGTGTTTTACACCGGACTGGTTAAAATCTTTATTATTACGTTGGAATATCCTATCGTGTGTTTTACACCGGATCTGGTTCCATCTTTATTATTCTGTTGGAACATCACGCTTGGTGTGAATTTCACCGACCGGTTCCGTTATTTATTATTCGTTGAAATAACTTTTATGCATGCGATCTCATCGCATTTATGGTGATTTCTTTTGTTATTCCATTCTTTATTATACTCGGTTGGTTAAAACTTTGACTTCTATACTCCATGAAATTAGTAGAATATCCTTGATATTTGCGTTTCATCCAAAGATCTTTTCATGGAAATATTCTTCCGATCATTCTTGAATTTTACTCTACAAAACAAGATCACGTTGACAATTTGGACGTTAATAATTTTCGGATAAAATAATTCTTGAACTTGTTTTATTGAATTCTTATATCATTGTCATCATCCTCATGTTTATATTTTTTTGAAAGTCATCTCAGCTTCAGAAAGTGCATAGATGGACTTGGTATGATTATGACCGAGAGACTATTCGATTGTAATCATACCCGTAATGTTACAAATGATGTGATAAAAATCCTCGATTAGTAGTAGTGCATTGATGGACGATTGTTGGCATGATCACGACCATTAATGAATACATAAATATTCTTGGCCCGTAGTGTATGAATAATTGTGGTCGTGATACTAAAGAATATCCTCGGGTCAGTAAGCGGGGTGATTCGATGATGTGAAATATTTATTAAAGTCGAGTCTGACTATAAACGATGATGAAAAACCTTTTAAAACCTAAAAGATAGTAGACTTTATTTTCTACTTGACTCTTTTAATGGATCAGATATTCCTGCCGCATTAAACCGGTTGTCTATTGTATTTTATCGGTTTAACATTATTGAAGACTATTGATAATTTATTCGCATTATCTTAGTCATAATATTTCTTCTTGGGCTAGTTGAGCTCACCCTTTCTTTCACCGTTTCTTCTTGAAATGATAATATACCGGGACGAGTCTGGGAAACGAGTGATGGTCCGAAGATAGCATTAGTAGTCCTCACTATACGTAAAAATAGTGTGATAATAATCTGAATGAGGACTTTTTATTTGAGTTTTTATAATATCTAGTAGGCGATATTTGTATTTAAACTCACGTTTTATGTCGTATTATTATACTTATGCAGTTATGTTAATAAGTTGTTTTTAAATTACGCACCTATGTAAGTGTCGACCCAGAGATGGGTGATGTATACCTAATTTTTGGGGCGCGTCACATATACACACAAAGTAATGCAATTAAGCTAAAATCTCATATAGTATAAAATTAGAGTATAAAGGTCAAATCGAACATCTATTAGTGACTTAAAGATTATAACTCAAATCGTAACCTTCATGAACAAATTAAAACTATATATATTTGCCTAAAACCCGAATACCATCACTTTTTTTTTTTTTGATAAGTAACTCAATACCATTTCCTTGCAATTTCCAAAATCAAAACCTTAGAATACATTTCAAAGTGTGATCAAGGAATAAAATTATTAGCAAGTCAAAAAATGTTTGAAATCCACTACCATAGCATTCTCAATAAAATTTATACGTATTATAAACAAGTTTGTGCACAATCACAATTACAATTTAATGGAACTAATTTATAGCAAAAAATAAAAATAATCTTGTTCTACACGGCCTACATTTATTCACAAAATATTTTCTCATCTCCTCTTTTGTAATGAGAAAAAGATGACAAATAAAATCTTGTTCTGCTCTTCATCCTCAACATAACTAACAATCGTGGGACATCACCAATTGACCATAAACATAAAAGTTAGGATCCGTAAACCGGATTGGTTTACTATTACAAAAGCAAAATATATAAATCTCAACTTTACCTAAATTTAACTAATATAGTTGACAAACAAAATACAATGGCCATGAAAATCTGCACGGCTCGGAATGTAGTCAATTACTTCTCAAAAATAATAAATAAATAAAAATTGCACCGGGATTATCTTCATTACATGCATGGAACATCAATCAGAAACGTCTTCTTTTAAATTGTATTACCTTGTAATATACGGCATGGTGTACTTGCAATATCCATGTAACATATTTGTTAACGCCAAGATCTTTTGTCACGTCCCAATCACCTAAAACGTCCTGATCCTGCAACGTAAACACAATAAACACCACAAGCTTGACGGCGGTTCGTCTGGGGGATAGCTTCGAGCGTGAGAGTCAGTATGTGAATTCACAAGGTTTATCGAAAACGGAGGCTATATCGCCTAGTGCATATAGAGAAAATGATAATTCTCCGTGTGTATGTAATTCTGAATGATGAAGTGTATGAGAACGTACCTCTTGGTGGAGACTTCCTTGCCAAGTTATACCCTCCTTGCCTGAATTACCGTGCCACCCACTACTACCTGACACATTCCCCTTTACCCGATGGGTTCTGCCGGCTGCATGTAGTTTATTCTCTGCCTTTTATCACTGTTACTACTGCCGACCGATTATAATCCCATCCACATTAATGCATGGCAGGTTCTTTAGTCAACCGACATGCTTTTTCATCATTACAGGTCAAAGATTGTAGATATTTAAAATGTCTAAAGGATTGATCCATTGACCCGACCCGGTCTTATAAGTTTGAAATGAAAATAATATGATGATTGGGCTTAATGATTTTCATAATTCAATAATAAAGGCCCAATAGAATAAAAAAGAATAAGCCCAATATACTCGGCCCAAAGAGATAAAATATCACGACCCAACATTGCCCCCTAGTTTTTTGTTGAACAGAATGTTTAATAGAAAACTATAAACAATCCATGATATTTTACTGAGAATCAATAAATGTCAAGATGTAATTAAAAACGTACCCATTTATCGCTCACGAATTGAAATGAAAGGAAGTTAAGGGCCCAATTCAGAAAGACTCTATCCATTAAGTACCCGGACCCGAAACCGGACGCTTCCCATTCAAATTCCAAATTATTATTAGCATTTAATGCACCCGTCTTGAACAGAGTGTGGTAAATCACAAGATAAAGGATAACTTTACCAAATTTGTGATTTTACTGTTCATTTGAAATTGAGCGCCTTCTAAACTTTTCGATCTCTCTCTCTCGCAAATCGTCACAAATGGCTTCCCAAAACCACGAGCAGAGTTCTCCCATACTTGTAACACCCATCACCGTGGTTCCACCAAACCCTAATCTTCATGTGGGGACTTGAGTACGAATCCCAAGCGGAAAATCCAAAACCCCCTCAAGAATACTACAGAGTACGGAGGCGATTCTCGCATGCCAACACTCCTTCTATCATAAGCGAGGCCGAATTAAAGAGGGTTCGAACTCGGTTCCACATTAGGATACCCATGCCGTTTGTCGTGGTACCCCTGATTACGGTGAGAAGATGTATCAACTACTGAAGGATGGATCGGTCGTCCGGTGACTTTATTGGAGAAGGGGTTCGTTTCCTCTTCACGTCTTTTATAGTGACCTCATGGGGTTTTTTGGGTGTAGGATTTTCACAACTGGTGCCAAACTCCTACATCCATATTCTGGCCTTCGTGGCCTTCGCGCCATGAATTGGGCGTCGAGCCTCTCCTGGACTTCTTCTTCATTGATACAAGATAGTACATACAATCCAGGAGGAGGGGTTCAAGGCCCTCAAAGAAACATTCTCCAAGTCCGGAGAAAAAATTGTGGGACGTTATTTGGTGAACACCCCTTCGAGCAATAGGGGATGGCACGAGAAATGGTTTTTCGTCAAAGGCCCTGAGATCTCTTCTCTTCCGAATCTGGCAAGCGGCGAAAAAAATCTCACGACTTTGGAGATGTTTCTGAAGAACGGGAAGTGGAAATGATGGAGCTATTTGACAACTTCCCGAAGGAAGAGTGGAAATACGGACTTCTCTCGAAGCAAGCATGGTTATATGACCATAAGCGTAAGTACCAGCTTATTTCATATATATATACTTTTTGAAAATATTCCATAAAATATAATTATAACATGGAATTGTTTGATTTGTGCAGTGTCTTTGATCAGACCGAGCTCTGTAGAAATAAAGGAGCTCGAAGATTTTTTATCTGGGAAATCTTCGGAAGCAATTGAGGCTACACCAACCGAAGCTACCCCCGAAGTAGATCCAACGCCAGAAATTCATACGGATGAATTTCAAACAGAAGAAATAGAGGCCGAAGAGGTTCTCATACCAGAAGAGACCCTTCACCTCGATGTAAGAGGAGAGCTACCAGAAAACCCAGGTTAGTCCCTCTAGTAACTCCTCCCGAACCCACACCGAAAATGAACCAACCTCCAAAACCATTCCTCGATCAAAGTGCTTACTTGATCGTCTCCGATCAAGGAGTATACTTAGGACCAAAAAATTAAAAACAAAAATAACCCCTTTAACCGCCGAAGAGCTCAGGGTTCCTCAGTCTTCGGTCATTCCACCCTTCGTGCCCCCTGTAGAAATACAGATCGAAGAGGACGGTGACCAGGACGAAGGGATTCCGACGTTATCCAGGAAAAGGAAACGTACCCCTGAGAGTCATCCAAATTCCGCCTCTACCTCACCACCCAAAGAATCCACTCCAAACAAATCTCCTGTAACCGAAACTATTCACGCAGACCCTACACCTCCGACACCACTCTTTCTCCCGAAGGTCGAGACCCTCTCCGAACGGCCGGTCCTTGGTCAAGGTTATCATGCCGGCCGTGGGATCTCCGACCACTGTGGCCCTGTGTTCAACGCCAACTTTCCTTTCGACTCTTCTTGAGCTTTTTCGTTCGACACACGGGCGACCACGGTTCGGTGATCATACGGACGGAAATCTTCTCGACGAGGAATGAGTTATTCGCCAAGGTAAATAACAATCACTTCTTCCTCTACATCTCTATTTTCCTTGAGCATTTTATACATTTAACTTGGATATCTTGAAAATATGCGAAGCTAATCGTCGTCTTGGACGATGCGTCAGAGACACATAAATGGAGAGCCGAGGAAGATTTCGCGCGCCAAGAGATAAATATCTTTGAAATCGACCTTGGATCGAGAAAGAATTTGGTCGTGAAGATGCTTTTCATACCATCAACGGTCTTCAGATAGAATTGGATCGGGCTAAGTTGGATTTGAAGACATCTGATGACGAACTAAGGGCCACAAGAAATGGGTTGGCTGCGTCCGAAGCCAGCCAACAAAATCTGACCAACCTGAATGCTGGCTTGGTTGAAGAGAACTTACTCCTGAAGGCGAAAAATGAGGAGTTTTCTTCAGCCAATCGAAGCTTAGTCCTACAACTTGGTGAAGCTGAGACGAGGATTCAGGATGAAGCCCGAAGGCATAAGGCCAAGCGTCACAAGCTCCGCCATAAGATAAAGGACCTTGAGGGACGAGGCCCTGTTCTGACTGAAGAGCTCCGGAAGCAGATTCAGGCAGAGTATAGGGACTCGGATGAACTTAATGTAGAGATCATGAAGGTTTATTGAGGAGGATATGAGGATTTGTCGAGAACGAGGAAAGAGAAGCTATCTAATTTTCAATTTGGACTCTACAGACCGCTTTCAATTAGATGATGAAGGCGATGTGCGAACATTTATCACGTTTTTGGTTCTATGTAAATATTTAAACTTTTCATGCTCATGTAATTAATTTACAATCGACTTAAATGAAATGAACATTTTATGCTTATTGATAAATCTTTAACTGTCTTGATTATGACTTCTGTTCCGATCAGCTTCTTGTTAATAATTTAGTATCAATAAGATGAACTATTGAATTAGACATAGCATATAACAGTTAACTTATGCAATGAAGTGAATTGAATTTTACGGACAGGATTCAAGTTAACTGAACTAGATAAACTGAACTCAACACTTAAACAAAATAAATAACTTATACTCATCGGTACCGAAGAGTGAGATCGGTCATACGTGAAGTAAATTTGGACGGCAAATAGATAAAAACCAAAACATAAGGATTAATAGTGACCATTGACTTACCACCCTGATAAGATCAATATAGGACCAAAAGGACACGAAATTTACCATCGAATGGCCGGTGAGTCCTACCATTCCTCCTTACACCATATAGTGACCTTCGGACCAATAGTGACCATTGACTTACCACACGATAAGATCAATATAGGACCAAAAGGACACTGGGCTACCATCGAATGGCCAATGAGTCCTACCATACCTCCTTACACCACCATAGTGACCATCGGACCAATAGTGACCATTGACTTACCACCCCGATAAGATCGATATAGGACAAAAAAAGGACTGGGGCTACCATCGAATGGCCGGTGAAGTTCTACCATACCTCCTTACACCATAAAGTGACCATCGGACAAATAGTGACCATTGACTTACCACCCTCGATAAGATCAATATAGGACCAAAAGGACACAGGGCTACCATCGAATGGCCGGTGAGTCCTACCATACCTCCTTACACCATAGTGATCATCTGGACAAAATAGGACGGTGATAAATTGTGGAAAAGTGATCTTTTATTAATATCCAACAAATTGTGTATGGACTTCGATAAACCCGACTTAATCTTTATTGAAAATACTCCGAAGCTTCCCGCCAAAGATGCCAAGTATTCTTGATCTCGGAACCATCAAGTTGCCTTTAATCGATAAGTACCGGCTTTGGTACTTGATCACTTCATATGGCCCTTCCCAATTCGGCATTAGCTTTCCGTGTTTTGAGGTGTAGAAGCTTGGCTTCTCCGAGAACGAAGTCTCCACTTCGAATCTACGAAGTTTAGCGCCCTTGTTATAATGTTTGGCCACCCTTCGTTGATAAGCGTACCAATTTGATTAAAGCTTCCTCTCTCGACTTCGTCTGAAGTCTAAGTTAGCCTTCATCCTTCATCGTTGTAGATTTCTTTGAATTGACTTATTCAAGACTTGGAGATCCGATTTGGGACTAAGGCATCGATTACCATAGGCTAATCGGAAGGGCGAATCCCGTAGTAGTCCTTGGCGCGAGTTCGGTATGCCCACAAAGACGCTCAACAATTCTTACCGCCATCTCCCTAAGCTTCATCCAATCTACGCTTTATTCCGCTCAAGATTGACGTCCGTCATTGGTCACCTCAACTTGCCCATTCGATTTGTGGATGAGCCATGAAGTCTTCTTGTCTTTGGATCCCCAAATCGTTCAAAAATTCTTCAAATTTTAAACTCAATAAATGGCGCCCATCATCTCGATATCAATACCTTAGGGATCCCGGCGAAACACATTGACTCCTTTATAAACTTTAAGCACTCACTGTTCATTATCGATCAAGTGGTTTCGCCTCTACCCACTTAGTCATATAATCAATAAAGAACTATAACGGTTAACGACCTTTAGCTTTAGGTAACTTGATCCCAATATATCCACCCCCAAACAAATGAAGGGTATAGGAGATAGAATCGACTATAACTCTTCCGTTGGTCGATGGGGACCGGATTATTGAGTGGCATTTTCACATTTCTTGACGTACTCTATAGCTTCTTTGAAAATTGCTTTACCAATAGTAACCTTGTCGAAGTACTTTATGTGCCAAAGACTTGGCAGCCATATGATCACCGCAAATCCCTTCATGAACTTCCCGAAGAGCATACTCGGCTTCGGACGGAACCAAACATTTCAATAATGGTGAGGAAAATGCCAATCGATAAAGATCCCCATCAATAAGACTGAAATTAGTACTCTTGTACTTGATCTTCTTTGCCAGCATTTGATCCGAAGGAAGGACGCCATCTGCCAAATACTCAATGTAGGGGGTCATCCAACAGTTTGTTAGATTCGACATCATCCTTTGTTTCGTCTTTGAAACACTCTCTACCGCCGCAAAATTTCCAAATACACCGATCCATGAAAGACATCTGCATCCGTAGTGGCCAATTTCGACAAAGCATCAGCAGTAGAATTGTCGTTGCGCTCTATACCCTGAAACTCGTACGAAGCAAAAAATTGAAGTTGGTTTCTTAACTCCGCCAGATATTTGATCATTCGGGTCCCACGAGCTTCATAATCTCCTGGCAGCTGTTTAACGACCAACTGAGAATCACTATAGATAATTAACTGTTGGACTTCGAGACTCTTCGCTAATCGGACACTGCTAACACCGCTTCAGTATTTCAAATTTCATTATTCGTTGCTTTAAATCCAATCGATGGCTCGCTAGACTGAATCCCTCCGGACTTATTAAAATAATTCTCGCTCCACTAACTGATCATCGTAGAGGATCCATCTGCATACAACGCCCACGCCTTCCCGACTTTGAAGAACGGCCCTTCGCCGATCGTCGGAAGATTCACTCCCAATAACTCAGATCTCGCTTTTGAACGAGCATTCTACCATAAAGTCGCCCGTGGCTTCGCCTTTGATGGCGATTCGGGATGATACTCGATGAAAAATTGGGATAATTCCATAGTCCATGCCGCTAGTCTACCCGAGACCCGGCTTGCCCATCACCTTCTTCAATGGTCGATCCGTGTAGGCGACTCAGAGTCGACCTTGAAAATATCGCCAAGCTTTCTCATCGGCAATTATTAAAGCAAAGGCAAATTTCTCAATGTTAGGATACCGGTTTGAGATCTCGTGGGACGTGGCCGACGTAATAGACCGGATCTGTCGCTTCCATCGATCTCCGAATCAAAAGCGCTCCAATCTGGCAGGAGGCGCCGCAAGGTACAAATATAAAGTTTCTTTGGGGACGAAGCTGACTAATAAAGGAGCCGAAGACAGATACGTCTTTATACCTGGAAAGCGTCTTCACACCCGGAAGTCCTTTGGAACGTCTTCGCATTCTTGGTCCCTTCAATGTGTCAAAGAAAGGAAGACATCTCTCTGCAGATCCGCGCGCGAACCTCCTTAAAAGCATGAATCCTACCACGATCGACAACGAACGTCCTTGAATGACCGAGAGTCTTCATGTCGAAGATGGCTCGGATCTTCTCCGGATTGGCCTCGATGCCTTTCGGTCGACCGGATAACCCGAAACTTTCCAAAGACCAAGACCAAGAAAGTACATTTGGTCGGGTTGAGTCATGATTCTTAGATGACGAATAGTTTGAAAGCATTCCTCTAGATCGTCCAAATGTTTCGAATTTGCATACTCTTCACAATCATATCATCTACATAAACCTCCATGTTCCTCCCCCTACCGCCTCATCGAATATGAAGTTCATCATCCTCGATACAGTAGCTCCAAAGATTAATGAGGCCAAAAGTCATTTTTTGTGTCATACACCGAGCGGTGTGTAATAAATTTATTTTTGGAATGTCTTCTTTGCACATGGATATTTGATGATAACCTGAAAAAGCATCCATAAAACTTAATAGTGCATACCCCGAAGTGGCATCGATTAGCTGATCGATATGGGGCAGAGGATAAAAATCCTTCGGACAGGCCTTGTTAAGGTCGGTGTAGTCGATGCAAACTCGCCACTTTCCATTATGCTTCTGCACCAATACTACATTTGCTATCCACTCTGGGTAATCAATCTCGTAGATGAAGTCAGCAGCCAGCAATTTTGCAACCTCTTCATCGATGATCTTTTGACGTTCTGGAGCAAATATCCGCCTCTTCTGACGAACTGGCTTTTTCGAAGGATCTATCTCCAGTTTATGCTCAGCAACCTTCCGGCTAACTCCAGGCATGTCTTGTGGTTCCCATGCAAAAATATCGACATAGCATCGTAAGAGTTCCATAAGATTTGTCCGAAGAGGTTCTGGCAAGCCCGAACCAATTCTCACTTGTCTTGTCGGCTTCAGATGACCAACTCAATCTCTCCTCCGTCCCCAAATGAAGGGATCACCAACTGTTCGAGTCGCTCTCGGTGAAGGGTTCGATTTCAATTGCCATCGTCTTTCTTTGTTTACTGACCCCCATTCCAGATGAAATGACAGAGTTCAGATAACATCTCCGGGCCAGGTCTAAATCACCCATCACTTCTCTACTCCATGTCTTTGTGGGGAATTTGATTTTGAAATGTGGGATGGAATTCTGACTTGAAGAGCGATCAACGTAGTTCACCCAAAATGGCGTTGTGTTCGAATCCACATGCATGACATAAAATTTACAAGTTATCTCCACTTGGCGAGGGGCCGTCTTAGAAGATGACAGGGAGTTCAATAAGGCTCTTACTTTGGTCGGTCGATTCTTAGAAGCCATATAGAGGAGCCTCCGTCAACCTCCATTTTGTGCCCATCGAGATGCATCCTCTCAAAAGCATGGGCATAAAGAATATCCAATCAAGATCCGTTATCTATCGCATCATCGCTTCACATCCACCGAGCCCCTTCATACCGTGATCACCAATGCCCCTTCATGCGGTTCAATGGGCTCAGAAGGATAATCCGCGATCCAAGTAAATGAAATAACAGAGTTCGGGAAAGGCACTGTCGATCTTTAGAGTAAAGCATCTGTTATCGACATAATCGAATCAAGATAAGACCTCCTCTTCTTCCCTACTAACTTCCCAGCGGACCTACCGGTTATTACATCAACGACTTGCCTTGGTGGTGGTGTTGGAGCATTTTGAAAAAGTGATTACTTGAACCGTTTGAAGCTGGCACGATTGATAAACTCTTTGATCTTCGACGGCTTTTCTCTCACCACATATTGAATCAAAGAAGCCACTTTTAATCTTGCTTTCTACAAAATCCTTTAAATTACAACACTCATTAGTGTCACGACCAAAGACTTGATGATAACCACAATATTTGCGAGGTTACCATGTCCCGCTTTTGTAATTATCACGAGGTGGTTCAAAGAAATTTGGTTTTGGATCCGATCCAAAATTATCGACCTCTCAGTATTCATTTGGGTGTAAACCTTATTAACCTCAAGCGAGAGAGCAGTGTACTAATCTTCGCCTTGTCGCCACGAATTCTTGTACTTCTTGAACTACCTTCCGCCTTTCGTTTATCCTCCAACATTTGTTCTCCGATCAACATCAACCTTGGGGAACCTCTACCTCCTTTAAGCGGCTCAAAGAAGGATTTTTCAAACTGTTTCATAGCCTCTTCTACAACGATATAGCCCTCCGCCTTGTCAAGGCTTCGCTAGGCTTTTCGGATGGTGAAACATCAATTTCTTTACCAATTTCTCCGATTTAACTAGATCTAGCCCATTCGGAATAATCCAATGACTTGGAGATCATTAAGATCGGACACTGTCCAAACCGCTTCCCTAAACCTCTTTACATATCGCCTAAAGATTCATTGGTGAATTGGGACTTGTCTTTAAAGAGCTCAGAAGCTTACCCTTCTTCTGGTTGCTTCCAAAAGCGGGCATGGAACTTATCACAAAGTTCGGTCCACGAGGAGATAGAATCCAGATGGTAAAGTCCCCATCCACCGTCTGCGTCTTTTTCTCAAAGTAGTGACAAAAGTGTGGCATTTAAGACATCCAGTAAAGTCATAGTAATCCATTAGTCGGTCAAACGCCTGACTATGGTCATAAGGATCTCCTGACCCATCATAGCTTTCCATACGAGGTAACTTTTTGGTAGCATCTGCTTTCTCCTTGAGAATATCAGAAGAAAAAGGGGACGCCTTCTTACCAGAAGTATCCTTCACCTGTTGGACCTCAGCCAATTGTTTTCGGAGTTCTTTCAACTCTCTAACCAGAAAATCAACACCTTCGGGTTGCGATGAGATCTCCTTCTCCTGGGCGACATTAGGCTTCGGAATGGATCGACCCTTCCCTGCCGATCTCACCTTTGCCGCTCATGGGGACTTTTCGATTTACTAGGTCGTAAAATCTCATCCTCACGATGAGAACGGTTGTATTCAGTATTTCTCCCCTTCGGGTTTCTGGCATAATTTCTCTCGACCTGCTTCTTCGTCTTTCATCGTCGCGATGAATTGATCCCACAATCGTCGATTTTCTTCGAGGTAGAAGGCGTTCTGCTTCTCGATCTCCTCCTACTGTGAGAATGATCCCTGGACACATGCATAGAATGTTCCGGCTCCTTACCCTTCCGACGGGGTACCTCCTTATGCCTACTCCGTCCTTCGGAATGTATATGGCTAGATGCTTCGTCTCTCAACTCATTCACCCGAAGCATCTGTTCGGCTATATCTTCCCTTTGTTTTAACAGAACCTCCAAAGCTTTATCCGCTTCGTCCGCCATCCTCGCCAACTTGGTAGCTCGGTCTTCTTGACCACTTCGGCGATGAGTCCTGGTCGGCGAACCGCCTACCCGTTCCTGATTGGGATCACGCCCCTTATCAGCGTTGAAAACTAACTTCCGTCTGGCTCCACCATGGATCTTCGGACGAAGTTCTTCTGAATTGTGTTTAGAAGCCGTGCTCTCACGAGCACTTTTAGAAGGACCCAAGCGATCCTTTACTGAAATACGAGGCAGTGATGAACTAACAGCCATTGCCTGCCCTTCCGGTGTTCCATCTCTACTCCTCATCATCTTTCGAAGCAAATTTAAACAATTGTGATTGAAAAGAGCCCTCCTTCTAGCGCCAATGTTAACGCCAAGATCTTTCGTCACGTCCCAATCACCTAAAACGCCCCGATCCCGCAACGTAAACCTGACAATAAACACCACAAGTTTCGACGGCGGTTTCGTCGGGGATAGCTTTCAAAGCGTGAGAGTCGATATGTGAATTCACAAGGTTTATCGAAAATGGAGGCTATATCGCTTTAAAGTGCATATATAGAAAATGATAATTCTCGTGTGTATGTAATTACGAATGATGAAGTGTATGGTAACGCACCTCTTGATGGAGACTTCTTGCCAAGTTATACCTCATTGCTCAATTCATGTGCCACCCACTACTACTACCCGACATTTCCTTTTACCCGATGGGTTCTGCTTGATCGCACGTAGTTTATTCTCTCGCTTTTGATCATTGTTACTACCGCCGATCGATTATAATCCCATCCACATTAATGCATGGCGGGTTCTTTAGTCAACCGACATGCTTTTTCATCATTCTGGTCAAAGATAGTAGATATTTAAAATGTCTAAAGGATTGATCCAATTTAATGGCCGGTCTTATAAGTTTGAAATGAAAATAATATGATGATTGGGCTTAATGATTTTCATAATTCAATAATAAAGGCGCCCAATAGAATAAAAAGAATAAAGCAATATACTTCGTAAAAAAGAGATAAAATATCACGACCCAACAATATTCATTTGACATAACAAGTTATGGTCTAACGGGATTGGCATTTGTTTTTGAGAATACTAAGATACCAGTAAGCACCACCATATATCATTCAAGACTTGGTCCCCCTTCGACTTAATAATATTTGATGATAGTGTTAAAGATTAATAAATTAGTAGCAGCATGGAGCATATAGATAGATTTCTTGAATACCAGATCGTGAATTTTTGGCATTAGACTGATCAAATAAGTTCGAGTTGCAGGTTTTGATCCAAGTATACAGGTTGTACTATATTGCCAAATAGAGGTAAACAGAAATAAACTTCTGCTGTGAAGGGCATAGAACCTAACGATACTCCCACAGAATTAGATTGGCAGAACATAAGCAACAATGAGGGTAGATGTCAGACATCCTATGTCTTACGACAAAGATGCTGCTAATATATTGGTATATCCTACAACATTGCACTCTAAAGGACCAAAAGAGTTGCAATTACATTGAATGAAAGAACATTAAGACGTTGATCATTCATGCAACATGTCTTGGGATAAAGCAAGCAAAACAAGTTAGTGGTTAGGGAGAAAAAACAAGAAACATAAATACATAATAACTGACTACGTCCTTCCTTTTCTATTGAGAGGATTATATATTTATATGTAATAGGAGATCTCCAAAACAAATCTTTCTATTTGTGAAAAAAGGAGCACATAAGAAACAGGACATGAAGCACACTTCTGCAGAACCCAAAAACTAACCGCCTAACACAAAAATAAGGGCACATGAACACACACTTTAGCTATACTATTGTTATATCAGATTATCCTCATTCTAGTTTTAAGTGTCCACAATGCTGGCAAAACATATACACACAAAGTATGACGAAGCTAAAATCCCATATAGTATAAAATTAGACAATGTTTAAAAAGTATTTAGGCGAAATGACTGACGAGGGATAGCTTAGGCGCAGCGCAAAGGGATTTTTATTTTAAAATAATTTTAATATTTTATCTTACATTTATCCAAACAAAATAATAATATAAAAGATAACAATCATATAATAAAGATAATAAAGGTCTTTTCTTAAAGTTTAAACACATATCCATATTGCTAATGTCAAAGTTCAAATCTGAAACATCTATCAATTGTTCAAAAGTATAAACATATTTTTAACGTATTAGTTTTATTTATAAATAAGATTGCTATTAAATAATAAATTTTAAAATTTCAAGAATTTAATTCAATAATAAAACTTGTAAACTAAACATAAATTTAAGAATTATAAAATAGAATTAAACTAAATATTACAAATGTATCCTCATTTATATAATTTGAAGTTAGTACTGAGTTCAAAAAATTACAACTATAATAAAATTATTCATTTGACTTTGGTATTGTTCAAACTTCATTTGTGATTTGATATGCTACAACCTCAGACATATATTATGAATATAGTAATCATTAGAAAAATAAATATATCAAGATTTGGTTTGGGTAATTATTAAAATAAAAAAATTTCCACCTTTAAATTTTTAATTTTCAGAGGAATTTTTTTGTGTCTAAGCTGGGCTGGTAGCTGAGAACTAGAGGGTCTTAGAGGTCTTAGAGCTGGCAAGTCTGTAGCCAAGAGTAGCTAATAGGCGCAAGCGAGGCACAAGCGGGACTTAAGCGAGGGATTTTAGAACAGAGAAATTAGAGTATCAAGGTCAAATCAGAACATCTATTAGTGACTTAAAGATTATAACTCAAACTTTTAAGCTCTGTTTAGCTCAGAAAAAGCAAGGAAAAGGACAGACAAAGCAACCCAAAGATAGAAAACCTTCATGAACAAAGTAAAACTATATATATTTGCCTAAAACCTGAATACCATCACTTTTTTTTTCTTTTTGATAAGTAACTCAATACCATTTCCCTTACACTTTCCAAAATCCAAAACCTTAGAATACAGCTCAAAGTGTGATCAAGGAACAAAATTATTAGCAAGTGCAAAGCTGAAATCCACGGCCATAGCATTCTCAATAAAATTTATACGTATTATAAACAAGTTTGTGCACAATCACAATTACAATTTAATGGAACTAATTTATAGCAAAAAATAAATAAAGGAAAAATAATTACAGGATTAAATGAAAAAACGAGCCTTGAAATTAGACATCTAGGAGCTCCTGGAGACGCAATTCCAACTGATCCAAACGAGTACTCCAGTCGCTTTTAATGCACAGCGGTCTAACATTGCTTGAAGAATCAACACTAGTATTATCTCCTTTTTCTTCGTGCTCACCTTTATTAGAATCCTGAATGCTGTTTTTAAGGGAAGTAAGCCATTTCTTTTTCTTCTTTTTCTGGGAAGCGGCTCTCTGTAATGCCCTCAATATATCAGAACCACTCGGCTGACTTTCTCTCTCTTTTTCTTCTTTCTCTTGTTTTGTTGTTGGGTACGATAACATTGAATTGGAGGTTTTGATTGACGGGTTGGATTCAACGGCCGAGACAACGGCGTGGCCTATACCTCTGAAGTCTCGCCCAGAATCTTCTTCTTCATCATCATCGTAATCGTAATCATTATCATTTCGACGCCGTGACCGGCGTTGATATTTAACAGAAATGGTGACGGAACGATTCTTATGCGACGGTTTAGTGGAGGCGGAGCCGATACTAAACAACGGCCATGGTCTTGTGGATGATGTATTAGCTATGGCCGTCCACATCTTAGTTTTACTGGCACTGAGGCGAGAGAAGAAGTGGGTGAGAGAATATTCATTAAAATGATAAAAATCACTCCATATTGATATATGCTGGGCCTGATAGTAATTTGGGCTGTAGTGTCCTTGTTTTACTAGTAAAGTAGTACAAGTGGGTTTATGATGAGATCTGATGTAGTAGCATAATTTATGGTCTTGATTATCATCAATGGGTAGGAAATCAAACCCAAGTCTAACAAGTTTTGTCACTGAAAATGAATCGACAGGAAAATTGGACCGATTGTATTTGAATTTTATGTATTTGTATTTTGATCTCAATGACTTGAGGGAAAAAATACAAATAAATAAAATTCAAATACACTTGTTTTCAATTTTTTTGTCCGTATAGAAGAGCACATCTGTCAAATAAATTCTAGAAATTAATTCAAATGTAACCATCAGTTCAATGTTTTTCTTCTGTCGATGACTTGAAAAAAAAAATTAAGGCAAAAAAAGAAGAAGAATGGAACTAAGATTTCCTACCATAACCAAAAACAACATTGGCTTGGAAGTATGATTCGTGTTAGTTTTTGTATGTTCATAATGTTTACATATACCTAATCAGAACATGGTACGCATAAATAACATAATGTTCCAACGATCATAGGAATTCCACATTTCTGAGGCAAGTACTAGGAGGACACTAATCTATTGATGCCAAGAAGTCAGTGTAACGAAAGGTAACAATAATTCTACCCATTTACGAAACACTGGTCTGGTCTAGTATAACAACAATAATAAACTAGTGACAGCTACGAACATAACGAATTAGGATCCTCTCCATTTCAAATGAATTGGAGAGTCTACATTTCATGGTCCACATTTAAAACGTGTTAGAATGTGACTGACAGGAGAGGGAGAGATGATGATGTAGAATATACAAAGAATGGACCTAGTCCCAGCAAAACTTTGACACTCAATTCACGCATGTTAAGTGTAGTAGTTTTATGGGTAATGAGGTACATCCGAGCCGAGCTAAGGTGGTTTTCACCATCAATTTCAATTTCCTATGCTGCAAAAAGAAAACGCCAGTTTCTTTGGATAAAAGTTTTTCACAAGCTTACCAAAATACTTGGTCAACAAATAGATATTAGGAAAACAAATAGATATTAGGAAAACAAATACCAACAAAAGAGTTTTTCTCTTGGAATTCATCGAGCCCAGCCTAAAATACAAAATATAAGCAGCCGAAACTAAATAAAAAATAAAATAAAAAATCAGACAATCCCAACTTCAGAATTCACGCAACTTCCCAAAATACAACCTGAACCACTCGAGCATAAATTCGGATGTGATTTTCCTTTTTCCTTGTTTATGTTCTCCCTTCCTCAACTAGGACCTTTTAACTTTTTCTCTCTTAGCTTAGGAAACAAACCACTTGTCAGATAATAAAACACAGAAGGGCGGGCACATTATTAAAGAAAATCAAATCTACCCGAGATAGCAGCTTGAATCTAGTGTTAAAAACTAACACGTAATCCTCTCCTCCCTCCTTTGTATATCGTATTGTTTATTAGCAAATAGCAACAGCAACTTTGATAAAAAGGCACGTTTGATGGAAGCTCAATCAGTGCTATTTGCATGAATAACTACCAAAATTCCAAGGCCCCCCTCCCCCTGTCATGGAACTCTTGCTTACTTAATCCCATCTCAACCCTTTGACACTCTTATTGTCATAGTCTCATTCTTAGGCTCCATGTCCCTTTTCTTCAGCCACATATACATTAAAATATATGAAGATGATGCCTCTAGTTTAGCTGTTGGCAAAGATCTTGGTTTCTTCTCAAATATCTTATGAAGCTTCATAGGTCATAACTAAGGTACGTCTCTTTCTATCTGTATTTATATGAAATTTTGATTCTCTCTAAGAATATCGGTTATATATTGATTCCAGGCCGGGGGTGGGGGGTTAGTTTTGTTTCAGTTCTGATGGGGTCATACGAGGAGGAAAGAGGTTCAGGAAACAAAAGGTTTCAGAAGATTACGCAAACACGGATAGCTTGCTTGGGTTCATTTTTGGTAAGCATGGTAGGGGGACTGATCTTAAGTTGTTGGGAATTCAAGTACCATCCTACTAATAGTCAGCTGTGGATGGTCCCCTTCGGTCTCATTCTGTTTTTCACGCCTGTCATAGTCTGGTTCTCGGTGTTCATCTCTGAAATCTGTAATTCTTCCGAGGAAGCCAATGTTTCAAGTCGGAAACAACCTTCAATTCGGCCACCCCTCTCAGCTGGTGATCTGGAGGGAGGTGATCATATTATTAACAGTAAAACTACCATAAGTTTATGACTTCTGATGACATTTTATGTTCTTTATCTCCTTGTTAAAATATATCTCCACCGTTACTTAATACGAAATGCTTACATGTTGGAACTTGTGACTCATGATTGAGAAACTTTCGAAAAAGGCCAAGTGCGGAGCGATGCGGAGCCTCTATTCCCGTGGACGTACCCAAGTTTTAAGAATCACGTAAATCTCTGTGTTAATTATTCACTGTCGTGTGCGTGTGTGATCGAATCCTAATATTATAGGATTGGAAGAGGGAAACATGTATAAATTTGATTGCGAGTGCTTTTTTATGGACAATTTTATTCAAATCAATCGGTTCATGGTAATTAGATAATTTTATTAAACAGCTGCGGCGTATCATTTCTATTATCAACACGATAAGGCACTAATTTTCTAAACAAATAGAATAGAGCTCCTCTATGCAATTAAAGAAGGAGAATTATCCTAAATTATAGAGGATGAGGAGACAATTTATGGGTATAAACTATTGTAGTTTTGGTACGACTTATTATTATTATTATATAGGTCTTTGTCAATAAGTCAAATGTTTTTTTCAAAAAATCATACTGGGTTAGGTAGGGATTAGGGAAGGCCAAATGCTGCCTTCCCCAGTGGACAATAAAGCGTTTACTAATATAGAGAAACACAAAGCGTTTACCTTCCGTCATGCTCAATCTATTATTATAGACAAAGCTGACTCAGCTTTAGCTTTACGCAACCGGCTCTAATGTATCATTTTCTAAATATATACTCACCGTTGACAGAAAACTTAAAGAGTGCATAAGCTATAATTTACATGGCATGTATTTATTTCCTCGTACAAGTTTTGAAATGCTACAGGAGGAGTTGATTCCTTTTTCAAAAATGGCTAAAACTATGCATATGCCTCAGATTAGTGAAAGAAATGGCAAATACAATAATAATAATAGATACTACTCCTAAAATTATCCGCATCTATTCAAATAGTATACATGAGAAACAGGACAACTTTGGTAAAAAAGAATATATTATATACACTTTTACAAATAAGATCAATAGAGAGCTTATAAAAAAGATCAATAGAGAAAATAATAATCCACAAAATTGAGAAATGCACATTTTTTATTAACTACTTTCAGGTAATACATTGAAAAGTAAATGGTACTCCTTCCGTTCTTAAAATATTGTCGTTTTAGAAAAAAAAAAATTGTCCAAAAAAATTTATCGTTTACAACTTTCAAGGAGAATAAATTATTTACTTTCCTATATTACCCCTACCTTCTCTCATTGTCCCAAGAAATTCTCTCCCTTGTATTAATAGTTTTCAACTCCCCATAAAGGGGTAGTGATGAAATTTCAAACAAATTTTACTTGGTAAATGATACTTTCTTAATCCATATGCCAAAACCTTAAACGACAATCTTTTAAAAACGGAGGTAGTACATTATACTCGCACCACGCATCACGACAAGGTCAAATCACGCATCAACATCTGAACATGTTAGGAAATCCAGTTTATAAAGTGCATGAATATTCTCCATACCTTAATAAAGACATAAACGTGAGAATATGAGATCACAAGATGTAAATAACTAAGCAAAGGAAGAATGATTTCTAAGCCTACAAACCATTGTAATCTAGTTCAATACTGATAATGAACGGTAGATAACTTTAGTAATATATTGTTGGATCCGATATCAAATATTGCAAGGCAAAGTATTTCAAAGAAATTTAAGTTCGGGGTATACATTTTGAACTTTGGAAATTGAAAATTATCCTATGGAGATTTTGTGCTCTAACTGTAATAATTTGAATCACAAATATTAATAGTGTATAATTTCATGAGAACTACTCAGAACAATGATTCTTACAAAAGGATGGTAATACATGTATTCTATTTACATTTTTGACTTAAAAGTCACTCGTTGATTGTCTTTTCATCCTTAACTTTCATCCATTGCACTAAAAGAAAACAGGAATAACTTCTTAAAAAAATTGTCAAACAAGTCCTACCTGCCCAAAATTTTTCTTTGGTCCAAGTCATATTTCCACTGCAGGGCAACTCCTATCTTCCCATTACACCAGAATGAGAAAATTATATTTGCTAATAATTCTTTACAGAGGAAGAGCAACACAAAGTTGGTCAGTGTTTAATTACCTCTACCAAAATGGTGTTGCTTAAGATAAGAGATGCATGCATAATTATGAAACAAAGATGACTTGGTGCAAATCCAAGTTTAAAACTGCATCAAGGTATATAAATCTCAAGAAAGCAGTAGACAATTAGAATGCAGAAATAGTAATTGGAGATTGTGAATAATTTTTGAAATATATGATAGAAAGTATACCAAAAGCAAAAAATGTGACGGCAAGATTGCTGGGTGAGATGGAATGATGTTTGGTTTCTTGAAAGAAGTCTATGAAACTAGGAAGCAATACAAGTGTATCCATTGTTGTCTCTAGAAACGTGTACAACTAAGAAAACAACTACTGCTTCAATAAATTTGTTAAAAGGTATATGGATAAAATAAGAAAAAAGACAAAAGAGTTATATAAGTGATACCACCCCTAAGACTGTTATAGTATGTACTCATTTTACAACTACCTAAGAATAGATCAACCTAGTTTCCAAAATTTCTTAAACTATGTGTAGTCTGATGTCATCCAAATCGAATGGAGGAGTATATGCCACAATTCAAATAACAGAAATTCTTTCATGAAAAGTCAAGCGGATAAAAGTCCGCATTTTGAGTGGTGTCGCATTATTAACCATGTATTTCAATTTGAAACTGCTAATAGCCATGTGACACATTCAGAAGGCAACCTTTTAAGCAGATCAAGTTGGATCATTTCATTAAGCATATGGTACCTAAAACTTTTACTGAAGTTCCAAGAAAAGAATTACTTTTCAAATACAAACAATCTGATATAGTAAAGTTTGAAGACAAAGTCATTATGTAGAAGTACATGTCACAGTCTAAAAAGCAGCCAGTTCTAATGACCATATAAAAAAGAGTACTACTTTGAATGCATTGCTGATATTAATTTTAATTATGTGATAACTGTAGTGTATGGGTCTCTATAAGCAATTCATTATTAGAATGCTTGCAATGTGATTAATTTATAAATACAGGAAGTTATAAAAAACAAATATGAAAATAGAAATATAAATCCACTAAACCAAATGGTGAAAGTGTCTCTTGTTTATGACTAAAGTTCAACTTGTCCATTAAACTATCACACTAAAGAAAGTGAAAATTGCCACGAGAAAAAAGGAAGAATTTGTAGTTGTGTGCCCCAACACAACTAATAATTCATTCCAGTCATTTGACTAAAGGAAGAAAGTGTCTCTTGTTTATGACTAAAGTTCAATTATTAGAATGCTTGCAATGTGAAAATTACCTTGCTAACGAACTGATAAATGAACAATGTTAGAAAAGGAAGTAAATTTTATAAAACAATTGACTTTAATACTCTTATGCTACGTTGAGATTGAAGGAATGGAATTAAGTGAGTGGAATGATTCATTCCAGTCATTCCATACCCTCACCCAAGTAATAAAATTCACAAATTTGGTAGGAATGAGAATAATTTATTCCATTCCGATGGAACAACCAAGCACAAATTTTCCATTCCTTGGGAATGAGTCGCTCCATTTTCACCTTCATTCCTTCAATCAAAACATAGCATTACAGTATGAAATGATCTACAAACGAAATATAACTCCTACTCTAATAAATTGAACTAGATATATATTTTTAAGCCGACTTCAATACACTTAATGTTGAAAATTTCCACCCAACACCTACTACTCTAAAAAATTAAAAGAACAATATATAAAAGGCCGGATCAGGTCCGGACTCCCGGACCTGATAAAATCCAGACCTTTTTTTTGCTTTTTTTGCTTTTTTTTTTTTTGAAAACAACTAAAAAACTAAAAATGTATGTACAGTCTGTACATACATTTTTTGTTATATGTATCCAAATCACACCCAAAACAATGTATTATGTAAAAATTCAAGTTCCATAATTTTATTTTATTTTTTAGTTGTTTTCAAAAAAAAAAATAATAATAATTTGTGGTCCGTAATTTTAGCCTTTCCGGGAGACTGGACAGGATCTATTCTCCAATATATAAATTTATCATATAAGCAAGGAATGTATGTATAAATTTGATTGAATATAATGGGAGCAAGAGATAGGGATAGGGACTAACTTAGATGGATCTGGTGAAGCTAAAATGGGGAAGTTAGAAAAGATATGATCCAACCTCTGGGCCACGAGTCCTCGATCTCCAATTACTGCCAATAAATACCAAATCATGTAAGAATCAGAGCACGTATTTGTAGTCGTACAAATATACTTTCACCAACTAATAAGCCATAGCCATAGCCATAGCCATAGCCATTGCCATTGCCATTGCCATAGCCATAGCCATTGCCATTGCCATTGCCATTGCCATTGCCATTGCCATTGCCCAAAATGCTAATGAAGATGCCTACCTCGAACTGTTGGAGGTCTAGTACTGTTAGTAGCTTGATGCTATTTACATTTCCTTAATTCATACATTACGCTTTTCTAACTGCTAATTGCCAAACGAACCCAGAAGAAAATACAAAAACTGTGCAAAACCTTAATAAGCAGCAGGAAACATTCATATACCGCAAGGAACCCATACTACCAAAAATCTGGTCATCTGCGACGGAAAAATCCGTCTCAAATATAGTAAAATCCTTCTCATAATTGAATTTGAGACGGATTTTTTTCATGTCAGTAGGTTGCGTCGATAATTTTTTCCGTCCCAAAATCCGTCTAAAAAAATTAGATACGAAAAACTGCCCCATCCCAAAACATTAGATACGGACACTATCCGTCTCAAATCCGTTTCAAAACTGACCCATGGGAGCTGAATTTTGAAACCGATTTTACCGGTTTCAATTTTGGCGGGCAAAATTGGCGCCCTTTTTTAGTACTGTAATTTGAGACGTAAAACACAGTCTCAATTCCGTATCAAAATTGGTAGCTTGCGTATATTTTGAGACGGAAACCATCTGTCTCAATTCCGTTTCAACTTTAGCACTAATATCTTTTTAGCCGTCTCAAAATCCGTGTCAACTTTGGCATCAATATTGCACATTTTTTAAGACGGAAAGAAGTCGTGTCAATATATTTATTACCAACAAATTACAAATATTTTCATAATTTAATTTCGAAATCTAAAAATAAATATGATCAAAGTAATAATGATAATTACTAAACTGTTATTTATAGACAATACTAGATAAGACATTTGTCGTGAGGACTATTACAAATATCCTATAAAAGATAACGTAATACAAGTCTCACCAAATACATCAAAAGTAACTTCTAAAAACTACAAATTTATAACTCAAAAATATTCATAATCACACGTCTTCATCCTTGATGGTAAATAAAAGTAACTTCTAAAAAATATTACTTACAAGATCAACATGCATATATAATCACAAGTCAACAACCTTGTTACCATCGCCTGAATCTTCATCATGCCCATCCTCGACATCAACATCCTACAAGTAGCGAAGACATGGACACGCATCCCTACGGTAATCGTTCTAAAATCCCACTTTAAGCGCTTAGGCCCCAATAGCGCCACTTTAAAGCGCTAGCCCCCAATTGCCTCACACCTAGCTCAAGGGCAAAAAATCCCTCGAGAAAATTAGGTGGGGCCTGTCAAGGGGTCTACATGGAGAGATTTTTTATTTTAATAACTAACCAAAACCAGATCTTGATATATTTTTTTTTAATGATTTACCATATTCATAACACATGTTGTAACATATCAAATCACAACAAAAGAAGTGAACAATATCAAGTCAAAATGGATAATTTTATTATAGTTGTAATTTTTTGAACTTGAACCAACTTCAAATTATATAAATGATGATACATTTGTAATATTTAGTTTTTACTATAATTCTTAAATTTATGTTTAGTTTCTTAAGTTTTAATATAGAATTAAATTCTTGAAATTTTAAATTTTATTATTTAATAACAATCTTGTTTATAAATTTATAAATAAAACTAATACATTAAAAATATGTTTGAACTTTGAACAATTGCATGTTTGTTTTTGAATTTTGACATTAGCAGCAATATAGATGTGTTTGATCTTTAAGCAAATGTCTTTATTATCTTTATCATATATTGTTTTGCTTTATATTATTGTTTTGTTTGGATAAACGTAAATTAAAATATTAAAATTGACTTAAAATAAAAAATCCGGCCCTTACCGCTTAGTAATTAAATTTAGCGCTAAGGCCCCTAGTAAGTACCGCCTCGCCGCCTAGCTCCTTTTAGAACATTGCCTACAGGTAGCAGTACATGGAATGCATGTCAAATATATGAAATGAATGCATGCATTCTAAACATAAGACCAAGAAAACTGATTTCATACTATTTACTAGCATAGTATGAAATCAATGACTATCTAATATAGTCGCTTCTCCTTCCTACCTAACAATATTGTTCATTGTTTCGTATTATGATAAAGAAAACAAACTGCACATCGTTTGCAATCAAGCTATTTAAGGTATCTGACATCTATAGTCTTAATTATGAATAAATGAAGGCTTTGCTTGTTCAACCATTAACTTGTACAAGAACTAGAAAATATCATCAAAAACATTACTGCTCGTCAATCTTTGGAATCATAAGATCTTGACTAAAATGATAGGGATGCATGATTTTCGCTTTCCACAGATAGCTAACACTGTGAGGACAACATCCATGATTTACAACAACAATTTAAAAATAAATTTTTCTTCCTACATGTACTACACAGACATGATCCATATACTGATATACTAAAAAAGCCTTTTCTAGCTTCAATTTGTTGGCATGCATCTAATTAATCATAAGATCTAGTACCTAATGTAATAGATAATTGGTTCTAACAATACGTGATAGACAGTTTATACATTGTAGTAGACAATATCATCGAAACATTACTTGAGTCGGTGCAAGACTACCAACAATAAATGACAGTCAGTTTATACATTGTAGTATACTAGACAATATCATCTCAACTGGATGTCTATCACACTATCAGTAAGAAACAAAAACCTGTCAACCAGGCAACTGATGTAGTCGAAACATTACTTTAGTGTAAGACTACCCCGCCCGACTAATAATGCCCACAACACCATAATTATGCTTTACACAATCAACAACTTACGACATATTAATATGATAACTACATGATTTATATATATATATATATATATATATATCCCTTTTCATCAATTCATCACAATGTTTTAGGGATACAATGTTTTAACTTTATCTTTCCTCATCAGACAACCTACAAAAATTAAATACTAAGGACCCAAATAAATAGCTGAAGATCATACAAATTTGTGCAAAAGTTGGGTAGGAGGATTAGAGATGAAGAAAAGGGAACAGGGAGCCAGTTGGTCGTAGGGGTGCTCAAAAAATTCGATTTTTTCGGTTTTTACCTAATCCCAGTGCTTTTTTTTTCGATCACCGGTTTTTTTGCAGAAGCCACGGGCTAAAGCCCAAAGTGCCTGGGCTTTAGGCCCACTTAAATTGATAAATTTTTAAGGCCATCAAGAGATATTTGTGTTATGTATATATATACTCAAACAAAAGAGACCAGTCCACGTCAATTTAAATTTAAAGGATCACAAAAAATTTACCCAATGAAATAGGCCCAAATTTTTTTATTTTCGCTTTAGGCCATTAAAAACTCGAGTTAAATACGGTTTTTTCAAGATCTGGGATTTTTCGGTTTTTTTATACTTTTCGATACCGGTAGCGGTAATAAAAATTTTGAATTCGGTAAATACCGAAAAACTAAAAAAAAAACCGAAAAGACTAAATTGTCATATTGGATATTAACTTAGCCCTTTCAGATATAAAACCAACACCAACCAATGATTTGGGCCTGTGCCTGCCCGTTTAGAGGAAAAGTAGAAGATGTAGTACTGTAGTATTGTGGGATAGAATGATGGCTACTAGTGCTTTGTTTGGATTTTAGAAAAATAAAAGAGAAAAGAAAGGAAAGGATTCTAAGAATTTGGGGATTTTACACTTGCTTTTGACATTGCAAATGCATATGGTATTATGGTGTTTGGTTTTAAACAATAAACATATACATATACTGATATACATATATATAATCCTAAACAAGTTTTGCTTCTAAAAATTATATTTCATATATAATTAATTTTAAAGATTATAAATTAGTTTAAAGGATAAAAAATGAATATAAATAAATTTTAAGGATAAAATATGAATTTTTTTAATTAGGGGCTGAATTCGGAGAAATAGTGTTGTGATACCAAAGAGACCAAGTGCGACGCAGCCAATTTTATATATAGATATGTAAAAGTATTCATAATGGATAATAATATTTGTATGTATATTTTACCACCTTGGTTGTTATATTAGAGACTTTAACAAATATGACATAAATTTCCAATATTATTTTTAAAATTAGTACTGAAAGTCAAAAACCTTTCGGATGGAATCATGGAAATACCCGGGAACAACCTACTTGAAAATATGATTTCTGCAAAGTGGTAAACTCTAACCAACCTTGTAAGTATAATTAAATACACACGTTTTTTGTTTTGTTTCCTCTCCCCTAATTTCATGTATTAAAAATGCGATATTTTAATATGGTTATTTATTACTATTTACTACAACTATGATAGTTAAATACTCTTAGACTAACAATTGTAATTAGTATTTGTAAGAATGTAATTTACTAGTCTCATTTCTTAGTTTTAAAAAAATTGTTAATATAAAAAAAATTATTTAATTATTGCGGTATTACCGAAAACCGAACCGAAAAAACCGGTACCAACTTTGACTGCAGGCAGTCTGCATCAAACCTTAGGTTATTAGATCAAAGATCGGTTCTTGATTTTCCGGGTTTTTCGGTACCGGTTCGGTTTTTTACCGATGAGCACCCCTAGTTGGTCGAGCGATTCATGGGCATGGATTGGACGAAGGATGAAGGAATTGAGAAATTTACAGTAAGGGATAATTTGCAGTCACTCTTATTAATAGCATTCAACGAAATGAGAAACCGCCTAGACTTGAACTCAATTCTAGATTGTTGAAGAATGAAGACAATACTAGAATATTGGGCAAGAAAAAACACTTACATCGCTATTTGGAAGATTCAACGACTTTTCTCTCTGTTTCCTCATCCCTTCTTGAACTTCCATACGCATAGCCTCTTCCAATTGTTTTTGTCTTGCATCCATCATAGCTTGAAATTGGGGGTCTCCATCGTAGCAAGGAAGAGAGATTGCATATCAAGTGATGTAGGGGTTTTACGCTTCTCCCAGAAGAAACCGCGAAAAAAAGTGGCACAAAATAGCAAGAAACAATCATATACCGCACCCATATAAGCTGAGGGAACCTAAAAACCCGTCCGAAAATGGGGTTCCAACCCGAACTGTAAAATCACCAAATTGTAATTGTACGAACCGTACACCACCTCCGAAAAGTAGGGAGAGGAATAATTGTAGGGAAAGAAAAGCGTTGCGTATAGGCACGTCGGAGCTCCGATTTGGTCGCTCTTCCTCCGGCCAAAAGCCTGATCAACTCTGACCAACCTTAATTACATGACACTCAAGTACTCCAATAAAATCAGTAATAAAAGCATATAAATTGCACAACCTGAAACCAAAACCCCAAGTGATCATGTATGTGGAGAAACAAACAAGATGTCACTGATGGCTAGGGAAGCACCTGTACATATGTACACATGTTTACTTTAAGCTAATACTCTTAGCCCGCCACAGGCTCACCCAAAATGTCATGACTTGAAGGTACTATTGGTAGCAACTTAATTCCTTGTAGACAAACAAATTTTTTTCATATCTTTCGATGTGGGATTGGGATGTTACAAAAACACAAGACGCCCAACTGCTCATTAAATATATCACCAACTAGAAACACTCTTCTTGTCCTTGTTCAGTGTCACAAAGGCTTCAACCAGACAAAACTACTAGTTCTAAACTAATGAGGCCTACTATCAACAGCTACATGCGGACACCAAGGACCAAGTAAAGAAGTCAGAGTTCACTTGGCTTCTCCATCTTGACTGCCTTTAGTGGTAGATATGCTTCCCTAGCCATTAGCGGCATCTTGTTTGTTTCCTCCACGTACATGCTCACTTAGGGCTTTAGTTTCAGGTGGTACAATTTATATGCTTTTATTACTGATTTTGTTGGATTACTTGATTGTCATGTAATTGAGGTTGGTCAATTGATCAGGGTTATTGGCCGGAGGAAGTGCGACACGCCTAAACGCGCAACTTTTCTTTCCCTACAGTTATTCCTCTCCCTACTGTTCGGAGGTGGTGTAAAGTTCGTACAATTACAATGTCAGGATTTTACGGTTTATACAATTCGGGTCGGAACCCCATTTCGGGACGGGTTTTCAGGTTCCCTCGGGACCAGCTTATATGATTAGGACAGAGACCTAATGTTTTGATCTCCTGCATTAAAGCTTTTGCACGGTGGTAATCAGTAAGTAGTGGGTGTAAAAGGAACACTTTTAGTAAAGTGTGCACGATCAAAATACATTAGTAGTATAGCTTTTATGTGAATGGTCTTCACCTATATTTATCTTTTCTTGATAATCTTTTCTATAAAATTTCTTAGATGAACTTGCTTTCCTGATTTGGAATAAACGGAAGGACCTGTCGTAATGGCAAACCTCAACGCATGCATGATGAACAATGTTGCAACATTGTGTATTTGGTTTGCAACCAGCCAGAAGCATCTCTTCAAATAATAGGATTGCCTGCTCAACAAGACCTGCACTGGCACATGCATTTATCAATGATGACCACGTAACTGTGTTGGGAGTACACCAGCTGCAAGCATATCTTCTTTAATTTCCAGTGCCATTTGCCACATCTTTGCATCAGCAAAGACCTGTCATTTAATGCAGAATATAAAGATACCAGATAAGAAATTTTTCATAGAATGGCTGTATAATGTACAGGAGAAGTGTAAAAAGTATGCAAGAGCAGTAAGAATGTAAGATATTAGACACATAATGTCCATTTTAAGACTGAAGTATATTTACTATAGATAAATAATACATTAATTATTGTGTTGTATGTGAAAACATCTAGTTTTAATACTCCTGTTGATTCCAAATGTTGTACCTCCCTATAAATTTCCTAAGCCAAATCAACTCTTGAAGCACGACAACAAGACTTCAAAATGATGTTGTAAGATGTCATATCAGCAGCAACACCTAGATTCTGGACATATAATACGAAGCAGATAAAAGAAACTTTCTTGTTGATAAGAATACATTATTAAACTTCCGCGTATGTTCAACTAGCTTTTAGCATAGAAGAAACATGAGATCATCTCCTACTACAATAGAGTACAAGCCTAAGATGTTTAGTATGTGCTCATTTGTGTGCCAGCTTAAGGGAAGCGCTATAATGAGTATGAGTTTTAGATTACTAACCAGTCTATTCCTCCAGACACTATTGATTAGTGAGACCAATGAACCAATACTGGACAAAATGTACCTTTTGTTGGAGAACACTTTTCACATCAATAGCAAAATTATCATTCAAATATTAATGAGAAGAAAAGATAATAAATTTATTACACAAATTCAAAAGGTAACCACATTTTTAGGGGGATATATGCTAAATCAAGTAAATAAAGAATATGGTTCATCATAAATTATTCAAAAGCATAAGGTATTAAAGGAAAAAAGACGACTGTGGGCGAGAAAGAGATATGATAGTCCCCACTCTCGAACAGAGGATCCAGTAGGATCTCAAGCATCATTTATGAATTATGTAAGAAAGGTGAAGCAAATAGAAACATAAAAACAACCAGCTTTAGAGGAAACTGTACACCTAGTCTACTTGAGGAGCACATAGTGAAGTATGTATATTTATGCATGCTAGAGTAGTAAATTTGCTTATTTGTGTGTCACAAACATACAAGAGAGAAAAAAAGAGCATTACTTGCATATGTTTGTAGATCTGCAACGTGTAGCTCAAGTCACGGGCATTAACATCATCAAACTATTGAAAACATAAAGATTTGGGGTAATCTTTTGAGTTCGTAAATCCTGCAGCAAATAAAAATGAAACAACAACACAAGAACATCCAGAAATAGCCTGGTATTACTACAAGTCTGCTTTTCAAGAATTAAATTGTAGTTGTGATAGAGAACCAAAACTAGATTAACAAAAAGTTTTTGCCTGACATTCTGACAACCATGTAGCCACATAATTGATATTGTCTACAAGTTAAAAAATTGCTCAAGCATGAAAATCAATTTTAAAGCTAGTCATCGAATATCGATACAGAAAATATTACTCCTTCCCTTGAAGCCGATATAAACTTGATTTTAACCCAACTCTTAAATTTTAATAGCCCATCGCACTTGCAAAAAGGATGCACACTTCAAGTACCATACAAAAAATCTTCCTAATTCATCCTTAAGCAAATGTGAAGTGCTAACATCAAATGGTCATTTAAGTAAGGCAGGCCATCACTATCAAAGTTTATCAAAGATATTAACGGTTGATATGAGAATATTATGGATTATCTAGTCTAGCCATTATTCCTATGGAGAATATGCTTCTACATGATGATGGACCCCAAATAAGTTTTACTGTTAATCTTAATACTCATACAAAAGATAATCCAATACTTAAAAGAACAATGCCAAATGACTAGATATTAAATTGAAAGCAACAACTCATATACACATGCCTGTACACGCACAAGTGTTATCTATTAGAGATACTAAGCATGTAAGAGATAAACAACTAAGTGTGCGAAGCTTGTGAACCAGTGTTGGCGAGTACCTCATAAATGGACCTCGATCTGAAGAAGTCACTACAAAGACCACATACATCTATTATTGTGCAGTAGATGTACATATTAGGACTAACCACATCTTGCTTGGATGCTTCAAAGATATTCAGAGCAGACACTAAGTCGCCTTTCTTCCCAAATTGAAGAATTATGCTGCTGAATAACACATGAGCATTTGGAAAATAACGAGCATACTTGCAGAATGTGATAAATAAGGTATAAGTAGTGGCAAAACACGCATGAAACCAAGATACATATCTAATTTCAGTCGTGTGCTATCATTTGTAGTGGGAACAGAATTTTGTTGACAAATTAATAGAGGATTTCTCTATTCTTTTTTGCCTTTTAACCTTTAAATATAGATGGTTATGCATGTGCAAGGAAGACATGGACAGAAAATAAATTTAAAAAATGAGTAAACAACATCATCAAAGAAAAGCAAGGAGTCCTGAAAATCTTCTTGTAGGAAATGGACAGAAGAGAATAGGTTAAATTCAGTAAATATTAAGAATGCAGCAGAGCAGTTGGAGTCAGCATATTGAAAAGGGAAACCATAAGTTAAACTTTTTTGGGGGGGTGTCGTGGTAAAATTTAAGAAACTCAACTAGTTCTGGACAAGATGTTGATCAGCTACGCACTTTTTTTTAATCATTATGATTTGTTACATTTATTACAATATGATCTTTTGTAAACTCCCAACTAACACATTAAAATGCACATACGCACATCCTGCTAAGAAAGTAATAAAAAATATATTAAACCTTTTCATTTTCATATCTGATGATACCTATGTCTCCTTGATTTCTTCATATGGACATGAATGATATATAAAATGGAATATAAGATTCACTCCATATATTATGAAGGATTGCATGTGTATAAGATACATCAGAGGGATAATACTTGAAATCAAGGTCATGTTAATAGAAGTCTCACTCAGATCAGTTGTAACAAGATAAAGCAAAATAAACATCCAAGTCTCCTTATAGTGATCACTACTAAAAAACACTATTGATGTTCTGTGAAAGATTATTTAATTCATGCAATCAAATAAAGATGAATTATTGCAAAGGTTGGATATAATGAGACCCGAACAATAAGTACAACCATTCATGACAACATTTAATAGCAAGAGAGAACATAAAGAAAATTAGTTAGCATAATTAAAGTTGGCAAACAAAATTGGCCAGCAAGCTGGGTGTAGTAGTTATAGTCAAAAGCCATATTTGAGCTGACCCAGTAATAATTGTTTTAATTTTTCTAAACAGGAAAATAATGGAGTACATAGCAATTGATTCAGGAAAGTAAACTTGTTCAAAAAATGAGCTGGTTCACGCTTTAAGTCTTAAAGAAAGAAGACATATGTAGGATGACATGATAGATTATATATTAATTTAGTTCCATACTTCAAACTGAATATACTAAGAAGATGAACAAGTTGAAGAACTAAGAAGATGCATAGACATAAGTGCACATAATTTAGGGTGGGCAGTATGCATAGTATAAGGTGTACAAATAATGAAATGAATTTGCAATGAAAAGTAAAAAATAAGCACTACTTCTGAAAACCAGAAAAGTACAACTGACAACCACTAAGATCATGCTGTTAGCACAATTCATACCTTACAGCAACAAAACATCAAAAAAACAAAAAACAAAATAAAACATCAAAATAAAACAACAAAACATCACAAAACAAAACATAAAACCCTGAACCCTGAAAACATGTGTCATGACAAACTGTACAATGCAAGTTATCTCCTTGGCTACAAAAAATCACAAGAGACACTGATAAATAAATCACAAAATAAGAATACAAGAAAATGAAAAACAAAAAATTACCACCGAGAATTCCCATTAAATCAACAAGATCCTCCACTTCACCGCGTTTAACAATCCGACAACATTCTCTCCGAAACGCCTCTATTGTAGCTCCATCAAACAACTCCAAAGGACCAATCCCTAGCTTCTGAGCACCACTCAACGCATCCACCAGTCTCCTAATCTCCCCTTTTTCTACCATTTCAAAAACTCCCATCGAAACAAGCTCGGAGTTGAGCAAAGCCACGAATTGGGAGGGTTTTATGCTTCTCCTAAAAGAAACCGAGAAGAAACCGCGAAAAAAAGGCGCAAAACAGCATATACCGCACCGAACCCATATAACCAGAGTGAACTGAAAACCCGTCCCAATATGGGGTCCGACCCGAATTGTACTGTAAAATCCTCCAACGGTAACTGTACGAATGTACACCACCTCCGAAAACTCTGAACAGTAGAGAAAGGAATAATTGTACGGAAAGAAAAGTCGTGCGTGTAGGCGTGTCGAAGCTCCAATTTAGTCGTGTTTCCTCCGGCTAATAGCCCCGATCGACTTGACACTCAAGTACTCCAACAAAATCAGAAATAAAAGCGCATAAATTGCACCACCTAAAACTAAAGCCTTAAGTGATCATGTACATGGAGGAAACAAATAAGATGTTGCTGATGGCTAGGGAAACACATCTACAAGTATAAAAGGCAGTCAAGATGGAGAAGCCAAGTGAAATTGTTCTAAAAATCCCCGTCTAGGCGCTAGGCCCCCCTGGCGCCTCACCTAGGCCCAAGACAACAAAAAAATCCCTCCAAGAAATTAAGCGGAGTCTAGGCGGAGTGTTTTTTTTTATATAACTACCCAAACCAGATTTTGATATATTTATTTTTCTAATGATTTACCATATTTATAATACAGGTTATAGCATATTAAATCACAACAAGAAGTGAACAATATCAAGTCAAAATGGATAATTTTATTATAGTTGTAATTTTTTGAACTTGTACCAACTTCAAATTATATAAATGATGATACATTGGTAATATTTAGTTTAATTCAATATAATTCTTAAATTTATGTTTAGTTTCTTAAGTTTTAATATTGAATTAAATTCTTGAAATTTTAAATTTTATTATTTAATAGCAATTTTGTTTATGAATAAAACTAATATGTTAAAAACATGTTTGAACTTTGAACAATTGCATGTTTGTGTTTGAACTTTGACATTAGCAATATGGATATATATTTGAATTTTAAGCAAAGGTCTTTATTATCTTTATTATAGATTGTTTTGCTTTATATTATTGTTTTGTTTGGATAAATGTAAAATAAAATATTAAAATTGACTTAAAATAAAAAATCTCGCCCAGGCCCCCGTGACCGGCCGCCTCCCGCCTAGCGCCTTTTAGAACATTGACTCTGGATTCTTTACTTGGTCCTTGGTGTCTGCATGTGGCTGCTGATAGTAGGCCTCATTAGTTTAGAACTAGTAATTTTGTCTAGTTAAAGCCTTTGTGACACTGAACAAAAACAAGAAGAGTATTGTTTCTAGTTGGTGATATATTTAAAGAGCAGGCAGGCGTCCTGTGTTTTAGTGCCGGAGTAATATATTACCAAGAGAGGTTGATGTTTGTTTCCCATTTCTAGTCTAGTTGTGTTGTTATTCAGAGGGAAAATGTTTAGACATTTTGAGGTTTGTTTTTTGTCACGGTATAGTAAACTTAGAATGGATGTCTATGTTAAGCTAATAATCTTATATTTTTATTTCACAGTGCTTTGATTATTAAAAAATGAATACTTATGTGGATCATCAACTAAAAACAATCTGACAAGTTATTTTGTAAGTTATGTTTTGTAAGAGTCTTAAAGTACGGGCAACATCACTCATTTGTATTCGGATTGCAGAAACGGTGAGTGAAAGATCAGAAGAAGATGAAAAGAAAAATTAGAAAGACAAATGGAGTCCTCTATATGATAGAGAAAAATATGAATAGGAAACAAAGCTCTCCATTAATCATTAGACTCGATTATCTATTCTTTAATACTCCATAAAAGGTTAGAGTAGAGCAATACAGGCACATATAGCATATTTAAGCAGCACATTGCACTAACAAACTAAAATTCATTGCAAATAATGATAATACTATAAATAGAAATTTCCAGCACTACACGTAATCTAGTTGCATCTGGTTGTTACCTCAAACAAAGCAATAATCAGAATAACAAATAACTTTAAATCAATATAACATATGCATGCACAATCAAATATTATAGTTATACACATAAAAATCAATTAATATAGTGTTCCATTGAATAAGATCGAATTTAAACTTGAAAACTAGAAATTAGGGTTTTATTTTTTTGATTGGGGATTTTTGGTATAACAAAAGTACTCCGAAATTGAGTCTGATTTTTGGGTCGGAAGAGTAACTGCTGATTTACCTCATGGTTGGATAGGAAATGTTAAAGCTATACATATATATAGATTACTCAAGTGAAAGAGAAGATTAGAAGAAGAAAATATGAAAGAACCGACCTAAACATAACTGATAACACATCAATCGTCTTTTGGGAAATTAGAATTTAGTGATTCTGAGTTTGAATCACTAAATTTTCATGTATCCAGCCTCTTTTGTGGGATGATTCAGTCTTCAATTATCAAATATCACCACCTCGAGCCTATAAACTTTTAATTTCTCTGTTTAATTTCTCTGTAAACGAAGAGGCGACTGAAGTCAAGTCTGAAGAAATGAAAGGGTACGTATAGTAAACAACCAAATCCAAACGGGTAAACCTTTCCACTCAGTTGCCCATATCAAAGATTAAGGATCGAGTAAGTACGAAACCCTAACCGAGTAGGGTTCATCAAGTAAGGATCAGATGAAAGAGGCGAGCTCGAACCCTAAAATGAGCGAACAGTATTGTGTTCAGATTCGAGTTCAGTATTATAACCCAAAAAACGAGCTTGGCCCATATTCGGCTCGGATGTCTATCGAATTCGAGTCTCAAATCATATTTTCGGGTCAAATCCGAATCGGGTACCGAACAATCCGGACCAATTTTCACCCCTACTTATATTAGCGGAAAATCCTTACACATAAAATACCGTTAAAAATTAATGAAAGTTACTCTATAGTCATATTCTTGTAATTTCCTACTTCAATACACATAGTAAAGGTGTCTCAAACTAAATATACATAAGCGGTCTCGACCTTGTATTGGACCTACTGGTCTAACCATCTTGTTAAAATATGTACTCCTTTCCCTTTTCCTTCAAGCAAATTTCAGAGCCTTGTTTAAATAGTTTGTTGGTTCTACTTTTTTTCAATGCGTACGTAGGTATGCATCCAAACAACAGTAGGTTCTTTTCCACCAAGAAGTGATTACATAGGGGGAGAGAGAGATAGAGAGAAAGCTGCAATAGGACGAGTATTTGATAGTAAAAACCCACATAATATAACTAAGAGAATGAGTTGTAAGCATTTGCTAAATATGTTCACTCTTCACAGTTATTTTGCTCTTCCATTTGTTGGAACAGAACTTTTAGTTTAGAGTTTTTGCTAGTAGGACTGCAGTCTGCAGAAAGAGTGTAGATTATTGAGAATGCACTTCATGTTATTATATCATCTCATCAAAAGAATAAAATAGAAAGTTATTCTTCCAAAAACCTACTGCTCTAAAAAACCAAAAGAAAATTTATAAATTTATCCAATACTCTTATTCCGCAATGTATTTGATTGCACATGGGTGGAGAAAAATCATATGACAAAGAGCGATTGAATATAGTGGAGCAAGATAGAGAGATAGGGACAGACTATATCCAGCAAACATGAAGCCAACATGGGGAAAGTTTGAAATTATGTAATTGAATAAATTATATAATCGAACCTTTGGGTTCTGAGAAAGAAATGCTTGGCTATCTGGGTTGCATCCACTCCATGCATTAATCATCCCAACTCTTCTAGATACCTCACATTTCCAACTCTGTTACCATACTTATTCATCACATATTCTTCACTTTCAACAATTATAGTTATATTTGAGCTGCTGTTAATAAGTGGAGGCAGTAGAGGGCCTCTCCTAAGAGTCCTCTCCAATTACTTCCGGGGATAACCAAATCATTTACCTTCCAGGAATTTAATAAGTGGAGGCAGGAAGGGGAAACTCCTTTACCTTCCAGGACATGCATATGTTTGAATTTCAGCTCCATTATATCGATGAACAAGTATATTACATAACTGGATGGAATAAGACATCAATGGCAACGTGAAGCAACTAAATCGGTTTACAACAAGTCAGAAAAATCTCTGGAACGAAGACTGTATTATACCTATCGGGGTTCACAAGAAATGATTTCAGTTGACTTGCATTGCTACCTTTGCTAGGTCTGACATTGAATGCTGCCTTCAAGTGCTGGCCAAATAATTGGCAGAGTAGCACAAGAGGGAACCTCTCTGAACAAAAAAGCATCTGTAAGAACTATATCAATTATGAACCCAAAATGTAATAAGTATTTCCCACCAATCTTGAGAAGTGATGCTTGATCAGCACTCACCCGTTTCTAACACTTTCGTCATTATTTACAGGAACAATCTGATCATCAGGTTCATCCTCATCCTGCACAATTGTGTGTTTTATCCAATTCCCAAGTTGTGAAGCCATTCTTTAACCTTTAAAGACAATGTACTAATTAGATATAGAGGAAAATCTTTCATGACAACATGATGAAGGATCTGAAGTAGCAGTTGTACTGGCACAAGCTAACAGCACCATGATTCATCAAAGGGTAACATACAAAGTTAACGGCAAGAAACTGAAAGCACCTGCTCTGGCTTCTCAGTAATCTCCTCAATAAATGCACGTCTCTTCAAAGTGAAATGTAAATCAAATTCTTGTGAAGCTTTCTTTTTTAACAACCACTTGAACTGTGAAATAATTTGAAAACAAATGAAGCCAAACACAAATTTTCTATTAAAAACATTGAGATAAATATGTACAAACTGCAGTCTTGAAGCATCATTTAGTTAATGACTATATAACATATCCAGAGATTATCACAACAGTTCTATCCTAGTATTAAAAAAATAATAAGCAAAAAGTAAATTTGTGTTTCTGAAGAGATGGCTGAATATTAAACTTACACAATTGCTCTCTTATCTCTAATCAAGTCGGGAAGATATTTCATAGTTCTATTAGTCACGTACTAACAATTTCACTGCTGCTCCTTTCCAAAAAAACGCTTAAAATTGAGATGATACAGTTTAAAAATTAATTTCTACCCTCTACTTTTGTACCAGAGTAGCAAAATATAGAATATTAACCCCAAAAAATGAAATGAAATATAAAAGTAAGAGTTATTTGAAGTATCTGTAGTACATAGTTTAACTACTAAGCCATTGCCAAAATGAAAATGCTAAGGAAGATACCATAGATTATTATAGCTATACTAATCCAGTATATAAAATAATTTTATGCTCAGCGTTATCTACATCGGGTTTATTATATCATTTAATCAAAAGAATAAAATAGCAAATTATTCTTCCAAAAACCTACTGCACCAAAAAGCTGAAAGATCATGTGTAGCTAGTAGCATTTTACTTCTACTGAAAATAAATAAACCTATATTAGCAGCAAACACTTTTGTAGCACAGTAGCAAAATACAGAATTTTAACCAAAAATGAAATGAAATATAACAGTGGTTGATGATGAATCAAAATTAAAGAGTTAGTTTCTCCAAATAAGAATCAGAATATAAAGAAAGCTTAATAAGATATCATACCCATCATAGAGAGAATCTCAACTATAAACTAACACACACCATAACAATGCATGAAGAAAACTATAGTTTCTTTACATACATTCTAAAACTGGGCATGAATCTGACGAAACAAGGAAAACTAGAGCTGATTGATTCCATCTCCCATTTGAATTTGATTAATCGATAGATTACACTTGTCGGATTGGATTGCCAAAGGAAGCAGACGAAACCGGGAAAACCGAACGAAACCTTAAAAAGTAGCTGAAACGCTCGTAACCGTAGAGGAACCAAATAACCTCATGAAACCCGAAAAACCGGATCAAAATCCGAATACGACCCGAATTGTACGAACCGTAAAAAACTCAAACAGTAACTGTACGAACTGTAATCCTCTTCCGCACAGCAGGGAAAGAGGAACCGTACGGTGAGAGAAGCGGCGCGTACGGGCGCGTGCGACCTCCGATTCCACTGTCCATCGTCCGGCCGACTTCCCGGCGGGTTCACCCTTGTGGACAGTGTATGACTTGGGGAGATTTTGGTGTGTTATATCGGTAATGGGAGTCTCTAGTCTTAACGTAGTTCTCAAGTGGAAGGAGAGGGCTTTGCAGTCCAGCTGCTGTGGTGATTTCTTCAGTGCAAGTGGAGCAAGCCTAATTGGTCTGTATTATCCGTAGAGAATAGAACAGAGCTTCATAATTGGAGAAGAAGAAGAAGAAGAAGAAGAAGAAAATACACATGCTGGTAAATGCATGCATATAGTAACTAGTAAGTAATTCATCCCACATAATTATTATATTTTGAATTTTAAAGGATATAAATTCATTAAATTTTATTTTATACAAACATGAATATTATAAATTATTATATGTATATATTATTGCTATTGCTATTGCTAATTACACTGTGTTTAGTCTTCATAGTTAGATAAATTTACAATTTATATTACAAGTTGAATTTAAAAATTCAAAAAAAAGATATATTTCTATTTTTGAATTTTTACCAACATTCCAACAATTTTATTTACTACTCCATTCCTTAAAAATTATTTCATTAATCTTGTTTACCATTTCTCTCATCCTTTAAAAATGGGAAAATAGAAAGGCGAATGAAAGAAAATTTAGGAAAGAGATAAAAAGTTCATTGCTTGTGAGTTTTTTGAGCCAATAAAAAAAAGAGATAAATTTTAAACAAATTTTCTTCCTGACTTTAATTTTTTTTTAAAGGCTATGAATATCATATTAAAATACCCAAAATATCTTGTAATGGTTCTTAAAAGGAAAGAAAGTAATTTGTTCCCCTTATAAATTTTAAATTCTTTTATTTTATTCTCTCTCTTAACTCACATCACAAATAGTGTGTCAGTCTTCTTAAAAAACTAATGTTATGGATTTATTTATAAGGTTGGATAGTTATTATTATTACACCTGTAAATGGGCCGGGCCGGATCAGTTCAAACGGGTCGGGTCATAGTTGTGTCGGGGTTTTAACGAGCCAGAAAATATAAGTCCAAAGCCCATGAGTTCACTCAGGTGGGGAGGGCTTGGCCAGGAGGCGAGGATATTTTTGAGCCTCATGGAGTTCACTGTTGGAAATTTTACGGTAAAAAACCAGAGTTTCGTAGAATTCGAAAAAATGCTATTTTAAATCCCGTTGATTTTGACAGATCGGACCAACCTACACGAGCTTTGGACCCGTTTATCAGATCTAATTATTATCCACCAAATAGTCGCATATCGTGTGTCATGTCATATAGTGTACAATTTTTGTATATACTTTATGTTCATAGTATTATTTTTTTAAAATTTGTTAGACGAACTTGGAGAGGGTGCTTTTCTAAGTATTTTTTTAAGCAAATTAAGTGTTTGTTAGACGATTCTATTTATTTATTATTTTATTATGCATACTTATTATGCTATACACAATATACACTAAATGTTCAATTTTTAAACGAAATTTGTCAAAAAAATCATTTTTTAAAAATTTAACAAATTTATTTGATGTAATGTAATTATAAAAACTTTATTAAATCAACAACATAGAATTCTGATATCGCGCTGATGCATAGTCAAGTGTTCAACAGTTAACGCTTAAAGTTTTGCTGTCAAATTTTTTTGAAAATTATTTTTGTCACTTTTTATATCAGACAGTTATTTTGTTTTGGGACCCACCAATAATTGGTTATTACGGCGCCGTCATACTTTACAGAAAGAATATTACCCGACAAAAAGAAATAAAGAATATTTCCCAACATACTGTTTATCTTATAATTTGCATATATCATCACCCTTAACTATAACATTTTATCAATTAAACACTTTACTGTTTAACAATAATCAAAAAAAAATTATTTCATAAAAATGGGGGCATTACAACTGTTACATTAAGAGGTATGTATTATTTTTTTAATTTATCAATTAATGTGATATAATTTTTTAAAAAAAATAATTCATCATATAAATATTGCATGTCGTGTAGAGAACAATTTGTAAAACTTACCAATACTTTATACAGTTTATAAAGCATGTAAGTTAAATATTTCGCATTATTCGATCTGAAGGAGTGCAAAAATCTACATTTGTAACCACTTTAACATTGCAACTGCAATATCAACACTATGGTGCGATGCAATGGGGATACACATTTTTAAAATTAGTATTCGCACATACGTAGATGCGGATGAGAATGTAGATACAAGGAATTTCCACATCACACAACAGTATCACATATGTAAGACTCCGAATTTTATAAAATAAAAGTATTTAATTTTTCTTTTAATTATTATTCTATTCAGTAAATAGTTAAATTGATAAAATATTAAAGTTAAGGGGGAATAATACAAATTTAGAAAATTTTAGGGGTACCAAAGTGTAATAAGTCGATCAATCCATGTGAATTTGATTCAACCAATCAGAGAAGAGATGATGTAATCATGATGTAAGCATGACATCATCCTTACAAAAACACAAAGATGATGTCATCATGATGATGTCATTGAGGGAGTAAGGTGCAATTAATGAGTTACTAAAGTGTAATTAATTTAGATACCAAACTGTAATAAGTCGAGCCCGTAACGTGCAAATATCGAAACTATGTTTTTCTGCTACTACACTATTGCAGTATCCAATCTCCTACTAAGGTAAGGGGTATTATTTTTTTCGTATTCGTAAATGATGTTATTTTCTTTCAATACTCGTAAGGATTGTCATTCTTGTGACGCCCCCAAAATAGTTATACATCACCCATTTTGAGTCATCAATAACATGGTATAAAAATAACTACAACTTTATTAATACAATATAAAAACTGTGAGTTTAAATACAAATATTGTCGTCTAGACAATATTCACACCCAAATAAGTCCTCATTACAATTATCGGTACATTATTTTACAAAAATGGTGAGGACTACTAAACCAACTTTCTAGAACCTTCATTCCATAATTCCCGACTAAGACTCGCTACATTCTCGCCTCTTGAGAAAAAAATGAAACAAAAAAGGAAAAGGGTGAAATTAAATGGCAAAGTAAAGAATATTATGATTTAGATAATATAGAACAAATTATCATTAGTCTTCAATGAGGAAAAATCGATAAAATCTGATAGAATAACAAGTTTCGGATCAATATTTTGCGGTGAAAATAATAATTCATAAATGAGTTACGTAGAGAATGAAATCTACTATAATCTATGAATTTAAAAGTCCATCATCAATATTTTATTCCGTAACATCAATCAATATACATCTTGAATCAAATATTCATCTGCACTACATGCCAAAGATATTCATGATCGGCCATGCTCATCTCAACACTGCACATCTTCAGACTACGCCAAAGATATTCATAAGAAAATCAACCATCTTTGCACTACTGCGCCAAAGATATTCAGTGAAATATCATCTTTTAGGAATGATGATGATGAAAAATATTTTAAAGAAAGCGAATCCAAAGAAAACAAAGAACAAATATTAAGGATTTAGATGCTTTAAGCGATCAAGTTCAAAATACTTCATAAATAACCATAGTGAAGTAAAATTCAAGAATGATCAAAACATTGGATCTAATCAAAGCTAAGTATCCATAATAGATATTTTGAACAAAAAACAAAATTTAATATTTACGTGAATAATTAGCCAGTATCGTAAATAATTGTCAGTATCGTAAATAGTAATATATATCGTGAATAAGTATCCTCGACATTAAAAGACAAGAATTTTACAAGAAAAATCTTACCAATCTCAAAGATAATGATATTGAAAGAAATAATATCATTTATAAAAAAAATAACATCCCTTACCTTGAAAAGAATAATCTTACCTTTGGAATATCGGATATAATCTTTGAAAGAACTTTGCGTAGTATAAAGCAACACTCAAAGTATCAAAACACTCACAAGAATACATACTCGATAATATAGAGAGAGAAAACTTGATTTACGGTGTGATTTTCAATTCTAACCCAAGACCTTATTTATAGGAAAACGCTTAGAACACCAAAGCGAGAAAATTTAATAAAATAATAATATAATTGGACGCCTCAAAATTAGGTATCGTCACCCATCTCTTGGGCCACCACATACGTAGTATGTAATTTAAATCAACTTATTAATATAACTATCGTGTATAATCGACATAAACTATGAGTTTGAATCTGAATATTATCTACTTAGATATTATACAAACTCAAAAGGAGTCCTCATTATAATTATTATCACACTATTTCACGAATAGTGAGGACTACTAATGATATCCTCTCGAACCATTACTTCGCTTCTCGACTCGTCCTACTATATTCTTATTTCAAGAGAACAGTGAAAGAAAAGGGTGAAATTTCAACTAAAGACAGAAGAAATATTATAACTAAGATAATGCGAGAATAAATTCTCAATAGTCTTCAACAATGTTAAACCCGATAAAATCTGATAGAATAACTAGTTTAAGCTGCGATGGAATATCTTAATCCATTAAAAAAGTCAAGTAGAAAATAAAGTTTCTACTATCTTTTAGGTTTTAAAAGGTTTTCATAAATTTTTATCACTAAGACTCAGGTTTTGTAAGACCCGAATTTTATGAAATAAAAGTATTCAATTTTTTTTAATTACTATTCATGAAAGTTCTTATTAAGCTGAGTTCTTTATTCACGAGTTCTTATTCACGAGTTACTATTCATGAGTTCTTATTCACGAGTTCTTATTCATGAGTTCTTATTCACGAAGTACTTATTCATGAAGCGTGATAATTTTTTTTTTCGTGAAGGCATTACTCGATAATTGTTACGATAATTCTTTATTCGATATTTTATTTTATTGATTCGATAATTGCTACGTTGATATTTTATATTATTGTTGTTTCAATAATTGTCACATGTATGATATTTTCCATTATCAGAGCAATAATTCATATTATCCGAATAATATTATTGGATAACATTATTGGCAATGCGCTAGAAAGTTCTGTAATACAGGAGAGGTTTGGTCACCTAATAATTGCCAAGTAAGAAGAAATTCTTATTGGAAAGCCCCTCTTTCTGAGAGCCCGCCTGCCGGTTGTTAATATTGTGATTATGTAATATTATTTGTGAATAATTAAATATTGATTTTTATGATGAGAAAATATTTATTTTATGTGGATATAGATGGAGAAAATTTTTAAAGTGACAATTGTTGAAAATTAATATTTTATCTTTTACGATAAAATAATTCATTTAAATATATTATTTTAATAATATAATAATGGTGATATTTTTACTGATGAATGTGGAATATATGAGTATATGAGGAGGAAGAATATTTTTGTTACAATAAATGTTTAAAACATGTTAAACATGTCGATTGGTACCTATTTTTCGTTGAAATTTGATTATAGTATCGTAAAATCGTCTGTTTGTGGATTTTGGTCAATTTCTATTTGGAATTTAGAAAAACTTTCTTCCGCAAAGTTGTAGAGAATTGAATTTCCTATAAAAAATTGCGAGATTTGTTTTTTTTTTTTGATAAAAGGGCTATTTATTATGAATTATTGAAGTTGTAAGCTCGAAATAATTGATTTTTTTGGAAGTTTAAAATAATTTAAATAACAAAAGCGTTTTTCTGTGCAAGTCTTGTGAGGTGGGGCTGTTTGGTGGCTGAGGTTTTGAAGCAAAATAAGTGTGCATTGGAATAAAAATAATATATATTAATATTTTATTAAATTTTCGCTTTGGTGTTCTAAGTATTTTCCTATAAATAGGGTCTTGGGTTAGAATTGAAAATCACACCACGGCGAAGTTTTTCTCTCTATATTATCGAAGCGTATTCTTGTGAGTATTTTGAGTATACTTTGAGTGTTGATATATGGTGCAAGTTAGATTCGGCGTTATTCCAGGTCGGAAATCTTCGCTTTCTTTTGAGGTAAGGGATAGTAAGGGATTTTAAGGGTTATTATGTTTTTAGTTTTGAAATTTTTCTGAACCTTCAAAAATTCTGGAAAAATTTGAAATGATAATTTGATGAGTTTTATATATTGTGTCCAAAAATGGAGATTTTTGGATGTATAGATTGAGAGTTATGAATTCTATGAGAAAAGACTATTTTAAAAGTAACCGCTTATAACTCCTTGTGATTAACTCAAAAATTGATGAAATTTTTATTGGGAGTACATCTATATAATATCAGTATACCGTGTAAATTTCAGAATTTTTGGATAAAAATATAATTTATGATAAATGTTTAAATATTCGGGGATTTTGGCCATATGAAAAATAGTAAATGAATTTTTAAAATTTAGAGAAAAATATATGTTCAATATGGGATTATGTTATGATAAATCCCAGAAAAGAAATATTTTGGAACTGATTTGGTATTTTTCATGAAAATATTCTAGTTATGAGTAAATGAATTAAATATGTTATGTGAAGTAAGAAAATTGAAAAATATGATTTATTGGCTTGAGAATCATATATGAGATATATGCAGATTTTTATGAGGGTTTTGGTTAATGATGATGAAATCTTATGAGTTTGGCATTTTTAGATGATTAAATGCATTAATTATTAAAGTGTAAATAATTGGATTAAATTATTTATAAGTTTAAGAAATGATTAAAATATTATTATAATATTAATAATATTAGATTATGAGATTTCTAAGTGATTTATAACATTTGGATTAAGGTGTTATAAATATGGATATGAATTTTATTATGAAACTTTATCTTTTAATTGTCGAGGAGGTTCTTATACTGCGATATACGGTACTATGTACGAATACGGGGTACTATTCACGACAAATTGGTTTCTTCTTTGACCAAATTATCGTTGATTTATGAATCTTACTCTTGAAATTAAAACCATGTTTTGATTATATTGTTTTTATATAACATTCTTATAACCCTAATGATAATATTTCTCTTTGACTTGAGTGTAAAGATGGGTAGATTATTGGTATGATCGTGACCATAGGTTTTCTTTGGCCGAAGAGTGCAAAAGTTGAATTGTTGGTGGTATGATCATGACCATTGAATTTACAATTGAATATTTTAGCTTAAGTGCAAAGGTGAATTGATCGATATGGTTATAATTATTATATAACTTCCGAAATGATTATGTATTTATTTGAGATATGAATATCTTTGGCCCGTAGCGCAAAGATGACTTGTTGATGAATGAATATCTTTGCACAGTGCAAAGATGAATTATTGATGAATATCTTTTGCTCGTCAGAATGCAAAGATGACTTGTTGATGAATATCTTTTGCTTTGTAGTCTGAAAGATGAATTATTGATGAATATCTTTGGCTCGTAATGCAAAGATGACTGTTGTTGAATATCTTTGCTTTGTAGTGTAAAGATAAAGCTGTTGATGAATATCTTTGACCCGTGGTGCGATGATGAATTTATTAGTATGATTATGAGCGAGGCTGTGATTTGGTATAACCATGATATTTGATGTTTGTGTAAAGGCGGTGATGAAAATTATCTTCGTCCCTGGATGAGAAGAGAATTTAGAATCACAATTATGATTATGAGTTATTCATATGATTGTGAAAAGGCTGTTGATTGATGTTACTGAGGATAAAATATTGTTGGTGGACTTTTAACATGGAGAAGATAATAGATTTTACGGTCTATTGATTTCTTCTAATGGATCGCTTCATTCCACGCAACTATGGTTGAAAAGTTTTATCATCTACCATATGTTCTAAATCTTTGATTTATTCTTGATGAAGACTATTGATAATTTATTTATCTTTAGTCATAATATTCTTTTCTTGAGCTAGTTGTGCTCACCTTTTTGTTTCACAATTCCTTTCGTGTAATAAAAAGTGTATTTGGGTCGAGCGGGGATAGCGAGGAATAGAATGGTGGTCTATAGATGTTGAGGGTGAGGTGAACCCAACTTTGGAAGGGTGTTTTGTCACTATCATACAAGATGTCTAATGACATACAAACTTCGTGTTATCATAAGACATGGTTGTGCTTTCATCCACTTCTTTGAGTATATTTACAAGCACTATCTATATAATCTTGGTGTTTGTTTGGAGTATAATACCCAATTAGAGAGCGGTGGAGATAATGATATGTCAAGAGAAGACTCACCATTGGGAAGAATATGATAGTAATCTTCTCGTTTTTCTTTGGGGTCTATCGGAATCAACCAAGGATAATTACGTGGCGTATATGATATCTACCATAACCTAAAAGCATGGCCTCCCATGTACGAAGGTTTCTTTGAGCACTTCCCAAAGATTCTAATTTCTAAAAGCAGCTTTTTGGCTATACCTTTATGTAAAGGTGTCATTGTGACGTCTTCTGATTAGTATATATTTGTATCCAAACTCACATCATATGTGTTGTTGTATTTTTACGACAATTGTTGTAATAAAGTTGTAGTTGTTTTTCGTACCATATATTTGGCGACTTCGAGAATGGGTTGGATGGAATGGACCTATTTTGGGGGCGTTACAAGTTTAATGAATAACCACAATATCTAATCATCCCTGTACCACGGTCAAGGATTTTCATCAAATTATCAATGGTCATGACTATACCGAATCACCCTGGTCATAATCATACCAAAAACTATCCATCATCAACGCATTACTGCCACCGAGGACTTTTATCACATCATTTATAACAAGCCATGATTATACAAGAATGATCCTCGTCATAATCATACTAAATTCATCTATGCACGTAAGCCAAAGACAACATAAAATAACATGAGGATGATGACAATGACATAATAATTCAATAAAACAAGTTCACGAATTAATTTATTAGGAACTAATAACGTCTAAATTATCAACACGATCATCGCTTTGTAGAGTAAAATTCAAGAATGATCGGAAGAATATTTCCATGAAAGATCTTTGGATGAAACTTAAATATCAAGAATATTCTACTAATTTCATGGAGTATAGAAGTCAAAGTTTTAACCAACTGGGTATAATAAAGAATGGAATAACAAAAGAAATCACCATAAATGCGATAGGCCTTGCAGGCGAGTTATTCCAACAGAATAATAAATAACGGAACCCGGTCGGCGTAAAACGCATGTGCATGTGATGATTCCAAATGAATAATAATAAAAGGCGGAACCCGGTAAAATTGTAAAACACATGCGCAGGATGTTCAGCAAGAATAAATAATAAAGACGGAACCGGTCAGGTGTAAAACACACGCAGAGCGAGGATGTTCCAATGTAATAATAGAAGAATGTCACCAAGTATAGGGTAAACCACATTATACAAAGTTATTCCAGCAGAATAATAAATAATGGAATAATGAAGTTCTCTTCATCAATAAGAACAGAAGAATACCCATTACGAGCACAACAAATAATATCCCTACCTTAGAATAATGAATATTGGAAAAGTGAAGTAGAATACTTTTCTTCTTTTCTCTATAGTTTTCTCTCTAGAGTTTCAATGAATTCGTAAGAAATAATGAAGGAATGAGCTTTCTATTTATAGAAAAAACTGAGGGTGGCTCTTGGTCTTAACAAAGGGTCAAAATGACTCTTGGTAATATTGAAGAGACAACTACTATTTGCGAAAGGGTAATTAACCCTTGGAACACCGAAGAGGCAGTTAACTCTTGGTAATATTGAAGGGACAACTACTATTTGCGAAGGGGTAATTACTATTGATAAAGGTAATTACTATTGATGAAGGTAATTACTATTCACAAAGGTAATTACTATTCACAAAGGTAAATACTATCGACGAAGGTAATTACTATTCACAAAGGTAATTACTTATTCACAAAGGTAAATACTATTGATGAAGAGACTCTTAGATGATGACATATGGGCCCCCATAAAATAATCAAACTTACCACAAACGCCTCATAATGGACTCTTTATATACATGAGGATTGAATAAATATTACCACAAATCATTTTATTTTTAATCAACACATATTTAATCTTTCAACAATTATTAATCATTTATAACTTGTCGTCTCAATTAATAATATAACATATTATCTGAGATGATATTTGTGACAATAATTAAATCAATAATATAAGAGATATGATGCAAGAATTACTATAAGAATAATTGAGTATAGCTAGCGACTTACTCACGTAAGCATCAATAATCAATACTGAGTGCTACTACGCAACTACGATATTATCGTACTTTTACTACCGCGTAGTTCAACGGTTTTAATGGTAACACCTCTGTAGTTATTTTTATAGAAAAATAATTTTGTCGTTTTCTAACTACGACAATACTTCCGTTATTAATGGGGTCCACCATGATTGAGTAGCGTCATCTAATATTCCCCGATAAAAAAGAATATTCCCCAACCAAACGAATATTTTATAACAACTTGCTTACTTTGCAAAATTTATAAATATTACCCACAACTATAACATTATATCAAATTTATTCCATAATATTCAAAAATAATATTTATAGAAAATTCATCTTTATTTATAAAAGCTGGGGTCTTACAGTAATTAACAAATTTCTTACACCCACTTTCTTAGATCAGAATTCAGCAATTTACATCACATGCAAGACCCACAATTAACGACAAAAACGTTTTTCATATTAAAAATAATTAAAACTTCCAAAAATCAATTATTTCGGAACTTCAAAACTTCAATAATTCATAATAAATAGCCCATTTGTCAGAAAAATTTGAACCTTATGCCTTTTCCATAGGAAATTTCATTTTCTACAACTTTGTAGAAGAAAGTTTTTCCAAATTCCAAACAGAAACTGACCGAAATCCACAAACGGGACAATTTTACAGGCTATAATCAAATTTCAGTCAAGAAATGGGCCCACAGACATGTTTAACATGTTTTAAACAACTTTTGTAACAAAAATACTCTTCATTCTCATATATTCATATATCCCACATTCATTATAAAAATATCACCATTATTATATTATTAAAATATAATAATATATTTAAATGAATTATTTTATCACAAAAGATAAAATATCAATTTTTCAACAATTGTCACTTTAAAATTTTCTCCATCTATATCCATATAAAATGAATATTTTCCTTATCATATAAATCAATAATTAATTATTCACAAATAATATTACAGAATCCTGATATCGCAAAACTGTGGTAGTTCAGAAAAGAGGGCTTTCGATAAGGATTTCTTCTTCTTGGCGCAATTATTAGGTGACCAAACCTCTCCTTAGCGCAGTAACTTTCTAGACATTGCCAATAATGTTATCTAATAATATTATTCAAATAATATGAATTATTGATTTGATAATGAAAATATCAGTATAGTGACAATTATTGAAGCAAATAATAATATAAAATATCAATGTAGCAATTATTGAATCAATAAAATAAAATATTGAAGCGGTAACTTCTTCGTAACAATTATTGAGTAATGTTTTCCTACGTAAGAATCAATAATTGGTGCAATACCGTGTGCTACTATTTTTTAACCACTGGGTATTCCAACAGTATTTGTAAGACCCCAGCTTTTATAAATAAAGATGAATTTTTCTATAAATATTATTTTTGAATATTATGGAATAAATTTGATATAATGTTATAGTTGTGGGTAATATTTATAAATTTTGCAAAGTATGCAAGTTGTTATAAAATATTCGTTTGGTGGGGAATATTCTTTTGTTAGGGAATATTAAATACGATAACGGCTCAATCATTGGTGGACCCCAATAATGTAATTATTATCGGATTGAGAAAACGACAAAAATATTTTATAAAAATAACTAGGGAGGTGTTACCGTTAAAGCTGTTGAACTACCAATTGGTAAAAGTACTGAATGTCTGGCGTAATGCGATAAGAAGACACTCAGTATTGATTATTGATGCTTACGTGAGAAGTCACTCACCTATGCTCAATTATTGCTACTGATAATTCTTTGCGATCATATCTCTTATATTATTGATTCAATTATTGTCACAAGATTATCATCGTATAATATGTTATAGTATTAAATCAATAATTGAGACGACAAGTTATAAATGATTAATAATTGTTGAAAGATTAAATATGTGTTGATTAAAAAAAAAAAATGATTTGTGGTAAGTTTGATTATTTTATGGGGGCTCATATGTCATCATCTAAGAGTCTCTTCGTCGATAGTAATTACCTTGTGAATAGTATTTACCTTCGTCGATAGTAATTACCTTCGTCGATAGTAATTACCCTTGGGAATAGTATTTACCTTCGTCGATAGTAATTACCTTCGTCGATAGTAATTACCCTTGTGAATAGTATTTACCTTCGTCAATAGTATTTACCTTCGTTAATAGTAATTACCTTTACCAGACGTCGAACCACTTGTCGTTTCACATTCTGAAAAGCGTCAAACCGAATCGTCAAGCCACCACTTTGCCTTTTCACACGGCGGTGCTAATTTAGAAATCTTCTATAAATAGAGGCCTAGGGCTTCATTATTTTTCACGAATTCATTCAAGCTATAGAGAGAAAGTATAGAGAGAATAAGAGAGAAAGAAGAAGAGTATTTTGTTACTTACACCGCTTCAAAGATTCAATCTCCTACCAAATGTAAGGGGTGTTATTCTTTCTTATTCATGAAGAGAAGCTGTTGTTATTCCATTGCTTATTATTACATTGGAATAACTTTTGTATAAGTGGTTTACCCTATACTTGGTGACATTCTTCTATTATTCATTGGAACATCACGCTCATGTGTTTTACAGGACTGGTTCGTTCCTTCTTTATTATTATTGTTGAAACATCACGCTCGTGTGTTTTACACAGGACTGTTTCCGCTTTTATTATTATTATTACATTGGAACATCACATGCATGTGTTTTACAAGGACTCGGTTAAAATCTTTATTATTCTCCGTTGGAATATCCTATCGTGTGTTTTACAGGATCCGGTTCCATCCTTATTATTACATTGGAACATCCCGCCGGTGTGAATTTCACACGACACTGGTTCCGTTATTTATTATTACATTGGAATAACACTTCGTGCATGCGATTCTATCGCATTTATGGTGATTTCTTTTGTTATTCCATTCTTTATTATACTCGGTTGGTTAAAACTTTGACTTATACTCCATGAAATTAGTAGAATATCCTTGATATTTGCGTTTCATCCGAGATCTTTTCATGGAAATATTCTTCCGATCATTCTTGAATTTTACTCTACAAAACAAGATCATGTTGACAATTTGGGACGTTAATAATTCCCGGATAAAATAATTCTTGAACTTGTTTTATTGAATTCTTATATCATTGTCATCATCCTCATGTTTATATTTTTTTTTGAAAGTCATACGTATTCTGTAGTGCATAGATGGACTTGGTATGATTATGACCGAGACTATTCGGTGTAATCATGGACCGTAATGTTACAAATGATGTGATAAAAATCCTCGATTGGTAGTAGTGCATTGATGGACGATTGTTGGCATGATCATGACCATTAATGAATACACAAATATTCTCGCCCGTAGTGCATGAATAATTGTGGTCGTGATATCTTAAAGAATATCTTGGCCAGAAAGTAGTGCGGGGTGATTCGATGATGTGAAATATTTATTAAATTTGAGTCTCACTATAAACGATGATGAAAAACCTTTAAAACCTAAAAGATAGTAGACTTTATTTTCTACTTGACTCTTTTAATGGATTAGATATTCACTGCTAGATTAAACCTGGTTATACATTGTATTTTATCGGTTTAACATTATTGAAGACTATTGATAATTTATTTCGCATTATCTTAGTCATAATATTTCTTCTTGGGCTAGTTGAGCTCACCCTTTCTTTTCTTTGTTCTCTTGAGGAAATGATAATATAATTTGGGACGAGTCTGGGAAAGCAGTGATGGTCTGAAGATAGCATTAGTAGTCCTCACTATTCGTAAAATAGTGTGATAATAAGCTGTAATGAGGACTTTTTATTTGAGTTTGTATAATATCTAGTAGGCGATATTTGTATTTAAACTCACGCTTTATGTCGTATTGTATACGATAGTTATGTTAATAAGTTGTTTTTAAATTCATACCATGTAAGTGTCGACCCAAGATGGGTGATGTATACCTAATTTTGGGGGGCGTCGCGGTTGGTATCGAGCTTAGGATATGATCCTGGCTAAGATGTGAGAATAGTACTAGGAGGGAGAGGCGGGGAATACCTTCGCTAGTATGACCTACCTAAGTTTATGTGATATTTTATTGGTTGGTGGGAAGATAGGGATAATTTGTTACATGTCAATTAACCTTTTGTTTTGTGGCGATGTCGAAAATGACATCGAGAATGTTGAGAATAAGAATGGAGCAAGCGATTGTTGATTCACCACATATCAATAATCGAGGATAATGTGCATCGAGGGAAGCGCGACAATCCTCATGCAAACAACAACACCGACCAAATGATGAACGATCAAATGTTTAGAGGCTTTATGCAATTTATGCAACAATGAGCGAGAGCGACTCTGTCCAAAACGTAGGTGGAAACACGGAAAACTCTCAAGGTCACCGCTAAACAATTTAAGGAGCTGGGACCACCGGAGTTTAAGGAGAGCAAAACCACTTCGGCTAAGCAGCATGGATAAAGCAGATTACCAAGATATTTGATGTCTTGGGATGCTCCGAGGAAAAAGGTTCCCTTTCACGCCTTTTATGTTTGAGGAAGGCGGATTCTTGGTGGGAATCGGTAAAACGTACTCAACCATTTATCATGAAGATATCTTGGGAGAAGTTCCAGGGAGGCATTCAACGACAAATACTTTTCCGAAAGTATTCGCCACATGAAGGAGGTGGAGTTTATCAAGTTGGAACAAAACAATATGACCGTGTCGCAATACGAGGCAAAATTTGCGGAGTTATCACGGCGGTTCGCCCCACTTGGTGGATAATGAAGAGTGAATGGCGCGAATGTTTTTAAGAGGTTTGAAGTAGGAGATACGTCAACATCTTATTTCTCATAAAGCGTGTTTGTATTGAGATGTTGTAAATAGGGCTCGATTAGTGGATAGCGATAATGAGTCAACGCAACTAAACTAAGAGAAGTAATTAAGAAAATTATAATACCGGCGAGAATAGTCATCGAGGAAAGGTGACAACAAGCGTGGAGGGAATCAACGGGCGGATATGGTAACCACCGGTGGTAATCGGGCCAAAACAATAAGAATGGACATTTCAAGAAAAGGAGATTCAACAATGATGGAAAGACGTCAAGACCAAAGACCCATTGTTAAGGAAGGAGAAAGACCACCTATCATATGCTTCAAATGCGGAGGAGAGGACACATCATCCAAATGCGTCATGTCAGTCAAAGCATGTTATAATTGTGGAAGAGAAGGTCACTTAGCTCGATTTTGTCGTTTCACCAGAAGACAAATTCAACTAGGATGGAGGCACCAAAGGCCATCCCGGAAAATTCAAAACCCAGTAGTCTGAGGGAGAGCATTTGTTGTGACCTCCCAAAGAGCAAGGAATCAGAATGAGGTCATCACGGGTAAGCTTATCATAAACTCTAATGAAGTCTATACTTTATTTGATCTGGGTTCTACCCATTCTTTTATTTCTCCTACTTGCGCTCATCGATTAAATTTGACTCAGGAGAAATTAGACTTTGACTTATCTCGTGGAAACTCCGTTGGGAGAAACCTTCATTACATCCCATTGTTTATAAGTCTTGTTTGGTTCAAATCGGTACCTCACATTACCGTCGATCTTATTTCATTAAAAATACTTGCATTTGACGTGATTCTAGGATTGATTGGTTAACTACTTATCATGCAAAATTGATTGTTTTCGTAAGGTTGTTAGCTTTCATATTCCTAATCAACCTATTATGCGAATTCAAACGACCAAACCATTAAAATCAATCACGGTCATCTCAAGCCATAAAGCTATTCGTTTATTGAAAAGCGGATGTCAAGCTTTCTTAGCTTCGTATCATGATTTAAATAAAAATACGTCGGTTTTAAACGATATTCCTATTGTTAATAAATTTCCGACGTATTCTCAAGAACTTCTGGCCTACCCCGAGGCGTGAAATTGAATTTTGTATCGACCTTGAACCAGATACAAAACCTATTTCCAAAGCCCCATATCGAATGGCTCTATTGAACTCGTGAGTTAAAGACCCAACTGCAGGAATTGTTAGACATTGGCTTTATTCGGCCCCTAGTACTTTCTCCTTGGGGTGCTCCTGTTCTATTCGTGAAGAAGAAAGATGGGAGTATCGCGACTTTGTATTGATTATCGGGAGTTGAATCACGTCACCATCAAAAATAGGTATTCATTGCCGCGTATTGATGACTGTTTGACCCGATTCTGAGCCAAATTCTTTTCAAAGATTGATATTCGTTAGGATATCACCAATTGAAGATTAGAACCACGACATTCCAAAAGACTTTTCGGAACTCTAATGCGGGCATTATGAATTCCTAGTCGTGTCCTTTGGATTGACTAATGCTCCTAACGCCTTCATGGATATGATGAACCGAGTATTCAAGGAATATTTAGATCACTTTGTGGTCGTCTTTATTGATGACATCCTTATTTATTCCAAAAGCCGTGAAGATCATGAAAGCAACACTTGAGGTCGACACTCCAAAAGCTTCGTGAATATAAGCTTTATGCGAGTTGAAGAAATGCGAGTTCAAGTGAAGAAGTAGCATTCCTTGGGCACGTGGTATCAAGTCATGGAATATCTGTTGACCCAAAGAAAGATGAAGCTATTCAAAGTTGGGAACAACCTAAATCGATGGATCAAGTCGTAGCTTTCTCGGTTTAAATTTGGTTATTATCGGAGATTCGTGGAAGGATTTTCTCGAATCGCTATTCCATTGATTTCGGTGACTCGGAAAGATACAAAGTTCGGTTGGAGCGAAGAATGTGAGAAGAGTTTTCAAGAACTCAAGAGGAGACTTATTTCAAAGACTGTTCGACAATACCATCTGGCTCGGAGGATTTGTCATCTCTGATGATGCTTCCTGCAAAGGGTTGGGATGTGTTCTCATGCAACATGGAAAAGTAATAGCTTTATGCCTCATGACAACTCAAAGAATATGAGAGGAATTATCCTACTCGTGATCTAGAGTAAGCATTTGTTATCTTTTGACTTAAAATTTGGAGGCATTACTTGTATGGGGAGAAAGTGGAGATCTTTACGGATCATAAAAGCCTCAAATATTTCTTCACTCAAAAGGAACTCAACATGCGACAACGACGTTGGCTTGGCTATTGAAAGATTATGATCATACCATCCAATACCATCCCGAAAAGCGAACGTGGTAGGTGGACTTAATGAGTAGAAAATCATATGCAAGTACGAAGTGCGATATTGTCAACGCATGAGCCCATTTTGTGTGACTTGCAAAGGATGGAGATAGAATTAAAGACTCGAGGGACGCGTGTGATGATAAGCGAGTATACTGAGTAGAAACCGACTTTAATTGATAAAGTTAAAATTTGCTCAAGCTCGGACACAGGAGGCGATGCGTATGAGGAAGAAAGTGCAAGAAGGTGCTTTATCTGGGAAGCAAGAATCGATGAAGAAGGAATACTTGAGTCAACTCCGGACTTTGTGTTCCTAACGACCACGATTTAAAGTATAATATCATGATGGAGGCACACAACACACCATTTGCAATCCATCTCAGGAGTACCAAAATGTATCATGATATTAAATCATACATTTTGGTGGAGCAATATGAAGAGAGAGATAATATTTGTTTATCTCAAGGTGTCTAACTTGTCAACGAGTTAAAGCGGAGCATCAAGTACCAAAAGGTCCATTGCAACCACTTGAAATTCCGGAATGGAAGTGGGAGCACATTACCATGGATTTAATTCTGGGTCTTCTAAGGTTTCTCAAGGCATTGATGCGATTTGGGTCATTGTTGATAGGTTGACCAAGTCCGCTCATTTCTACACCGTCGAGAAACTTATACACTTGAACGCCTCTTGTCAGATATATACATAAACGAGATTGTAAGGTGTATGGTATGCCGGTATCCATAGTTTACGATCGAGACCCAAGATTCACTTCACGATTTTGGGTTAGTTTGCAAAAAGCTATGGGCATGGACTTACGATTTAGCTTAAGATATCATCCTCGACGGACGGACGGACAATCGGAGAGGACTATTCAAACTCTTGAAGATCTATTAAGACTTTGTGTCCTTGATTTCAAGGGAGTTGGGACAAGTTCTTACCATTGGTGGAGTTTTCCTACAACAATGATTATCAAGCAAGTATTGGCATGGCTCCATTCAAGCGTTGTATGGAAGAAAGTGTCGTTCTCCAAAGATATCTTTGGGATGAGGTGGGTGAAGCAACGTTGTTGGGACCGGAGTTGGTACGCGTGACTACGGAAAAGATTCAAACGATCCGACAACGTATAAAAACCTCACAAAATCGATAAAAGAGTTATGCCGATCTTCATCGAAAGGACGTGGAATTCGATATAGGAGATCATGTGTTGTTAAGAGTCGCTCCATGGAAAGGAGTTACGAGATTTGGAAAGAGAGGAAAACTTAACCCTTGATTCATCTCGGTCCATTTTAATCCTCGATCGAGTAGGGCGTGGCCTATAGACTCGCTTTTATCGCCAAATATGTCTCGTGTTCATAACGTTTTTCACATATCTATGTTACGTAAATATGTGAAAGACCCGAACCATATTATTGAGTTAGAACCAAGACGAAATAGCGGAAGATTTGACGTATGAAGAGGTTTCTGTTCAAATTTTGGATAAGAAGGAACATATTCTACGCTCCAAGGTTATACCTCAAGTCAAAGTTTTGTGGAGGAACCACGATGTTGAGGAAATGACTTGGGAGTTAGAATACGAAATGAAATCAAGGTATCCTTACCTCTTCGACATACCGTGTATCGTACCTTAATTTCGAGGGCTTAAATTTCATGTTAAGGAGGTTGTAAGACCCGACTTTTTATAAATAAAGATGAATTTTTCTATAAATATTATTTTTGAATATTATGGAATAAATTTGATATAATGTTATAGTTGTGGGTAATATTTATAAATTTTGCAAAAGTATGCAAGTTGTTATAAAATATTCGTTTGGCCTGGGGAATATTCTTTTTGTTAGGGAATATTAAATACAATGGCTCAATCATTGGTGGACCCACAATGCGAAATTATTGTCGGATTGAAAACGACAAAAATATTTTATAAAAATAACTTGGCGGAGGTGTTACCGTTAAAGCTGTTGAACTACCCGTTGGTAAAAAATGCGATGTCTGGCGTGAGTTGCGTAGTAGCTGCGGTATTGATTATTGATGCTTACGTGAGAAGTCACTCATTTATGCTCGATTATTGCTCTGATAATTCTTTGCGATCATATCTCTTATATTATTAATTCAATTATTGTCACAAAGATCATCATCAGATAATATGTTATAGTATTAAATCAATAATTGAGACGACAAGTTATAAATGATTAATAATTGTTGAAAGATTAAATATGTGTTGATGAAAAAAAATGATTTGTGGTAAGTTTGATTATTTTATGGGGGGCTCGTATATGTCATCATCTAAGAGTCTCTTCATCGATAGTAATTACCCTTGTGAATAGTATTTACCTTAAATCAATAGTAATTACCTTCGTCAATAGTAATTACCCTTGGGAATAGTATTTACCTTCATCGATAGTAATTACCTTCGTCAATAGTAATTACCCTTGTGAATAGTATTTACCTTCGTCGATAGTATTTACCTTCGTTAATAGTAATTACCTTTACCAGACGTCCGAACCACTTGTCGTTTCACATTACGAGCGCCGAACCACTTGTCGTTTCACATTACAAAGCGTCAAACCGATTCGTCAAGCCACTTGCCTTTTCACACGGCGGTGCTAAGCTAGAAATCTTCTATAAATAGAGGCCTAGGGCTTCATTATTTTCACTTAATTCATTCAAGCTAGAGAGAGAAAGCATAGAGAATAAGAGAGAGAAGAAGAAGAGTATTTTGTTACTACACCTTCTTTGCGCAAAGATTCAATCTCCTACCAAATGTAAGGGTGTTATTCTTTCTTATTCATGAAGAGAACTGTTGTTATTCCATTGCTTATTATTACATTGGAATAACTTTGTATAAGTGGTTTACCCTATACTTGGTGACATTCTTCTATTATTCATTTGGAACATCCTGCTCATGTGTTTTACACAGGACTGGTTAAAATCTTTATTATTATTCGTTGGAACATCCTGCTCGTGTGTTTTACAGGACACGGTTAAAATCTTTATTATTACGTTGGAATATCCTATACGTGTGTGTTTTACACCGGATCCGGGTTCCATCCTTATTATTCATTGGAACATCCCGCCGGTGTGAATTTCACCGACTGGTTCCGTTATTTATTATTCATTGGAATAACTCGTCATGCATGCGATCTATCGCATGCGTGGTGATTTCTTTTGTTATTCCATTCTTTATTATACTCGGTTGGTTAAAACTTTGACTTTATACTCCATGAAATTAGTAGAATATCCTTGATATTTGCGTTTCATCCAAAGATCTCTTTCATGGAAATATTCTTCCGATCATTCTTGAATTTTACTCTACAAAACGAGATCATGTTGACAATTTGGGACGTTAATAATTCCTGGATAAAATAATTCTTGAACTTGTTTTATTGAATTCTTATATCATTGTCATCATCCTCATGTTTATATTTTTTGAAAGTCATCATACGTGGCTTTGTAGTGCATAGATGGACTTGGTATGATTATGACCGAGAGACTATTCGGTGTAATCATAACCGTAATGTTACAAATGATGTGATAAAAATCCTCGATGGTCAGTAGTGCATTGATGGATGATTGTTGGCATGATCATGACCATTAATGAATACATAAATATTCTTCGCCCGTAGGTGCATGAATAATTGTGGTCGTGATACTAAAGAATATCCTTCAGTAGTAGTGCGGGGTGATTCGATGATGTGAAATATTTATTAAAAGTGAGTCTCATTATAGCGATGATGAAAAACCTTTTAAAACCTAAAAGATAGTAGACTTTATTTTCTACTTGACTCTTTTAATGGATTGCATATTCATTGCAGATTAAACCGGTTGGTTATCATTGTATTTTATCGGTTTAACATTATTGAAGACTATTGATAATTTATTCTCGCATTATCTTAGTCATAATATTTCTTCTTGGGCTAGTTGAGCTCACCCTTTCTTTTCTTTGTTTCTCTTGAAATGATAATATATTTGGGACGAGTCTGGGAAACAGTGATGGTCCTGAAGATAGCATTAGTAGTCCTCACTATTATTCGTAAAATAGTGTGATAATAATCTGTAATGAGGACTTTTTATTTGAGTTTGTATAATATCTAGTAGAGCGATATTTGTATTTAAACTCACGATTTATGTCGTATTGTATACCTGACAGTTATGTTAATAAGTTGTTTTTAAATTACACCATGTAAGGTGTCGACCCAAGATGGGTGATGTATACCTAATTTTGGGGGCGTCACAGTATTAACGGTAACAACTACGTCGTTATTTATAAACAAATTATACTTGTCGTTTTCTTCATCCAATCGCTTTCCGTTATGGGGCCCACACAAGGCTGCGCCGTCGTACGAATATTCACCAACAATAGGAATATTCCACAACCGAACGAATATTCTCCGATAAAAATGAATATTTTATAACCACTTGCATATTTGAAATATTTGCGCATTTTACCCATAACTAACCACATTAATTAAATCAACCCTTACTATATCAAAATAATAAATAGAGAAAATTTGATTTTATTTATAATAAGTTGGGGTCTTACAATTCTATTCCTTATTAATTTATGGGAATAATATGTCTACGCGAACTATCGCGTGCCTGGTGAATAACCCTTCGTATTCATTCTTTATTAAGTTGAGAAAATGATCTGTCTATGCAGATTACCGCATGACGGGTAAAAATCCATTTGTAGTTTCTTGTATTATTTCATTTCATATTCCTAAATCTAAACTTACTATTGCTTCTATAATTCTTGAAATGATTAGAAATTCCTTGAGGTTTGTGCTTTATCTAATATCATTTCAGTACTGGAATATTGTTCTGAAATCTCTTATTGAAATTTTAATCTTTTCATGTCGGGGTACTATTCATCCGGGATACTATTTATGGGTATTATTCACAATGAAATTTTATTTTATTTTCTTTGTCTCCAATTTATCTTTTATGAATCTTATTCTTGAAATTGAATCCATGTTTTGATTATCATGTTGACAATTTGGACATTCTTGAACTCTGGATAAATTAAATTATAAATCTCTAATATTTTTCCTTGATTTCAATTGATTCGTTCTTTATATCATTATTATAATCGTCATACTAAAATTTGTGTTGGAAAGTTATTTTTGGCCCGTAGTGCAAAGATGAACTGTTGATTGATATAATTATGACCAAGAATTGTGTATTGGTATAATCATGACCGGAATTGTATATTGGTATAATCATGACCATTGGTGTTATAGTTGCATGTCTTTGGCCCGTAGTGCAAATATGGACAGTTGATTATTGATTTTACAGTTTGTATATTTTTGGCCCGTAGTGCAAAGATGGACTATTGATTATTGGTTTTACAGTTGAACATCTTTGGCCCGTAGTGCAAAGATAGACAATTGATTAGTATGATCATGATCATTGTTGTTACATTTGAATGTCATTAATTTGGTGTAGGGTGTAAATACGATATGATTATTGTCTTTAGCCTTTGTGGCAAGGACATTGAGTAAAAGTTTTATTAAGACTTTGTGGCAAGGAGAAAATATTGATTTACATTATTACAAACATGAATTGTGAATTTAACTATAATCTTTGGTGGTTCAGGTGAAGACAGGTTGTAACACCCCAGTCCCACATCGAAAGATAGGAAAAAAATTTGTCTACATATAAGGAAATAAGTTACTACCAATAATACCTTCAAGTCAGGACCTTTTGGGTGAGCCTGTGGTGGGCTAAGTTGACCCAAGAAGATATTATTTGGCTAGTAGTTTGAGGCCTTATTTTGATGGATTTGATTCGATTCGGACTTGGAATTTGACCCAAGATTTATTCCGGACTCGGGATTTGACCCGGGTTGTTACATATGGTATCAGAGACGACTCTCAAAAGCTCAGGTCGGGTCATCCGTCGGGTTCTTGGGAGGTGGGGACACGAAGGTGGTGGTATTATCCCACAATTGAGAGATGGAGGTGGGAGGTGGGGACATGAAGCCCGGTAGGTATTATCCCATAATGGCTAGAGAGGCAAAGATATTTGGTAGTGTGTGTGATCGATTTCGACGGGGACGTCGAGAAATTTAAGTGGGGAGTTTGTAACACCCCAGGTCCCACATCAAAAGATAGGGGAAAAATTTGTCTACATATAAGAAAATAAGTTACTACCAATAGTACCTTCAAGTCATGACCTTTTGGCTGAGCCTGTGGTGGGCTAAGTTGACCTAAGAAGATACTATTGGGTTAGTAGTTTGAGGCCTTATTTTGATGGATTTGATTTGATTCGGACTTGGGATTTGACCCAAGATTTGTTCCGGACTCGGAATTTGACCCGGGTTGTTACACGGGTAATGAAAGTTCTCTTTATCTTGTGTACAACAAAGAACCGTTGTTGGGTATTACATGAATGAAATATTAATGATGGACTTTTAATTTGGAAGAGATAATAGACATTATGTTTTACTTGACTCTTCCAATGGATTGTTGATTACGCTGCAATTATGGTTGGAATATAATCCTTAGTTTGAGACAATGGAGATAATTATATGGCAAGAAGATACACACCATTGGAATGAACTGGATAGTAATCTTCTCGTTTTTCTTTGTGGTCTATTGGGTCAACTAAGGTTAATTCTTAAGTCCTATGATATCTATTATAACTTAGATGCATGGCCTCCCATGTATGAAGGCTTCCTTGAGCATTTTTTAAATATTTTAATTCCTAAAACAGTTATGGACTGTACCTTTATTGTGACGCCCCCAAAATAGGTCCATTCTGTAAGACCCCAGCTTTTATAAATAAAGATGAATTTTCTATAAATATTATTTTTGAATATTATGGAATAATTTGATATAATGTTATAGTTGTGGGTAATATTTATAAATTTTGCAAAGTATGCAAGTGGTTATATTATATTCGATTGGTGGGGAATATTTGGTTTAGCGAGGAATATTAAATGCAACTACTCAATCATTGGTGGACCTAATAATGTAATTATTATCGGATTGAGAAAGCGACAAAAAATATTTGATTGAAATAACGCGGCGGAAGTTTTACTGGTTGACATTGTTGAACTACTCGGTAGTAAAAAGTACAAGAATACGTGTGGTTGCATAAGAAGCACTTACGGTATTGATTATTGATGCTTATGTGAGAAGTCACTCGGTTTAATTCCATTATTATTCGATTAATAATATGAATTATTATAGCGATAATGACGTTTTTGTTTTATTCGTATTATTAACGTAATAAAAATGTAAACATCTTTTATATAAAATGAATACTTTATTAAAGTTATTTTATAAATAAAATATATTATATTTTATTATGCATAGTGTTGCGTAGTGTTTTTTGCATAGTGTTTTGCATAGTGTTGCATAGTGTTTGCAGATAGTAAAATATTTTTATATAAATAGAATATATGTAAGACCCCGAATTTTATGAAATAAAAGTATTCAATTTTTCTATTAGGTAAATGGTTAAATTGATAAAAGTTAAAGTTAAGGGTGATATATGAAATTTTTTCAAAATACGCAAGTGGGGTATAAAGTATTCATTATTGTTAATAGGGAATATTCGTTTTGGTCGTGGAATATTCTTTACGTAGGGAATATTAATTTAAATGCAAGCAGTATTTATTATTTATGGGCCCCATAATGAGAATAAGCTCATCGGATGAAGAAAATGACAAATTTGAGTTTTTATAAATAACTACAGTAATCGTTATCAGATTAACATTGTTGGAATACCGGTTGGTAAAGTAAAATAATACGCGTTGTTGCACAAGATGAGCATTACCAGTATTACAAAGATATTTTTTCAATTATTGATTCTTACATTGAGAAGGCACTACTCAATAATTATTACAAAGAATTCTTATTCAATATTTTATTTTATTGATTCAATAATTCTTTGTGTTGATATTTTATATTATTGTTGTTCAATAATTATCACCGCACGATATTTCTCATTATCGGATCAATAATTCATATTATTTGAATAATATTATTAGATAGCATTATTGGCAATGTCTAGAAAGTTACATCGAGGAGAGGTTTGGTCACCTAATGCGGCATGAAGAAGGAGAAATCCTTATTGGAAGCCCCCTCTTTCTGAGGAGCCGCCGGTTGTCATTATTATGATTCGTAATATTATTTGTGAATAATTAGTTATTGATTTATATGATAAGAAAATATTTATTTGATGTGGATATAAATGATGGATTTATTTATGTATTTATAAGTGAAGGAATTAATGATGAGGTGTTTTATCAAGATTTGTCGAAATGGAGAACAAAATATGGGATTTTAGGAAAAATTAGTTTATTACTTGATTTTGTAAAATCCATAACTCTTTAATGTATAATGAGTTAAGAGATGAGCCATATATCAAAAGAAAGCCCTAGAAGTAAGCTAATCTGAGAAATTTGAATCACCCAAAATTCTTTGTAGATATTTCGTGGTGAAATTTTGAATGAAATCGGTTCGAAGGACTAATAGTCAGAAAAATCGATTGTTCTTGACTATATTGCGTGAGTTATAAATTTTGATCCAACCGTTGGATCGTTGTAATTTTGGATATGTTATACATATATAAGTTGAGTATATGTCCACCAATTTTGAACCGTTAAAATGAACGTATGATTTGTTATGAATTTTAAGAGGTAAAATGATTAGGAAATTAGGTTTTGGTGGAAAATTCTAGAATTGAGTGGGCCCCACTCTTGGTTGTTGGGGAAGATGGCTGATTTTTGGTGGGTGGAATAGTAGCGAGTAAAGCCATCGGGTTGCGAGTTAAATGCCTTTGGCGTCTTTAACATTTTCCTATAAATAGAGGGCTAAGTTAGAATTGAAAATCACACCGTAAACAAGTTTTCTCTCTTTCTCTCTATATTATCGATCGGCGTATTCTTGTGAGTATTTTGAGTATACTTTGAGTATTGTTAGGCGGTGCAAGTTTCCTTCATGTCATCATATCAGATATCTGTCGAAGTCGCTTTCTTTTGAGGTAAGGGATAGTAAGGGATGTTATTTTCTTCTCAAATGATATTAATTCTTCAATATCATTATCTTTGAAATATTGGTTGGTACTTTTTATCAAATTTGGAACTTTTTCATGTCGGGGTTACTATTCATGAGTTCTTATTCACGAGTTACTATTCATGAGTTCTTATTCACGAGTTCTTATTCACGAAAGTACTATTAAGAAGAAGCGTGAAGATGTTTTTTTGTGGAATTTCTATCTTTTGGTGTTTGAGTTCTTATTCACGTATCAAGACTATTCACATGATATCTGACTATTCACGAATCTTCAACTTTATTCAATTTAAAAATGAAATTTTTTCTTTTCGTCCAAAATATCTATTTTGGATACTAGCTTTTAATGTATCCATGTTTTGATCATTCTTAAATTTTACACCACTATGATTATTTTTGAGGTATTTTTGGACGTGGATAAAACCAATGCAAAGATGAATGATTTCTGAAGAATATCTTTGGCACTGTAGTAAAAAGATGAACAGTGTTTAAATGAACATGATCTGTTGTTGAATATCTTTTTAGGTAGTGCAAAGATGAATTATTGATGAATATCTTTTGCTCGTAATGCAAAGATGACTGTTGTTAAATATCTTGCATTTGTAGTGCAAAGATGAATTATTGATGAATATCTTTTCTTTGGTAATGCAAAGATGACTGTTGTTGAATATCTTTTGCTTTGTAGTGCAAAGATGAATTATTGATGAATATCTTTGGCTTGTAATGCAAAGATGACCCGTTGTTGAATATCTTTGCTTTGTAGTGCAAAGATGAATTATTGATGAATATCTTTGGCTTGTAATGCAAAGATGACCGTTGTTGAACATCTTTGCTTTGTAGTGTAAAGATGAGCTGTTGATGAATATCTTTGGCTCGTGGTGCAAAGATGAATTTATTAGTATGATTATGAGCAGAGGCGTGATTTGGTATAACCATGATCTTTGATGTTTCGGTAAAGACAAGTGATGAAAATTATCTTTGTCTTGGATGAGGAAAGGAATTTAGAACTACAATTACGATTATGAGTTATACACGTGATTGTGGACAAGAATTGTTGATTGATGTTACTGAGGATAAAACATTGTTGGTGGATTTTTAACATGGAGAAGACAATAGACTTTATAGTCTATTTGACTCTCCTAATGGATTCGCTCATTCATTCCGCTGCAACTATGGTTGAAAAGTTTTATCATCTACCATATGTTCTAAATCTACGATTTATTCGATGAAGACTATTGATAATTTATTTATCTTTAGTCATAATATTCTTCTTGAAAGCTAGTTGTGCTCACCCTTTTGTTTCACAATTCCTTTCGGGTAATAAAAGTGTATTTGGGTCGGCGGGGATAGCGAGGAATAGAGTGGTGGTCTATAGATGTTGAGGGTGAGGTGAATTTAACTTGGAAGGTGTTTTGTCACTATCATACAAGATGTCTAATGACATACTGACCTCGTGTTATCATAAGACATGGTTGTGCTTTCATCCACTTGCGAGTATATTTACAAGCACTACCTATATAATCTTGGTGTTTGTTTGGAGTATAATACCCAATTAGAGACAGTGGAGATAATGATATGTCAAGAGAAGACTCACCATTGGGAAGAATATGATAGTAATCTTCTCGTTTTTCTTTGGGGTTTATTGGAATTGACCAAGGATAATTACGTGGCCATATGATATCTACCATAACCTAAAAGCATGGCCTCCCATGTATGAAGGTTTCTTGAGCACTTCCCAAAGATTCTAATTTCTAAAGCGGTTTTTGACTATACCTTTATGTAAGGTGTCATTGTGACGTACTTCTGATTGGTATATATTTGTATCCAAACTCACAAACATATGTGTTGTTGTATTTTGCACGACAATTATTGTAATAAAGTTGTAGTTGTTTTTTCGTACCATATATTTGGCGATTTCGAGAATGGGTTGGATGGAATGGACCTATTTTGGGGTTGTTACAATATATTATATTTTATTTAAAAGATTTTGCTTTAAATATGGACCGTCGATTAAAGTAAATCAATCTGGACCGTTCATGGATTAATTACTATGCTTTCTATTTTCCTATAAATAAGCTCATTCCTTCATTATTTTCTTACGAATTCTTTGAAACTACAGAGAGAAACTATAGAGAAAGAAGAAAAGTATTCTCGCTACTTCACTTTGCCAATATTCGGTTCTTCTAAGGTAGGGAATATTATTTGTTGTGTACGTAAAAGGGTGTTATTCTTTCTTATTCATGAAGAGAACTTACATTATTCCATTCATTATTATTACATTGGAATAACTTTGTAAAAGTGGCATACCCTATACATAACTTTGTATCACGTGGCATACCCTATACTTGGTGAAATCCTTATGTTATTCCATTGCTTATTATTACATTGGAATAACTTTTGTATCTGTGAGTTTATCCTATCTTTGGGTGACATTCTTTCATTATTACATTGGAATATCACATGCGTGTGATTTACAGGACTGGTTAAAATCTTTATTATTACATTGGAACATCACATGCATGTGTTTTACAGGACTGGTTAAAATCTTTATCATTCTGTTGGAATATCCTATCGTGTGTTTTACAGGATCCAGTTCCATCTTTATTATTCATTGGAACATCACGCTTGATTGTGAATTTCACGACTGGTTCCGTTATTATTATTACATTGGAATAACTTTGCCTACATCTAATACCGCATGCGCATGGTGATTTCTTTTGTTATTCCATTCTTTATTATACCCGGTTGGTTAAAACTTTGACTTCTATACTCCATGAAATTAGTAGAATATCCTTGATATTTGCGTTTCATCCAATTTTTTCATGGAAATATTCTTACGATCATTCTTGAATTTTACTCTACAAAACAAGATATCATGTTGACAATTTGGGCGTTAATAATTCACGGATAAAATAATTCTTGAACTTGTTTTATTGAATTCTTATATCATTGTCATCATCTTCATGTTTATATTTTTTTTAAAGTCATACGTGGCCTGTAGAGCATGGATGGACTTGGTATGATTATGACCGAGGATTATTGATTGTAATCATGGTAGTAATGTTACAAATGATGTGGTAAAAATCCTCGATCAGTAGTAGTGCATTGATGGACGATTGTTGGCATGATCATGACCATTAATGAATACACAACTATTCTTGGCCCGTAGTCATGAATAATTGTGGTCGTGATACTAAAGAATATCCTTGGTAGTAGTGCGGGGTGATTCGATGATGTGGATTATTTAATAAAAGTCGAGTCTCAAACTTTACTTGATGATGAAAAACCTTTTAAATCATAAAAGATAGTAGATTTTATTTTCTACTTGACTCTTTTATTGGATTGCTTGTTCATTGCAGATTAAACTTGATGTTTATTATATTTTATCGATTTAACACTTTGTTGAAGGCTATTGATAATTTATTACGCATTATCTTAGTCATAATATTTTTCTTCTTGGGCTAGTTGAGCTCACCCTTTCTTTTCTTTATTCTCTTCAAGAAATGAGAACATATTTGGGACGAGTCTGGGAGAGCGGAGTAATGGTCCGAGAGGATAACATTAGTAGTCCTCACTATTTTGTGAAATAGTGTGATAATAATTGTAATGAGGACTCCTTTTGAGTTTGTATAATATCTAGTAGACAATATTTGTATTCAAACTCACGATTTATGTCGTATTGCATACCATGCAGTTATATTAGTAAGTTGTATTTAAATTACATACCATGTATCGACTACCCAAGATGGGTGATGTATACCTAATTTTGGGGCGTCACACATTCCATCCAACCCATTACGAGTGCGCCAAATACATGGTGTGCGAAATAACTACAACTTTATTATTACAACATATAAACTGTGAGTTTGAATACAAATATTATCTTCTAAACAATATCTATACTCAAATAAATCCCCATCATAATTATTGATACATTATTTTACAAAATGGTGAGGGCTACTAAACAACTCTCTCTAGAACCTTCATTCCATTCCCCGACTAGTACTCTCTTACATTCTCGCCTCCGAGAAGAAAAATGGAACAAAAAGGAAAAGGGTGAGCTCAACTAGCCAAGTAAAGAATATTATGACTAAGATAATATACAACAAATTATCGTTAGTCTTCAACGAGGAAAAATCTAATAGAATACAATAGACAACCGGGTTTTAAATCAATCTTCGCAATGAAAATAATAATTCATTAGAAGAGTTAAGTAGAGAATGCAAACTACTATCTTCTATATATGAATTTAAAAGTTCATCGTCGATATTTTATCCTGTAACATCAATCAATATATATCTGGAATCAAATATTCATCTTTGCACCACTGGGCCAAAGATATTCATCGATTAGTCATGTTCATTTAAACACTGTTCATCTTTGCACTACGGGCCAAAGATATTAATCGATCGACAATATGTTCATCTCAACACCCATTCATCTTTTGCACTACGGGCCAAAGATATTCATCAAGAAATCATTCATCTTTACACTACTGGGCCAAAGATATTCGGTAATATCATCATTTAGGGTGAGGATGATAAAAAATATTTTAAAGGAAGCGAATCCGGTGAAACAAAAGAACAAATATTAAGGATTAAGTATTTTAAACAATCCAAGTTCAAAAATACTTCATAAGTAATCGAGTGGAGTAAAATTCAAGAATGATCAAAACATGGATACAATCAAAGCTAGTATCCATAATAGATATTTTGGACAAAAAGAAGAAATTTCATTTTTAAATTGAATAGTAAAGTATTCGTGAATAGTCTTAGTATCGTGAATAAGTAACTCAGAGCACCAAAAGATAGAAATTTCACAAAAAAACATCTTCACGCCGTGAATAGTACTCGTGAATAAGTAACTCATGAATAGTAACTCGTGAATAGTAACTCATGAATAGTAACCCAGACATGAAAAAGTTCTAAATTTGATAAAATTTCCAACCAATATTTCGGCATAATGATATTGAAGAAATAATATCATTTTCGAATAAAATAACATCACTTACCTCGAAAGACAATACTTTAGTTGAAACATCATATATAGGCTATGACTTGAACTTGCATAGTATAGCAAAGACTCAAAGTATACTCAAAATAATCACAAGAATACGCATTCGAGAATATAGAGAGAAAACTTCGGTTTACGGTGTGATTTTCAATTCTAACCTAAGCACCCTATTTATAGGAAATGCTTAAAACATCAAAGTAGAAAATTTAATATAATATTAATATATATTTTCCAAAACCTCATACCTTTACTTGCCATTTGAATTCAGCTCCTACACATATTAAATGAGGCCACCTAAACATTCCAAAAACGTTTTTCCTATTTTAAATATTTTAAACTTCCAAAAATCAATTATTTCGGAACTCCGGAACTTCAATAATTTATAATAAATAGCTCTTTTATCAGAAAAGTCGAATCTCGAGACATTTTATAGGAAATTCAATTCTCTACAACTTTACAGAATAAAGTTTTTCCAAATTCAACAGAAATTGACCAAAATCCATAAGCAGACGATTTTCTGACTATAATCAAATTTTGATTCGATAATTGTGTCCACCAACACACAAAATATGTGTTAAACATTTAATGCCACAAAAAATACTCTTCCTCCTCATATACTCATATATCCCACATTCATTATAAAAAATATCATAGTTAATATATTATTAAAATAATATATTTAAATGAATTATTTTATTAGAAAAAGATAAAATATTAATTTTCAACAATTGTCATTTTAAAAATTTTCTCCATCTATATCCACATAAAATCAATATTTTCCTAATCATATAAATTAATAATTAATTATTCACAAATAATATTACAGAATCACAAGATCTTTGTGACGGTAGTTCACAGGAAAGAGGGCTTTCGATAAGGATCTCTCCTTACTAGCGTACAATTAGGTGATCAAACCTCTCCTTAGACAGAACTTTCTAGATATTGCCAATAATGTTATCCAATAATATTATTAGGATAATATGAATTATTGTTCGATCATTGGAAAATCTTGTGTAATGATAATTTATTGAAACAATGAGTAATATAAAATATCAATGCAACAATTATTGAATCAATAAAATAAAATCTTGAATAGTACCATTGTAACAATTATTGAGTAGTGCCTTCTTACGTAAGAATCAATAATTGGTGCAATCTGTAGTAATATTCTTTCAACAACAAGCGTATTAGTGTGTTTTTAACCAAGGGTATTCCAATGAGTATTAATTCAGTAACAAACTCACGCCGTTATTTATAAACAACTTATATTTGTCGTTTTCTTCATCCAATCGCTTTAGTTATGGGCCCCTAAAGATCGCTAGCAGCGCAGCATAAATGCGAATATTCCCCAACAAAGATCTGAATATTCCACGACCAAACGAATATTCCCAAGCGATAATGAATATTTTATAACCACTTGCTTATTCAAATATTTGCGTATTTTACCCATAACTATCCACATTAATTAAATCAACCCTTATTATTTCAAAATAATAAATAGAGGAAAATAAATTTCATTTATTAATAATTTGGGGTCTTCTGACCTCCCTCCTTATGAAATTTCGTACTCGAAATTGACGTGACGTACACAGTGTTTGAAAAGATGAGAATACCTCGCTTTCATTTCTGTTTCCAACTCCCGGTCATTTCCTCAATAGCATGGTTTCTCCACAAAACTTTAACTTGTGGTATAACCTCGATACATAGGACATGTTCTTTCCTATCCAAGATCTTGATGAGTAACTCCTCGTGACGTTAAGTCTTCTTTATCTCGTCCGGTTCTAACTTCGATAGCGTGGTTGAATTAGTCCATATATTCGTAAGATCGACACGTGAAAAAGCGTTATGAACACGCATCATACTTGGCGGTAAAAGCGAGTCTATAGGCTACAGTTCCTATTCGATCGAGAATTTCAAATGGATTAATAAATCGAAGGTTTTATTTCCTCACCTCACCGATTCTTGCTTTTGAAATAACAACTTCTTGCACCTCCTTCTTCAAATTCATCAGCTCTGGTGTGTAGCTTGAACAACTTTAACTTTATCGATTAAAGTCGATTATACTAAGTATATCATCACGTGGGTACCTAGAGTTTTCATCTCCATCTCTATTATTTGTAAATTATATGAAATGAGTCTTTGACAATATCGTATTTTCGTACTTGTATACGATCTTCTACTCAACACGTACCTACCACGTTCGCTTTTCCAGGATGGCATGGTCGTGAACATGTCTTTGAAATGAGTCTCTCTTGAGTTCTTCAAGCTCTTTTCCACATTCTTTGCTCCATTCGAATTTTGTATCTCTCTGAGTCATTTGCGTTAATGGAATAGCGATTCGAGAATATCCTTCAACGAATCTCGATAATAACCAACTAAGCTTAGAAAGCTCACGTATTTCGATTCTGAGCTTAGGTTGTTCTCAATCGTGACTCATATCCCAACCTTGGATAAGTGGCTTACAATGACACCTATCATTTTACTATCGCATGCGAATATGGTGTCACCTACTGAATCGGCGGGCGGTGCATTCCACAAAGGAAGTCGGCAGATAAAGGCTCGGTACCAAATTTATAGTTGAATTTTGACTCACGAAGTTCAATAGGAGCCATTCGATATGAGATTTTAAAATAAGTTTTGTCTAGGGTTCAAAGTCGATATAAAATTTAATATCGGGCTTTGGGAGTAAGCGAGAATTCTTCAGAAATACGTCGGGAAAAATCAATAACAACAGAATATTATTCAAATTTGACGTGTCTTTATTCAAATCCATAACATGGACTAAGAAAACTTGACATCCGTAATAAGCGAATGACTTTATGGCTTGATATGAAAATGTTTGACTACTGATGGTTTGATTGCTTGAATTGAATAATGAGTTGCTTAGGAATATGAAAACTAATGACCTTACGAAAGTAATCAATTTCGGCGTGATGAGTAGTTAACCTTAAAATCACATCAAAAGCAAATATCTCTATAGAAATAAGGTTAACGAGTGTAATGTGATAGTGCAACTTGAATCAAGCAAGATTTCTAAACAACGGATGTAATAAAAGTTTCTCTATGATTCTCCATAAATAGGTCAAAGTCTAATTTATCCGTAGTCAAGTTCAAGCGTTGCGTAAGCGAGAGAGATAAAAGAATGTGTAGAACCCAGAGGTATCTAGTAAGGTATAAACTTGTGCAAGAATTTATAATTAACTAACCCGTCTTAACCGTTCGGGTTCTCGCATTTTAATGGAAGGTCACGACAAACGCTCTTCCGAGGCTATTGACTTTGACTTTTACAGGACATCCTTTTGAGTCACCATTCCATTTGGATGGGTTTCGATACGTCATAATCTCGGCGATATGTCCTTCTTTTCCACAATTATAGCATACCTTAAAGCTGTTGTAGGCGGTTTGAGGTGATATATCCCTCTTCCCGCATTTGTAACATACGATCGGTGGTCTTTCTCCTCCCTTAGAACCGATTCTTCTTGGCTGGCGGCGTCTTCACATGGTCGTTGTTGAATCTCCTCTTTTAAAATCTCCTCCCACTCGCTTCTTCTATTTTCATGGCCACGATTACCACCGGAGTGGTTACCGCCTTTTGTCAAGTATTCTTCTTTCTCCATTTGGTTATCGTTATTACGATGATCGCTATCTTGGTATGATCACGGTTATGGTCCCTCGGTTGAGCGTACTCGTTATCTCGCTTCTAACAATTTGAGCCACATTGACAACATCTGAATAGAGAAAAAATTTATGAGAAATGAGATCTTGGCGTATCTGGGTTTCAAACCTCTCGAAACATCCAGCGTCATATGTTCCTCATTCTCTACCAAATGTGGTGCAAACACGGATAACTCAAGTGAACTTCACCTCGTATTAGGACACCGTCATGTTATTCATTCGGTCTAATAAACTCCACTTCCTTCGTATAGCCGAATACTTTCGGGGAAGTACTTGTCATTGAACTATTTCTGAAATGTCTCCCATGGCATCTTTGAGTGCAAATTTGGATGGAGTACGCTTCCGATTCCACGAAGAATCTGCCTCATTACTGGAACATAAAAGTAGCGAATGGAACTTTACGTTCTCCGTGCATCCCAAGACATCGAATATCTTGGTAATTTGTTTGACCACGTCTCGCCTTAATCGGATCCGGCTTTCCCAGCATTACGGTGGTCCTGACTCTTTGAATCGCTTGCATTTGATTTATTAGGTTTGTAATATTCAAGAATGCAATCAAATTGCATAAAAATGCGAAGCGTGTAAAATCGAGTTTAAAATTATTTACAAACCATATACGGATCACCCTTTATGCACAATTATTAATTAAGCGAAAAGATAAAGAATAAAATCATACCCTTGAAGATCGAGCTTCCTCAGTACAAGTTCACCTCCAAATCCTTTCGCGTTCAACTTGAATCCACCGGGTTTGGTTCCTTCCTTTGATCAACGTTAGCCACCCAAGTGTTTGGCCTCTAGAGGTGATCCACCAAGGAAGAAGAAAGATTTAAGAAGAAGGGTGGTTGGCTAAACCCTAGTTTTTCTATCTCTATAGAAAAGGCGTACTCTCCCAACTATTGGAATTATTACGTATGTTGTAAAAGTCAACAACCCCCTACCCATAATAAGACTCCTCTTATTTATAGATGTGGGCAACCCAACTTAACAATTAAGGAATTGAGATTTATTTAATTAATTAAATTCTTTTAATTAAGCTCCCTAATCTTATTAGGGATAATTAATTAAACTCCTTTAACTAATTTTCCTTCCTAATCTAATTTGGAATAAATGAGAGTACTTATATTAAATTAATTCCTAAACTCTTTTAGAAATTAAAATAATAATAATTGTAATAATATTAATAAGACTCCTCTTATTAATTTATATTTAATATTTCTAAAATATTAAATAATAAATATTAAGCTATTTAATTTATTCTATCACCATAGATTAAATTAAATATCATAACTATATTATTACGATTATGCCATTAACTTCTTAAATAATTATTCTTCCTTTTATGGTGTGACCCTTTAGGTTCTCCATATTAAACCGGTTGTGAATAAATCAATTAGAACAATTTAATCTTATTTAAATAAATAAATTAAACAATTAATTTATTTAAATAAATAATATTTATTCTCAATAGGGATAAGCCTCCCTAGCGATCAACGACTTTCCGGATAATATAGATTTCAACATTAATAATAAAAGAACCTTTGAGTAAATAGTTACTCAGATAATTCAATCCTTCTACCATACTGATGTCCCAATTAAATATAAGACATGGAATTTACATCAAGTCTTATTTTATTTAATTATATGGATTTTCGATCCTTAAATGCACAACTCAAATAATGTAAATTAGAAACTCCTTTCTAATTTCATTTACTTATAACCAGGACTCTTGGGTTGTCATTTATCGAATCACATAGGACATTTCTCTTCTTTTATTAGAAGTGGTAGATTCTTTATTAATCATACATTATCTCCATGTATACAACTTATTATACCCAAGCATACCTTTGATATACCCTAAGGGTCTTAAGGAATAAGTCAAAGTATAACTCATCATACACAGAATACTATGATGATCTCAAGTCAAGGATCACTTGATACTACTATCACTACTGAGAATTCCTATTGATGAGCAAGTAAAACTCCATTAGGTATTCCTTAGCGAGCCACGTTCGATGAACTTATTCTCTAATAAGCACCTACATACTTGCTTTAGTGTCTCCACACAAATGATCATAAGATCAATCATCCTCATCCAATAAGCAGCAACGTATGTACCAATCTATCCGGATTCACTAATCCCCAATTTAGTAATCCAATGATTGGGAACTATTTTAGTTTTAAGCTCTCTAAGAATTTAGATCTCATTAGAATGATCATCATCATTATTCTAAAAGCATTGCTTAAAACTATGGGTTTATCACATATTATAAAAAAAGATCATCGTGTAGATAATTAAAAGCCTTTAATAAATTAATACTTTTTATTAATAAATAAATAAGATTGTTACAAAGTATATGATTTATCATCAAACATGATTGGCTTGTGTGCATACTACTTTCAGTGACCACCCGTGAATTGCTATCATTTCATCCTCGTATTTTGAACACGAGTCTCCAAATTCGATTTTGCATGAAGCGCAAAAGCTTCTAAACATCCCTGCGTTCATCATCGCTTTCGATTGGTGTTGTTCACGGAAGGTATATATGCCATCCTGTTGCACGTTCTCCTCGTTGGTAAAGTACTGAGGCATCTCCACACGGTCTCATTTACTCCTTAATTAATATTCTCAATCGACATTCTCAAATCTTTGTCATAAAACAAGGGTTAATTAAGGAAATCAATATATCACATAATATCCCTATATCTTAACTAACTAACAAATAAGCTTAGGTAGGACACACTTTAGCGAAGGATTTACTCGTCTCTCCCTCCTAGTTACATTCCCGATCTCATGGAGATCATATCCCTAAGCTACGATAACAATTTGTGGCGCCCCCAAAATAGGTCCATTCCATCCAACCCATTACGAGTTGCCAAATCATGGTACGAAATAACTACAACTTTATTATTACAACATATAAGCTGTGAGTTTGAATACAAATATTATCTTCTAGACAATATCTATACTCAAATAAATCCCCATCACAATTATTGATACATTATTTTACAAAAATGGTGAGGACTACTAAACAACTCTCTACAGAACCTTCATTCCATACCCAGAGACTAGTACTCATTTACATTCTCGCCTCACGAGAAGAAAAATGGAACAAAAAGGAAAAAGGGTGAGCTCAACTAGCCAAGTAAAGAATATTATGACTAAGATAATATACAACAAATTATCGTTAGTCTTCAACGAGGAAAAATCTAATAGAATCTGATAGACAACCGAGTTTTAAATCAATCTTTGCAATGAAAATAATAATTCATTAGAAGAGTTAAGTAGAGAATGCAAACTACTATCTTTATATATGAATTTAAAAGTTCATCGTCGATATTTTATCCCTGTAACATCAATCGATATATATACGGAATCAAATATTCATCTTTGCACTACTGTGCCAAAGATATTCATCGATTGGTCATGTTCATCTAAACACTGTTCATCTTTGCACTCTGGCCAAAGATATTAATCGATCGGTCGTGTTCATCTCAACACTGTTCATCTTTGCACTACTGGCCAAAGATATTCATCAAGAAATCATTCATCTTTGCACTACTGGGCCAAAGATATTCAATAATATCATCATTTAGGGTGAGGATGATGAAAAATATTTTAAAGGAAGCGAATCCGATTGAAACAAAAGAACAAATATTAAGGATTAAGTATTTTAAACAATCCAAGTTCAAAAATACTTCATAAGTAATCGAGTGGAGTAAAATTCAAGAATGATCAAAACATGGATACAATCAAAGCTAGTATCCATAATAGATATTTTGGACAAAAAGAAGAAATTTCATTTTTAGGTGAATAAAGTATCAGTATCGTGAATAGTCTTGTAGTATCGTGAATAGTAACTCAGACACCAAAAGATAGAAATTTCACAAAAAACATCTTCACGCTTAACCGTGAATAGTACTCGTGAATAGTAACTCATGAATAGTAACTTCGTGAATAAGAATAACTCATGAATAAGTACCTTGAACATGAAAAAGTTCCAAATTTGATAAAATTTCCAACCAATATTTGGCATAATGATATTGAAGAAATAATATCATTTTCGAATAAAATAACATCCCTTACCTCGAAAGGCAAGATTTAGTTGAAACATCATATATAGGCTATGACTTGAACTTGCACCATATAAGAAAGACTCAAAGTATACTCAAAATACTCACAAGAATACGCTCGATAATATAGAGAGAAAACTTGATTTACGGTGTGATTTTCAATTCTAACCTAAGCACCCTATTTATAGGAAAATCTTAAAAAACACAAAGTAGAAAATTTAATATAATATTAATATATATTTTCCAAAACCTCATACTTTTACTTGCTGTGAATTCAGCTCTACACATGTTAAATGAGGCCACCTAAACATTCCAAAAGCGTTTTTCCTATTTTAAATATTTTAAACTTCCAAAAATCAATTATTTGAACTTGAACTTGATAATTCATAATAAATAGCCTTTTATCGGAAAATTCGAATCTAGCATGATTGTTTATAGGAAATTCAATTCTCTACAACTTTGCGGAAGAAAGTTTTCCAAATTCCAAACAAAATTGGCCAGAAATCCATAAGCGAGGCGATTTTCTGATTATAATCAAATTTTGATTCGATAATTGTGTCCACCAACACACAAAATATGTGTTAAACATTTAATGCCACAAAAATACTCTTCCTCCTCATATACTCATATATCCCACATTCATTATAAAAATATCATAGTTAATATATTATTAAAATAATATATTTAAATGAATTATTTTATTAGAAAAAGATAAAATATTAATTTTCAACAATTGTCATTTTAAAAATTTTCTCCAACTATATCCACATAAAATCAATATTTTCCTCATCATATAAATTAATAATTAATTATTCACAAATAATATTACAGAATCGCGATCTGCAAATGAGGTAGTCTCAAGGGAAGAGGGCTTTCAATAAGGATCTCTCTTCTTGGCGCATGATTAGGTGACCAAACCTCTCTTGAAGCGAACTTTCTAGACATTGCTAATAATGTTATCCAATAATATTATTAGGATAATATGAATTATTAATCAGATAATGGAAAATAATAATGTAATGACAATTTATTGAAACAACGATAATATAAAATATCAATGCAACAATTATTGAATCGATAAAATAAAATCTTGAATAGTAATTCACGTAACAATTATTGAGTAGTGCCTTCTTACGTAAAAATCAATAATTGGTGCAATCTGAGTAATATTCTTGTTCAACAATGGCGTATTAGTGTGTTTTAACCACGGGTATTCCAATGATGATATTACTTAGTAATAACTACAATGGCGATTATTTATAAACAACTTATATTTGTCGTTTTCTTTCATCCAATCGCTTTTCAGTTATGGGGCCCACAAAAAATGCTGCGTAAGTCGTACGAATATTCTGACAAGCATCTGAATATTCCGCGACCAAACGAATATTCCTAAACGATAATGAATATTTTATAACCACTTCCTTATTGAAATATTTGTGTATTTTACCCATAACTATCGCATTAATCAAATCAACCCTTCTTATTTCAAAATAATAAATAGAGGAAAATAAATTTCATTTATTAATAATTTGAGGTCTTACATTTATGTAAAGTATCATTAGTTTGGAGTGTAGTCATTATTTGTATTGGCTCACGAACACATGTGTTGTCGTATTTTCTTTGACAGTTTAATAGTTGTAAATATGAAGATTTGTATTTGAATTTTTTAGTGTGTATTTGACGACTCAAAATGGGTTGTGTTGACCTATTTTGGGGGCGTCACAACATATATTCGCACATATATATATATATATATATCAAAAAAAATTTATAGAATACAATATAATATAAAACAAAGTCGTTTTACTTATAATGTATACATATTTCCTTGAGTGTTTTTATCGAAACTTTTTCCTCATTGTTTTTTGTCAAAACTTTTTTTTCACTATTTTAGTTACTTAAGAGCTAACGTCATATTTTCTTAATTCTTAATTATCGGATTTTACTTGTTGAATAAAATTATGTAATATTTTATTATATATGGTAATTATGATTTGTGATGAATGACAAACCCTGCTGAGAAACCCTTAGATTTTTGAGACATTGAATTCTTACCAATATTTGTGTTACTCAAGCCGACATTCTCGCTTTCGTTTCGTCCGCAACCTTTCGTGCGGGTTCTTTCCTATAAGATGGAATACTCTACTACCGATGTATGTTTACATCCTCTCTATGTGTGTATATACACAAAATTACAGAATGAACCAACAAGTGATGCAATCACCCAAAAAGGAAGGCAGCATTAGAAAGGCTACCATGGGCTCCATTATTATAATAATAAGAAGGATAATTGTGTCTGAGAAAGAGCATGCTCTCATGTAAAACCAGTCCTCCCACTCAACTCATTAACAGGAGTATATAATTTTTAATTCAAACAATATCTTCTATATTATAATTAGGGAGAGAGAGAAAAAAAAACTACATCTCTTGAAGTTGGATCTGATTATCATGAAATTAATTTTATGATAAGTTGATCGATTATTTAATCTGATCTTGTGCTTAGAGAGAAGAGATTTCTATAGGCACCTGCATGTCGTACGACACTATATTAATTAATTGACCAAAGTTAACTTCATGTTAACCACTTTCTTTATACAACACAGTTTAAAAAAAATATTATACTTTTTCCTTTTACTTTCTCATTTCTAAATTATCTCTCCACTAATTAAAGTGTAATTTTTTACTTGCACACACAAGCAAAGATCAGTATAAATAATGGATATTAAAAGATTGTCCCAAAAGGAAATATTCAAAGATGAAACAAAATTAATATATACTATAAATCTTGACCAGAAAAAATAATAAATAAGTAAATAAATAAAAGAAGGAAGGAAAGAAAGAATTGAGATGAAATGATTAGATACTCTCTAATGAATTCAGTTATTATGAATTTAATTTTATAATAAATTAATTAATATTGATACAGAAAAATATTATCTTCCGGTCTGCATGTTAACGCTGAATTAATGAGACAAAAATTAACTTCATATCTCTTTCCCAAAGAGGTTCGCCGGTCTTTTTCATATACCCGCTGTGTAGTAAACACGCAACCATCCCAACCATACCATAATACCAGGCATACATCATCCTCCACCCTTTTTATTATTTTAATTTTTCCTTCTTTTTCTCTTAATTCCACGCCCATATCCATATTCCTCTTTCACATTAAAAAGCCAGCCAATTAAACAGCTGAGAAGAATTAAAATATCATCATCATCAATGAAAGAAGAGCAGCCATCACCGCCGTTACACCACCATCTCCACCGCCACTTCCATCACAAAAGAATTATGGCTTTCACCCGCAAGAATTACACCAAACACACTGCTTATATTCTCATCATCCTCTTCTCTTACGTCTTGGGCTATCTATCCGCTCCATCCTCTGCCCCACCCATCTCTTCAACCCCCACCCCACCCAGCACCGCCCAAGAACCACCCGACCACTACCAGTTCTCCACTCGCTGCTCCGACCCGGTTCCTTCCCAACTCGTCCGCCAGACACTTCTTGATCGCGTCTTCAACGGCACCTCCCCATACGAAAACTTCCCCCCGCCCCACGTCACTCCCCTCCTCAGACAGAAGAGAATCAAAGGCTGGGGCTCCAACGGTGCCGTTTTCGAGAACCTCATCCGCCAAGTCCAGCCCAACACCATAATTGAGGTGGGTACCTTCTTGGGCGCGTCCGCTATTCATATGGCCGAGTTAACCCGTCAACTCGGCCTCAGGACTCAGATACTCTGCATCGACGATTTCCGTGGCTGGCCCGGGTTCCGAGACAAATTTAGGGAGCTTAAGATGGTAAACGGCGACGTAATGTTGTTGTACCAGTACATGCAGAACGTGGTGTACGTGAACTCGACCGAGTCGGTTCTGTTCGTACCGTTCTCAAGCGGGTCAACTCTGCAGAGACTGTGCGAGTGGGGGGTGTTTGGTGACTTGATAGAAGTTGACGCGGGTCACGATTTTCACTCTGCCTGGTCAGATATAAACCGGGCTTACAAGATCTTGAGACCGGGTGGAGTGCTTTTTGGACACGATTACTTTACTTCTGCTGACAACAAAGGTGTTAGGAGAGCAGTCAATTTGTTTGCCCGAGTCAACCGTCTCCGAGTTCGACTCGATGGCCAACACTGGGTCATCCACTCGTCTTAACTCAGCTTTATACGCCACACATATAGATAGAATCACTTTTTTGCATCCATAACATACATACAATTGTATAGAATTATTATATTATATAGATAAATAAATATATTTATATACAAGTGAGTTGCTAAATAATCTTCCTACCCGTCCTTTCTTTTTATGATTATTACTATTTTGTAAATAGTACAGTACGTGAATTGGGTTGGGTCCCAAAACAAAAGAAGTTCTGTCTTTAGTCTTGTTTGAATTTATAATTAAAACAAGTTGAATCTGAGCGTATATTTTCTTGTTCAGAGTCGACTTGACTAAACAAATTTGAGTTATAAGAAATTTTTAGTTTTACATCAAATAACTTATTTGATTTTGCAAATACTCGACTCGTTTATAAAGTTAATTATTTGCAAGTTTTCAAAAATAAGTTTCGAATATGAATCGTCTAGTTTGAATCGTCTAGTTTGAAATTAAACCACGCTATATATTCAACTTATTACATAACTAATATTTATATATAAGTTTTTTTTTACTTTTATTTATGTTAAGAAATTATAAATAATGTAAGACAAATTCACAATCAATTCATTAATTTATTCAAATACAAGTATACATAATTACATACACCTCTTTATAAAGATTGGTATAAATATTACATATTAAACTTACTAAGTATAGATCATACCACTATTCAAATATAAAAAATCCAGCAGTTAATGGAAAAAAAATGAAATACTCAAATTTTAATCTGATCGAATAGTGATATGCTGGGGTGTGTCATTAAATAAAAAAGGAGTATGTATCGATTTCAAAGCCATCTCGAGTCCGGCTCGACTTACACCCCAGTACATATAATCTGGTTCACCAATCCAAACATAGTCATTAGTCAGTCCGAGTATAATGCAGTGGGTAATTTAATTAATGGTGCATGGGTTATCCCTAGCCCACTTATTCGGAAAAGGAGTTTCAGGGCATCATATCAGCTTTTCTCATCTTCATATCTACTTTTGTTGTCTTCACTTTTTGGCTACCCCGTCCCCGCTTAATCAACTGGACCGCCATTTTCCGGTCCAACTAACCCCCTAGCTATTTTTGATACTAGTTTATTTTGGTTTCATGCAAAGCATTCAAAATTAAATGAATAATGTTAGAAGTATTAATTTAATGTAGCTAACCGGACCAACCGTAACACTACAAGAAAACATGTCATTGGCGACGGCGTCATTAGCGACGGCAGTATCCCCGTCGTCAATAATATCATTCTCGACGACATAACCGTCACCAATGGTCCCCGTCGAGAATGATCCTTCCCGGGCCTAAATTTGGTGGAAATTTTTTGGCGGACGTGAGAAAAGGTCATAGGCGACGGCCTTTGCCGTCGGTAGTGAGGCCCGTCGAAAATGGGTTAATATTTACGTTTACTGACTTAATTTTTTCCCCATTTATGCTATTATTTTTCTCCTCTCTTCTTCCTCGCTACCGTCATCCGCCTTTGCTCTTTCCGTCTTACTTGGCCTTTTTCTTGTGTCGCCGTCCTCTCTCTTGCAAGCCGCCCTCGTCGTCCCTCTCTGTCTCTCTCGAATGAGCAAGGTAATGTCTTCCCAATTTTAATTTTCCCCCAAATATAACCTAATAATCCCTCAAACATCGCCCATTGAGTTTTTTTGTTGTTGTTCGTTCACTGAATTTTATGCATATTGTTTCTAGTGTTTTGATTTGGTGTTTGGGATTAATTTGCCACGAAATTCATAGACTACAGTTAATAACCAGTTTTTGGATTGCTAGATTTTCTCACATTCTTGAGCTAGTAAATTGTTTGCTTTAATGAGAATAGAAAGAAAATATAATAAAATAAAGCTTTCTTACATCATATCCACCATTTTTTACTGTGTAAATGAAGAATGGAAAGTGCTTAAAGTTGTTTTGTTTGAGCTAAATCATATTAAAGTTAGACATTTATTTCTTCATGCTTACTCACTTTTGTAATGTGCTTTATGGTGTTTTATATTTTTATAATGTCTCACAATCTATTAGTTTTTTGTTATTGATCACTTCTCAATCTTATTAGATTGGGATAAGTCAAGTAACGTGACCCATATAAAGGTATATCTGTTCGAAAAAGTGACATAATTTGTTCTACTAATTGAACGAAAGCATATAACTTAATTGTGTGGATGAAAATGTGACGCCCCCAAAATAGGTATACATCACCTATTCTGAGTTGTCAATACATGGTATAGAAACAACTACAACTTTATTATTACAACGATAAAGCTGTGAGTTTGAATACAAATATTATCTTCAGACAATATCTATACTCAAATAAATCCTCATCACATTTATTGATACATTATTTTACAAAAATGGTGAGGACTACTAAACAATCCTTTCTAAAACCTTCATTCCATACCCAGGCTTCGTCTTTCGCTATATTCTCGCCTCACGAGAAGAAAAATGGAACAAAAGGAAAAGGGTGAGCTCAACTAGCCCGATAAAGAATATTATGACTAAGATAATATACAACAAATTACCGTTAGTCTTCAACAGGGAAAAATCTAATAGAATACAATAGTCAACAAATTTTAAATCAATATTCGCAGCGAAAATAATAATTCATTAGAAGATTTAAGTAGAGAATGCAAACTACTATCTTCTATGTATGAATTTAAAAGTTCATCGTCTATCTTTTATCCACTGTAACATCAATCGATATACATACGGAATCAAATATTCATCTTTGCACTCTGAGGCCAAAGATATTCATCGATTAAGTCGTGTTCATCTAAACACTGTTCATCTTTGCACTACTGACCAAAGATATTCTTGAGAAATCATTCATCTTTGCACTACTACAGGCCAAAGATATTCAATAATATCATCATTTAAGGCGAGGATGATGAAAAATATTTTTAAAAAGCGAATCCGGTGAAACAAAATGACAAGGATTAAGGATTAAGGATTAAGTACTTTGTTTTATCCATGTTCAAAAATACCTCAAAAAATAATCATAGTGGTGTAAAATTTGAGAATGATCAAAAACATGGATACAATCAAAGCTAGTATCCGAATAGATATTTTGGACAAAAAAGAAATTTTATTTTCAATTGAATAGTGCAGTATCGTGAATAGTGCCGCCAGTATCGTGAATATTAACTCAGACACCAAAAGATAGAAATTCCACAAAAAACATCTTCACGCTTCATGAATAGTACTCGTGAATAGTAACTTCGTGAATAGTAACTCATGAATAGTAACTCATGAATAGTAACCCGATATGGAAAAGTTCCAAATTTGATAAAAAGTTTCAACCAATATTTCAAACATAATGATATTGAAGAAATAATATCATTTGAGAAGAAAATAACATCCTTACCTCGAAAGATTAGTACTTCTAAATTTGGAATCTAGGGTATAGTCTTTGAAAGGAACTTGCACCGTCTAACAATACTCAAAGTATACTCAAAATACTCACAAGAATACGCTCGATAATATAGAGAGAAAACTTGAGTTTACGGTGTGATTTTCAATTCTAACCTAAGCACCCTATTTATAGGAAAATCTTTAGAACACCAAAAAAGCGAAAATTTAATATAATATTATTATTTATAATAAAATTTCCTACGCCAACCTTCCAAGAACTGAATTCAGCTCATTCAACCCACACATGTAACACACCATAATGAAAAAACGTTTTTCTAATTTTAAATATTTTAAACTTCCAAAATCAATTATTTTTGAACTTTGGAACTTCAATAATTCATAATAAATAGCCCTTTCATCAGAAAATTTGAATCTCGTGAGTTTTTATAGAAAATTCAATTCTCTACAACTGCGAAGAAAGTTTTTCCAAATTCCAAATAGAAATTGATGAAATCCACAAGCGAGGCGATTTCTGATTTATAATCAAATTTCGGTTAATAAATGGGGTCCACCAACATGTTTAACATGTTTTAAAAATTTATTGCAACAAAAATACTCTTCCTCCTCGTATACTCATATATCCCACATTCGTTATAAAAATATCACCATTATTATATTATTAAAATGTAATAATATATTTAAATGAATTATTTTATCGAGAAAAAGATAAAATTTCAATTTTCAACAATTGTCACATTAAAATTTTCTCCATCTATATCCACATAAAATCAATATTTTCCTCATCATATGAATCAATAATTAATTATTCACAAATAATATTACTGAGAATCACAATATTGACAACGTGCGGTTCCAAGAAAGAGGGGCTTTCAATAAGAATTTCTTCTTCTTGGCGCAATTAGGTGACCAAACCTCTCCTTAGATGAACTTTCTAGACATTGCCAATAATGTTATATAATAATATTATTAGGATAATATGAATTATTAGCCGATAATGAAAAAATCGTGTAATGACAATTATTGAAACAATGATGAATATAAAATATCAACGCAAAGCAATTATTAACTCAATAAAATCTTTGAGCGATAATTCGTAACCATTATTGAGTAGTGCCTTCTTACGTAAGAATCAATAATTGGTGCAATACTGGTATCTTCTTGTGTTTTAACCACAAGGGTATTTTAACAATATTACTTGAATAACCACGCCAATTATTTTTAAACCACTTATATTTGTCATTTTCTTCATCGATATCGCTTTCATTATGGGGCCCACACATGGTCGCTATTGGTCAAATACGAATATTCCGACAATACTGAATATTCCACGACCAAACGAATATTCCCAAACAACAATTAATATTTTATAACCACTTGCTTATTTTGAAGTATTTGCGTATTTTACCCCTAACTATCCACATTAATCAAATTAACCCTTACTATTTTAAAATAATAAATAGAAAATTAAATTTCATTAATAATAAGTTGGGGTCTTACTGACCCCCCTCCTTATGAAATTTCGTCCTCGAAATTGACGTCACGTACAGTGTTTCGAAAAGGTGAGGATACCTCACTTTCATTTTCGCTTTCAATTAAAGTCATTTCCTCTATAGCATGATTCCTCCACAAAACTTTAACTTGTGGTATGACCTTTCTTGGGTAGGACATGCTCCTTCCTATCCAAAATCTTGACAGTACCTCCTCATCGTTAAGTCTTCTATTATCTCGTGGGTTCTAACTCTATAACGTGGTTCGGGTCTTTCACATATTTACTGAAATACGGATATATGAAACACATTATGAACACGAGACATACTCGGAGGTAACTTTCGAGTCTATAGGCTACATTTCCTACTCGGTCAAGAATTTGAAATGGACCGATAAATCGTGGATTGAGCTTTCCTCTCTTCCCAAATCTTGTAACTCCCTTCCATGGAGCAACTCATGATAATACATGATCCTCTACACTAAATTCCCGTCCTTTCGATGAAGATCCGCATAACTCTTTTGTCGATCTTGTGCTTGGTTTGTATATCGTTGTCGAATCATTTGGATCTTTTTTCGTAGTCATACGTACCAACTCGGGGTCCCAACGGTGTTGCTTCCACCCACCTCGTCCCAACATCTTTGGAGAGCGACACTTTCGTCCATATAATGCTTCAAATGGAGCTACACCTATACTTGCACGATAATTGTTGTTGTAGGAGAATTCCACCAATGGTAAATACTTATCCCAACCGCCCTTGAAGTACAGGACATAGAGTCTTAATAAATCTTCAAGAGTTTGAATAGTCCTTTTCGATTGTCCGATTCGTTTGAGGATGGTATCTTAATCAGAATAAATAAATCCGTGCCCATAGCTTTTTGCAAGCTAACCCAAAATCTTGAAGTGAATCTTGGGTCACGATCCAAAACTATGGATACAGGCATGCCATGCAACCTCACAATCTCATTCACACATGTACTAGCAAGGCGTTCAAGTGAATAAGTCTCCGTGTCGGCAAGAATGAAAGCAGACTTGGTTAATCTATCAACAATAACCCAAATAGCATTGATGCCCGAGAAGCCGTAGGAAGACCCGTAAAGAAATCCATGGTAATGTGTTCCCACTTCCATTTCGGAATCTCAAGTGGTTGCAAGCGGACCCTTAGGTACTAGATGCTCCGCTTTACACATTGACAAGTTAAACACATTGAGATAAACTTTGCAATCTCTCTCTTCGTATTGTTCCACCAAAATGTATGTAGAAGATCACGATACATTTAGTACTTCGAGGATGGATTGCAAATGGTGTATTGTGTGCCTCCATCATAATCTTGTACTTCAAATCGAGGTCGTTAGGAACACAAAGTCTAGAGTGGACTCAAGTATTCCTTCTTCATCAATTCTCGCTTCCGGAATAGCTCCTTCTTGTACTTTCTTTTCTTCTTCATACGCATCGGCTCGAAGTCGGTGGCTTGAGCAACCTTAACTTTTTCTATTAAAGTTGGATCTATGCGTATTCTTGACATCATCACTTTTCGTTCCGCATATGATCTTCTACTCAACGCGTCATTACCACGTTCGCTTTTCGGGATGGTATTGAATAGTGTGGTCGTAGTCTTTCAATAGCTCGAGCCAGCGTCATTGCTTAGCATGTTGAGTTCTTTTTTGAGTGAAGAAATATTTAAGGCTTTTATGGTGCGAATATATCTCCACTTTCTCCCCATATAAATAATGCCTCCATATCTTTAGTGAAAAGCAGCATTTGCCGCTGACTCTAGATCATGAGTAGGATAATTCCTCTCATACTCTTTAAGTTGTCGCGAGGCATAAGCTATGACTTTCTCACGTTGCATGAGAACACATCCTAACCCTTTGCTCGAAGCATCATTTGTAGATAACAAATCCATCCGAACCGGATGGTATTGTTAGAAACAGTCTTAGAAATAAGTCTCTCTTAAGCTCTTGGAAACTCTTCTCGCATTCTTCGCTCCAAAGCGAATTTTGTATCCTTCCCGAGTTAGTTTGAGTTAATGGAGTAGCGATTCGAGAAAACCCTTCCACGAATCTCGATAATAACCGCTAAGCCCAAAAAGCTACGTACTTGATCCTTGAGCTTGGTTGCTCCTCTAACTTTGTATTGCTTCAATATTATTGTTGGATCAGCAGATACTCCATGTTTCGACACCACGTGCCCAAGGAATGCTACTTCCTCAAGCGAACTCGCATTTCTTCAATTTGGCATATAGTTTGTTTTCACGAAGCCTTTGGAGTACCGACTTCAAATGGTGCTCATGATCTTCACGACTTTTGGAATATATAAGGATGTCATCAATAAAGACAACAACAAACCGATCCAAATATTCCTTGAATACTCGGTTCATCATATCCATGAAAGCCGCGAGGAGCATTAGTCATCAGAAAGACATGACTAAGAATTCATAATGCCCGCATCAGAGTTCTAAAGGCGGTCTTTGGAATATCCTCGATTCTAATCTTTGGTGATGATATCCGAGCGCTAAGATCGATTTTTGAAAAGAATTGTGCCCTGCAATTGGTCAAACAAGTCATCAATACGAGGTAGAGGATACCTATTCTTGATGGTGACATGGTTCAATTCCGATAGTCAATACAAAGTCGCATACTCCGTCTTTCTTCTTCTTTACAAATAAAGCAGGAGCACCCGAGGAGATGTCTTTAGACGAATGAAACCGATGTCCAACAATTCACGTAGTTGGACTTTTAACTCTCAAGTTCAATAGGAGCCATTCGATATGGGGTTTTAGAAATGGGCTTTTGTGCAGTTCAAGATCAATAAAGAATTCAACTTCACGTTACGGGGTAGGCCAAGGAAGTTCTTCTTGGAAAATCGTCGGGAAAGTCAATAACAACAGAATATTATTCAAATTTGGCGTGTATTTATTCAAATCCATAACACGGGCTAAGAAAGCTTGACATCCGTTTTTCAATAAGCGAATAGCTTTATGATTAGATATGACGATTGATTGATTTTAATGGTTTAGTTGCTTGAATTCGCATACAACGAGGTTGGTTAGGAATATGAAAACTAACAACCTTACGAAAACAATCAATTTTGGCATGATGAGTAGTTAACCAATCAATCCCTAAAATCACATCAAAAGCAAGTATCTTTAAAGAGATAAGGTCAACGAGGTAAGGTGATGGTGCCAACTTGAATCAAACAAGATTTATAAGCGAGTGGATGTGATGAAAGTTTCTCTAACGGAGTTTCCACGAGATAGGTCAAAGTCTAATTTCTCTCGAGTCGAGTTTAAGCGTTGAGCACATGCTTGGGAGAGATAAATGAATGGGTATACCGGTATCAAGTAAGGTATAAAACGCAAGAATTTATAAATAGCTTACCCGTGATCACCTCATTTGGGTTCTCGCATTATGACCGATCACACAACAAACGCTTCTTCCGGAATCGTTGACTTTGACTTTTACGAGACGATCTTTTGAGTCACCATCCTCATTGAACTAGGTTTCATTCTTGTACAATCTCGAAGCGATATGTCCTTCCTTTCCACAATTATAGCATACCTTGAATTGTGTAGGCGGTTTGGTGATATGTCCCTCTTTTACGTATTTGTAACATATGACCCGGTGGTCGTTCTCCTCCCTTAGAACCGATTCTTTGCTTAGACGTGCTATCGTCTTCACATGATCATTGTTAAATCTCCTCTTTTAAAATCTCCTCCGACTTCGCTTCTTCTATTTTCATGGCCATGATTACCACCGGAGTGGTTACCATTTTTGTCCGTCTGTTTTTCTTTCTCCATTGGTTATCATTATTACATTGGTTCGCTATCTACGATACGATCCTGGTTGTGGTCCCTCGGTTGGCCAGTACTCGTTATCTCGCTCTAATAATTGAGCCACATTTTACAACATCTGAATAGAGAAAATTTATGAGAAATGAGATCTTCGACGTATCTTAGGGTTTCAAACCTCTAAGAAACATCCGCGTCATCGTTCCTCATTCTCCACCAAATGAGGTGCAAACACGGATAACTCTATGAACTTTGCCTCGTCTTTGAGACACCGTCATTGTTGTTCTGCTCGGTCAAATAAACTCCACTTCCTTCATATGACGAACACTTTCGGAAAGTATTTATCATTAAATAGTTTTCAAACGTCTCCCAAGACATCTTGAGAGTCATTTGGATGGAGTACGCTTCACGAGACTCCCACCGGTGATGCATCTGTCCTCGCCACGGAACATAAAGGTGGCGAATGGAACCTTCTGTTCTCGTGCATCCCAAGACATCGAATATCTTGGTAATTTGCTTGACCCATGTTTCCGCCGTGATCGGATCTCGCTTTCCCTTAAATTTTTGTGGTCCCAACTCTTGAACTACTTTGGTTGTGACAACTCGTGAATTGCTATCATTTTCTCCTCGTATTTTGAACACGAGTCTCCTCAAATGCGATTTTGCATGAAGCGTAAAAAACTTCTAAACATCCCTCGTTCATCATCGCTTTCCAGTGGTGTTGTTCACGGAGGAACATTGCCACGACTGTTATGCGTTCTCCTCGTTGGTGAAGTCTGGCGTCTCCACGGTCTCATTTCCATTGTTAATATTCTCAATCGACATTCTCAAATCGTAATAAAACAAGGGTTAATTAAGGAAATCAATATATCACATAATATCCTTATATCTTGACCAACTAAAAAATAAGCTTAGGTAGGACACACTAGCGAAGGATTTACTCGTCTCTCTCCCTCTAGTTCTATTCCGATCTCCGCTGCGGAGATCATATCCTAAGCTACGATACCATTAATGTAGCGCCCCAAAATAGGTATACATCACACATTACAGGTTGTCAATACATGAATGCGAAACAACTACAACTATTATTATTACAACAAGAAAGCTGTGAGTTTGAATACAAATATTATCTTACAGACAATATCTATACTCAAATAAATCCCCATCACATTTATTGATACATTATTTTACAAAAATGGTGAGGACTACTAAACAATCCTTTCTAAAACCTTCATTCCATACCCAGGCTCGTACTTTCTTATATTCTCGCCTCTTGAGAAGAAAAATGGAACAAAAAGGAAAAGGGTGAGCTCAACTAGCTCGAGTAAAGAATATTATGACTAAGATAATATACAACAAATTACCGTTAGTCTTGACGAGGAAAAAATCTAATAGAATCTGATAGTCAACAAATTTTAAATCAATAATAATTCATTAGAAGAGTTAAGTAGAGAATGCAAACTACTATCTTCTATGTATGAATTTAAAAGTTCATCGTCTATCTTTTATCCTGTAACATCAATCGATATACATACGGAATCAAATATTCATCTTTTGCACTTCTGAGCCGAAAGATATTCATCGATTAAGTAAGTATTCATCTAAACACTGTTCATCTTTGCACTACGACCAAAGATATTCTTGAAATCATTCATCTTTGCACTACTGGGCCAAAGATATTCAATAATATCATCATTTAAGGCGAGGATGATGAAAAATATTTTTAAAGAAAGCGAATCCAATTGAAACAAAATGACAAGGATTAAGGATTAAGGATTAGTACTTTGTTTTATCCATGTTCAAAAATACCTCAAAAATAATCATAGTGGTGTAAAATTCAAGAATGATCAAAACATGGATACAATCAAAGCTAGTATCCGAGAATAGATATTTTGGACAAAAAAAGAAATTTTATTTTTAAATTGAATAGTCAGGTATCGTGAATAGTCTCAGTATCACGTGAATAGTAACTCTCTGACACCAAAAGATAGAAATTTCCAAAAAACATCTTCACGCTTCATGAATAGTACTTCGTGAATAGTAACTCGTGAAGAAATAATATCATTTGAGAAGAAAATAACATCCCTTACCTCGAAAGATTAGTACTTCTAGCTGAAATACCGAGTATAGTGCTGAAGGGAACTTGCACCGTCTAACAATACTCAAAGTATACTCAGAATACTCACAAGAATACGCTCGATAATATAGAGAGAGAAAACTTGATTTACGGTGTGATTTTCAATTCTAACCCAGCACCCTATTTATAGGAAAATCTTAGAACACCAAAGCGAGAAAATTTAATATAATATTATTATTTATAATAAAATTTCCTCACGCCTAACCTTCCAAGAACTGAATTCAGCTCATTCAACTCACATGTGTAACACACCATAAAGAAAAAAACGTTTTTCTAATTTTAAATATTTTAAACTTCCAAAAATCAATTATTTCGGAGCTCCGGAACTTCAATAATTCATAATAAATAGCCCTTACATCAGAAAATTCGAATCTCGCGAGTTTATATAGGAAATTCAATTCTCTACAACTTTGCAGAAGAAAGTTTTTCCAAATTCCAAATAGAAATTGACCGAAATCCACAAACGGGCGATTTTACAGGCTATAATCAAATTTCAGTTAATAAATGGGGTCCACCAACATGTTTAACATGTTTTAAACATTTATTGCAACAAAAATACTCTTCCTTGTCGTATACTCATATATCCCACATTCGTTATAAAAATATCACCATTATTATATTATTAAAATATAATAATATATTTAAATGAATTATTTTATCGAGAAAAGATAAAATTTCAATTTTCAACAATTGTCACATTAAAATTTTTCTCCATCTATATCCACATAAAATCAATATTTTCCTCATCATACGAATCAATAATTAATTATTCACAAATAATATTACGAGAATCTGATATTGATAAACCGGCGGTTCAGGAAAAAAGGGGCTTTCAATAAGAATTTCTTCTTCTTGGTAGCGCAATTAGGTGACCAAACCTCTCCTTTAGAGCAGAACTTTCTAGACATTGCCAATAATGTTATCTAATAATATTATTCGGATAATATGAATTATTGCTTCGATAATGAAAAAAATCTAATGTAACAATTATTGAAACAATGAAGAATATAAAATATCAACGCATGGCAATTATTAACTCGATAAAATCTTGAGCAAGTAATTATCGTAACCATTATTGAGTAGTGCCTTCTACGTAAGAATCAATAATTGTGTAATATCATTGGTGCTTCTTGTGTTTTAACCACGGGGTATTTTAACGATGATACTTGTAATAACCACGCCGTTATTTTTAAACCACTTATATTTGTCATTTTCTTCATCCGATCGCTTTTAGTTATGGGGCCCACACATGGCATTCGCTGGTAAATGCACGAATATTCCCAAACAATCTGAATATTCCACGACCAAACGAATATTCAAACAATGATGAATATTTTATAACCACTTGCTTATTTTGAAGTATTTGCGTATTTTACCCCTAACTATCCACATTAATCAAATTAACCCTTACTATTTTAAAATAATAAATAGAAAATTAAATTTCATTAATAATAAGTTGGGGTCTTACAACCCCCTCCTTATGAAATTTCGTCCTCGAAATTGGCGTCGCATTGATACACAGTGTTTGAAAAGGTGAGGATATCTCGCTTTCATTTTCGTTTCCAATTCCAGTCATTTCCTCTATAGCATGATTCCTCCACAAAACTTTAACTTGTGGTATGACCTTTCTTGGCGTAGGACATGCTCCTTCCTATCCAAAATCTTGGCAGTACCTCCTCATACGTTAAGTCTTCGGCTATCTCGTCCGGTTCTAACTCTATAACGTGGTTCGGGTCTTAACTCAATAAAATTATGAACAGTAATTACTGTAACCATTATTGAGTAGTGCCTTCTTACGTAAGAATCAATAATTGGTGCAATACTGGTAATGCATCTTTGTGTTTTAAACCACGGGTATTTTAACAAGATATTAATGGTAACAACCACGTAGTTATTTTTAAACCACTTATATTTGTCGTTTTCTTCATCCAATCGCTTTCCGTTATGGGGCCCACACATGGCTGCGCCGTCGTACGAATATTCCCCGACAATACGTGTAAGACCCCAGCTTTTATAAATAAAGATGAATTTTTCTATAAATATTATTTTTGAATATTATGGAATAAATTTGATATAATGTTATAGTTGTGGGTAATATTTATAAATTTTGCAAAGTATGCAAGTTGTTTTAAAATATTCGTTTGGTGGGGAATATTCTTTTTGTTAGGGAATATTCGCATAACGGCTCAATCATTGGTGGACCCCATAATGTAAATTATATGTCGGATTGAGAAAGCGACAAAAATATTTTATAAAAATAATGGCGGAGGTGTTCTGATTAAAGATAATTGTGTATTCATTAGTATCACGACCACAAATTATCCATACACTACTACCAAAGATAATTGTGTATTCATTAGTATCACGACCACAAATTATCCATGCAATACGACCAAAGATAATCGTGTATTCATTAGTATCACGACCACAATTATCCATGCACTACTACCAAAGATAATTGTGTATTCATTAATATCACGACCACAAATTATCCATGCACTACTACCAAAGATAATTGTGTATTCATTAAGTATCGCGACCATAAATTATCCATGCACTACGGCCAAAGATAATTGTGTTTTCAATTACGGTTATGATTATACCGAATAATCAGTGTGGTCATAATCATACCAAGTCCATCTATGCACTACTGATGTGCCATGATGACTTTCAACATAATATAAACATGAGGATAATGATATAAAGAATCAATCAAATGAGATAAAGGATAAATATTAAACATTTATTATATAATTTATCCAGGATTCAAGAATATCCCCATGTTATCAATCACTTAATAATCTCATAATCTAATATCATTAATATTATAACAATATTTTAATTATTTCTTAAATTTATAAACAATTTATCTTAATTGTTTACGTTTTACCATATAATGCATTTAATCATTCAAAATGCCATACTCATAAGATATCATCACCAATTATCAAATCTCTCAAAAATATACATATACTCTATATAGGATTCTCTAGCCATAAAATTCTATTTTCAACTTTGTTACTTCACATAACATATTTAACTCATATGTTCGTAACTAAACTATTTTCATGAAAAATACCAAATCAGTCCCAAAAATATTTCTTTTCTGGGATTTAGCATAATATAGTCCCATGATGAAAATATATTTTTCTCGGAATTTTTAAAATTCATTTTCTATTTTTCAAAAATCAATTTCTAATTAATTTCTTAAGAAATTAGCTACCTCAAGTTTAACTCCAAAAATTCCCAAATCTTGGCAAGACCTTACACATGTTAACTTGAGCTTCTAGTTTAAATTTCATGGTCATCGGAGTTATAGAACTCCGGTTATAGCGTTTTTCGTCGGAAAAACCTAAATATTGAAATAGTCATAACTTGCTCATTTTAAGTCAGAATGAGCTCATTTTTGGACAGGAGATACTTTATACCATATACCTTCATGTCCCAAAAGGTCAGAATTTTTCTCATACTTTAAGTGGCCGAAACAGCCCCTTAAAGTTTCTGGGCAATAGCATTTTGAAATTTACAGCTTTGGCCTCCTTTGCTAAAATCAGTCCACACAAAATCTACAACACCTTTTCCAGTAATTCCACTTGGATTAGTTAGGTAACTCATAGATCTAACTCTAGGACTTGACCACATTCAAAAATTCAAAATATAATAAGAGATATGGTCAATTGAATTTCATATTACGTTTTTCACCAAAATCGATTTTCAACTTTTTGTGATTTCTAAGAAACTTTCATGTTTTCACATACTAACCAACATAACTCATCATAAAACTTACTAATACTTCATATACCCATGATTTTCATCAGTCCTATGCTTTTATTATGACTTTCATCATAAACCACGTAAAATGATCCTTTTAGTTGAAGAAATATTTGAGGTTTAAGAAATGGGTTTTTTGTCTTTGGGGTTGATACAAAATTCGATTTCACGCTCTAGGGTAGGCTAGGAAATCTTCAAGAATCGTCAAGAAATTTATTAATGATAGAAATATCATTCAAAGCATTACTCTTATCCAAGACTTGGATAGTACGTCACATTGATACCAAGCTGTGACTTCTATCCCTTAACCTAGATAGCACCTCACAATGATACCTATAAACTTGCCATCTTCATTCACGATGTAAGCCTCTGAAAGTCCGACTTGATTGCATTCCACACAAGGAAGTCAACAACGAAAGGTTGGAGCTCTTTACTTATGGTTTGATATAACAAATGATTAACTTTAGGGTTTGGTTACTTTGAATTAAGTATAATGAGGTTGTTATAAATATAAAAGCTAACAACCTTATGAAAAGCATGATGAGTAGTTAACCAATTGATTCCTAAAATCAAAGGCAAGTATTTTCAAAGAGATAAGATTTGAAGTAACGTGAAAGTTTCGATTTGAATCAACAAGATTTATAAGCGAGTGGAGGTAACGAAGGTTTCTCCCAACTAAGTTTAAACAGATAAATCAAAGTCCAATTTCTCCAGAGTCAAATTTAAGCGTTGAACATAAGCAAGAGAGATAAAATAATAGGTAGAGGCCGGTATCGAAATACGATATAGACTTCGCAAGAGCTTATTCTTAACTTACCCGTGATAATTTTATTCGGGTTCCTCGTCACGAGAAAAAAACTCTCTCTTAAACTACCGGCTTTGGCTTGTCTCGAGACATCCTTTGGCATCACTATCTCAATCTGGACTTGACTTCACCATACGACAAAATCGAGCTAAGTGACCTTCTCTTCCGCAATTAAAACACGCTTTGGATTGTGCGGCGTACGGTTTGGACGGATGTGTCCTCCCCGTCTGTCGCATTTGAAACATACGACCGGTGGTCGTTCTTCTTCCTTTGAAACGGGTGCTGATGCCGACGTCTTCATGTCATTGTTGAACCCTCTCTTCTTGAAATTTCCACTTCTATTATCTTGGCCATGATTACCACCGAAGTGGTTACCATTCTTGGCATGATAATTTCTCCCACGATGGTCATCATTGTTAGATGGTGAATTCTATCACGCAGTATGATTATTATCATGTTGTTGGTCGTTACCTTTTGGTTGAGCTGACTCATTATCGCGCTCCAATAACCGAGCCCTATTCACAACATCTAAATACAAACACTGTCACAAAATAAGGGTTAATTAACATGCAACATATTATCACTATACTCTGACCGACCAATCAAATACAAAATAAACTTAGGTAGGTCATACTAGCGAAGGAATTCCCCGTCTCTCCCCTCCTAGTACTATTCTCACATCTTGCCAGGGATCATATCCCTAAGCTCGATACTGTTGTGGCGCCCCAAAATTAGGTATCGTCACCCATCTTGGGTCGCCACTTACATGGTACATAAATTCAAATACAACTTACTAATATAAGCGTGCAGGTATGCAATACGACATAAACTATGAGTTTGAATACAAATTTTGTCTACTAGATATTATACAAACTTAAAAGGAGTCCTCATTACAACTATTATCACACTATTTCACAGAATAGTGAGGACTACTAATGCTATCCTCTGGACCATTACTTCGTTCCCCGACTCGTCCCAGCTATGTTCTCATTTCCTGAAGAGAACAGTGAAAGAAAGGGTGAGCTCAACTAGCCCAGTAAGAAATATTATGACTAAGATAATGCAGAATAAATTATCATTAGCCTTCAACAGTGTTAAACTGATAAAATACAATAGACAAACAGTTTAACTGCAGCGGAATAAGCAATCCATTAAAAGAGTCAAGTAGAGAATAAAGTCTACTATCTTTTAGGTTTTAAAAAGTTTTCATCAATTTTTATCGCTGAGACTCAGCTTAATAAATAAACCACCACATCTAATCATCCCTGTACCACGGTCAAGGATTTTCATCAAATTATCAATGGTCATGACTATACCGAATCACCCCTGGTCATAATCATACCAAAAACTATCCATCACTGCATTACAGGCCACTGAGGACTTTTGTCACATCATTTATATCAAGTCATGATTATCTTAGAATGATCCTCGGTCATAATTATCTTTGAGTTCATCTATGCACGTAAGCCAAAGATAACATAATATAACATGAGGATGATGACAATGACATAGTAATTCAATAAAACAAGTTCAAGAATTATTAAATCCATGAATTATTAACGTCCAAATTATCGACACATGATCTTTGTTTCAGTAGAGTAAAATTCAAGAATGATCGGGAAGAATATTTCCATGAAAAGATCTTTGGATGAAAACGCAAATATCAAGGATATTCTACTAATTTCTTGGAGTATAGAAGTCAAAGTTTTAACCATTTGGGTATAATAAAGAATGGAATAACAAAAGAAATCACCGTGCATGCGGTGCTTGCGCCAGGCAAAGTTATTCAAGCAGAATAATAATAACGGAACGGTCGGTGAAATTCACCCAAGCGGGATGTTCCAATGAGAATAATAAAGATGGAACCCGGATCCGGTGTAAAACACACGAGATAGGATATTCCAGCGAGAATGATAAAAGCGGAACCGGTCGATTGTAAAACCTGCATGACAGGATGTTCAGCAGAATAATAAAAAGCGGAACAGTCCGGTGTAAAACACATGAGACAGGATGTTCCAACAGAATAATAGAAGAATGTCACCAAGTATAGGGTAAACCGGCATGTATCTGAGTTATTCCAGCGTAGAATAATAAGCAATGGAATAACATAAGGATTTCACCAAGTATAGGGGTCTGGCGTATCTGGAGTTATGTATAGGGTATGCCACTTTTACTGAGTTATTCCAATGAGAATAATAATGAATGGAATAATGAAGTTCTCTTCAAGAAGAAAGAATAATACCTTCTAGTAAAAAATGAATATAGAAGTAGTGAAGTAGCGAATACTCTTCTTCTTTCTATAACTTTCTCTATAGCTTCTCTCTATAATTTCTCTCTACAGAGTTTGATGAATTCGTAAGAAAATAATGAAGGAATGAGCTTTATTTATAGGAAAATGGAATGCATAGTAACTAATCCATGAACGGTCCAGATTGATTTACTTTTAATCGTGATCAATATTTAAAGAAAATCTTTTAAATAAAATATAATATATTCTATTTATATAAAACATTTACTATGCAAACACTTATGCAATACTATGCAAAACACTATGCAAAAACACTACGCAACACTATGCATAATAAAATATAATATATTCTATTTATAGAATAACTTTAATAAAGTATTCTATTTTATATAAAAGATGTTTCATTTTATTACGTTAATAATACGAATAAAACAAAACGTCATTATCATTATAATAATTCATATTATTAATCGACAATAATGGAATAAAAATGGTGACTTCTCACATAAGCATCGATAATCAATACTGGTGTGCTTACTTATGCAACCACACGTATTCATTGTACTTTTTTACTACCGAGTAGTTCAACAAGAATCACGGTAAAACTTCCGTAGTTATTTCAATAAAATATTTTTTGTCGTTTTCAACGATCAAACAATAATTACATTATAGGGTCCACCAATGATTGGAGTTGTCACGAATATTCCCGCTAAACCGAATATTCCCCACCAATCGAATATAATATAACCACTTGCATACTTTTGCAAAATTTATAAATACTACCCATAACTATAATATTTATCTCAAATTCACACCATAATATTAAAAATTATTTCGACAAAATTTAAATCTTTATTGATAAAAACTGGGTCTCACAATTATTGATTATTAATGCTTACGTGAGAAGTCACTCACGGTATGCTCAATTATTACTACGAGAATTCTGCCGATCATATCTCTTATATTATTGATTCAATTATTGTGTACAAGATTATCCGTATAATATGTTATAGTATTAAATCAATAATTGAGACGACAAGTTATAAATGATTAATAATTGTTGAAAGATTAAATATGTGTTGATGAAAAAAAAATGATTTGTGGTAAGTTTGATTATTTTTTATGGGGGCTCGTATATGTCATCATCTAAGAGTCTCTTCGTCAATAGTAATTACCTTCGTCAATAGTAATTACCCTTGTGAATAGTATTTACCTTCGCCAATCGATAGTAATTACATCTGCCAATAAGTAATTACCCTTGTGAATAGTATTTACCTTCGTCGATAGTATTTACCTTCGTTAATAGTAATTACCTTTTACGGATGTCGAACCACTTGTCGTTTCACATTACTGAGATCAAACCACTTGTCGTTTCACATTACGGTGCGTCGAACCACTTGTCGTTTCACATTACAAAAGGCCGAACCACTTGTCGTTTCACATTACTGAGCGTCAAACCACTTTTCTTTTCACATCATTAGTCGTCGTAGCCACTTGCCTTTTCACACTACCAAAAGTGCTAAGCTAGAAATCTTCTATAAATAGAGGCCTGAGGGCTTCATTATTTTCACTTAATTCATTCAAGTTATAGAGAGAGAAAGTATAGAGAATAAGAGAGAAAGAAGAAGAGTATTTTGTTACTACTGCTAACTGCAGATATTCAATCTCCTACCAAATGTAAGGGGTGTTATTCTTTCTTATTCATGAAGAGAGCATTGTTATTCCATTGCTTATTATTCTCTTTGGAATAACTTTGATATCTGTGATTTACCCTATACTTGGTGACATTCTTCTATTATTCTGTTGGAACATCACTGTCGTGTGTTTTACAGGACTGGTTAAAATCTTTATTATTATTCTGTTGGAACATCCATGCGTGTGTTTTACCGGACTGGGTAAAATCTTTATTATTATTCTGTTGGAACATCTTGTCTGCGTGTGTTACGCGGACTGGTTCCATTCTTTATTATTCTGTTGGAACATCCACATCACATGCGTTTACGTGGGACTGGTTCCGTTATTTATTATTCATTGGAATAACTTTGCGCCATGCGATCTATCGCATGCGTGGTGATTTCTTTTGTTATTCTATTCTTTATTATACCCGGTTGGTTAAAACTTTGACTTCTATACTCCATGAAATTAGTGGAATATCCTTGATATTTGCGTTTCATCCGATATCTTTCATGGAAATATTCTTACGATCATTCTTGAATTTTACTCTACAAAACAATATCTTGTTGATAATTTGGACGTTAATAATTCACGGGTAAAATAATTCTTGAACTTGTTTTATTGAATTCTTATATCATTGTCATCATCCTCATGTTTATATTATGTTGAAAGTCATCGTGGCACGTAGTGCATAGATGGACTTGGTATGATTATGACCAGAGACTATTCGGTGTAATCATGGCCAGTAATGTTACAAATGATGTGGTAAAATCCTCGCCGTAGTAGTAGTGCATTGATGGACCGATTGTTGGCATGATCATGACCATTAATGAATACACAAATATTCTCGCCCGTAGTGCATGAATAATTGTGGTCGTGATACTAAAGAATATCCTTGGTAGTAGTAGTGGGGTGATTCGATGATGTGGAATATTTATTAAAGGCGAGTCTCAATTTATATGATGATGAAAAACCTTTTAAAACCTAAAAGATAGTAGATTTTATTTTCTACTTGACACTTTTAATGGATTGCTTATTCCATGCAGATTAAACCGGTTGTTTCTATTGTATTTTATCAGTTTAACATTGTTGAAGACTATTGATAATTTATTCTGCATTATCTGTGAGACCCCAATAATTTTTTTTTAATATTATGGTGTGAATTTAAGATAATATTATAGTTGTGGGTAGTATTTATAAATTTTGCAAAGTATGCGGTTGTTATAAAATATTCGTTTGGTGGGGAATATTCTTTTTTGTTTGGGAATATTCGTACGACGGCTCAATCATTGGTGGACCCCACAACGGAAGTATTGTCGTAGTTAGAAAACGACAAAATTATCTTTCTATAAAAATAACGGCAGAGGTGTTACCGTTAAAACTGTTGAACTACCTGGTAGTAAAAGTACGATGTCTGGCGTAGTTGTATAAGTATACACCGATATTGATTATTGATGCTTATGTAAGAAGTCACTCAATTTATGCTCAATTATTGCTACGATAATTAACGCGATCATATCTCTTATATTATTGATTCAATTATTGTCACAGTATCATTTGTATAATATGTTATAGTATTAAATCAATAATTGAGACGACAAGTTATAAATGATTAATAATTGTTGAAAGATTAAATATGTGTTGATTAAAAATAAAATGATTTGTGGTAATATTTATTCAATCCTTGATGTATATAAAGAGTCTATTATGAGACATTTGTGGTAAGTTTGATTATTTTATGGGGGGCCCATATGTCATCATCTAAGAGTCTCTTCGTCAATAGTAATTACCTTCGTCAATAGTAATTACCTTTGTGAATAGTAATTACCTTTGTGAATAGTAATTACCTTCGTCAATAGTAATTACCTTTGTGAATAGTAATTACCTTCGTCAATAGTAATTACCTTCGTCAATAGTAATTACCCTTGTGAATAGTAATTATCTTCGTCAATAGTAATTACCTTTACCAGACGTCAAACCACTTACCGTTTCACATTACAGGCGTCGAACCACTTGTCGTTTCACATTACAGGCGTCAAACCACTTGTCGTTTCACATTACAGGCGTCAAACCACTTGTCGTTTCACATTATAGGCGTCGAACCACTTGTCGTTTCACATTACAGGCGTCGAACCACTTTTCTTTTCAAATCACCGGTCGTCAAGCCACTTCGCTTTTCACATGGTAGGTCTTTAAGCTAGAAATCTTCTATAAATAGAGGCCTAGTGCTTCATTATTTTCACGAATTCTTTGAAACTCTAGAGAGAGAAACTATAGAGAGAAAGAATAAAAGTATTCTCGCTACTTCACCTCGCCGATATTCGGTTCTTCTAAGGTAGGGAATATTATTTGTTGTATCTGTAAGGGTGTTATTCTTTCTTATTCATGAAGAGAGGCTGTTGTTATTCCATTGCTTATTATTTTGTTGGAATAACTTTGTAAAAGTGGTATACCCTATATACATAACTCGTATATGTGGCGTACCTATACTTGGTGAAATCTCTTATATTATTCCATTCTTATTTATTACATTGGAATAACTCTGTATCTGTGGAATCCCCTATACTTGGTGATCTCTCTTCGTTATTCCATTCTTTATTATTCTGTTGGAATATCCACGTCGTGTGTTTTACACCGGACTGGTTCCATTGTTTATTATTCCGCATTTATTATTCGTTAGAATATCACATGCGTGTGTTTTACAGGACTGGTTCCATTGTTTATTATTCAAGCATTTATTATTACGTTGGATCATCCCGCTTGATTGTGAATTTCACGACGATTCGTTCCGTTATTATTATTACATTGGAATAACTTTCATGCCAAGCAATCTTTGCATGCATGGTGATTTCTTTTGTTATTCCATTCTTTATTATACTCGATTGGTTAAATCTTTGACTTCTATACTCCATGAAATTAGTGGAATATCCTTGATATTTGCGCTTCATCCAAAGATATCTTTTCATGGAAATATTCTTCCGATCATTCTTGAATTTTACTCTACAAAAGCAGTATCATTTTGACAAATTGGGCGTTAATAATTCACGGATAAAATAATTCTTGAACTTGTTTTATTGAATTATTATGTCATTGTCATCATCCTCATGTTATATTATGTTATCTTCACTTGCGTGTATAGATGAACTTAGTATGATTATGATTGAGGATCATTCGGTATAATCATGGCTTGTTATAAATGATGTGATAAAAGTCCTCAATGGCCGAAGAATGCACGTTGATGGATAATTTTGGAATGATTATGACCGGGGTGATTAAGTATAGTCATGACCATTGATAATTTGATGAATATCCTGGCAGTAGTAGTGCGAGGGGTGATTCGATGATGTGGATTATTTATTAAAGTGAGTCTCATTTATACAATGATGATGAAAACCCTTTAAAACCTAAAAGATAGTAGACTTTATTCTCTACTTGACTCTTTTAATGGATTGCTTATTCACTGCAGATTAAACTTGTTGTCTATTGTATTTTATCGGTTTAACCTTTGTTGAAGGCTAATGATAAATTATTCTACATTATCTTAGTCATAATATTTCTTCTTTGGGCTAGTTGAGCTCACCTTTCTTTCACCGTTTCTTCTTGAAATGAGAACATAATTTGGGACGAGTCGGGGAACGGAGTAATGGTCCAGAGGATAGCATTAGTAGTCCTCACTATTTTGTGAAATAGTGTGATAATAGTAGTAATGAGGACTCCTTTTGAGTTTGTATAATATCTAGTAGACAATATTTGTATTCAAACTCATGTTTATGTCGTATTATTACATACCATGCAGTTATATTAGTAAGTTGTATTTGAATTTATGTACCATGTAAGTGGTGACCCAAGATGGGTGATGTATACCTAATTTTGGGGCGTCACATTATCTTAGTCATAATATTTCTTCTTTGGGCTAGTTGAGCTCACCCTTTCTTTCTTCGTTCTCTTGTGAAATGAGAATATATTTGGGACGAGCCTGTGGGAAACGAGTGATGGTCCCGAAGATAGCATTAGTAGTCCTCACTATTCGTGAAATAGTGTGATAATAATTGTAATGAGGACTTTTTTTTTTGAGTTTGTATAATATCTAGTAGGCGATATTTGTATTTAAACTCACGATTTATGTCGTATTGTATACTATGCTTATGTTAATAAGTTGTATTTAAATTACGTACCATGTAAGTGGCGACCCAAGATGGGTGATGTATACCTAATTTTGGGGGCGTCACGGTTGGTATCGAGCTTAGGATATGATCCACAGCTAAGATGTGAGAATAGTACTAGGAGGGAGAGACGGGGAATACCTTCATTAGTATGACCTACCTAAGTTTATGCTATTTTATTGGTTGGTCGGAAGATAGGGATAATTTGTTACATGTCAATTAACCTTTTGTTTTGTGGCGATGTCGAAAATGACGCCCGAGAATGTTGAGAATAGCAAATGGGTAGCAAGCGATCGTTGATTCACCACATATCAATAATCGGGGATAATAATGCATCAGAAGGCGATAATCCTCATGCAAACAACAACACCGACCAAATGAAGAATGATCAAATGTTAGAGAGCTTTTTTGCAATTTATGCAACAGAAAGCGAGAGCGACTCGCCCAAAACGTAGGTGGAAACACGGAAAACTCTAAAGTGTCAACGCTAAACAATTCAAGGAGCTGGGACCACGGGAGTTTAAGGGTGAGCCAAAACCACTTGGCGGAAGCATGGATAAAGCAGATTACCAAGATATTTGATGTCTTGGGATGCTCCGAGGAGCAAAAGGTTCCCTTTCTTCGCCTTTTTATGTTGCGGAGGAGCAGATTCTTGGTGGGAATCGGAAACGTACTCAACTTTCTTTCAGATGAAGATATCTTGGGAGAAGTTCAGAGTCATTCAACGACAAATACTTTCCGAAAGTATTCGCCATACATGAAGGAGGTGGAGTTTATCAAGTTGGAACAAAACAATATGGCCACGTGTAATGTCGCAATACGAGGCAAAATTTGCGGAGTTATCACGGTTTCATATTCCACTGGTGGATAATGAAGAGAGAATGGCACGAATGTTTTTAAGAGGTTTGAAGCGGGAGATACGTCAACATCTTATTTCTCATAAAGCGTGTGTTTGTATTGAGGATGTTGTAAATAGGGCTCGATTAGTGGAGTAGCGATAATGAGTCAACGTAACTAAAAGAGAAATGACAAAATTATAATACCAACAGAGTAGTCATCGGCGGGTGACAACAAGCGTGGAGGAATCAACATGCCAGATATGGTAACCACTTCGGTGGTAATCAGGCCAAAACAATAAGAATGGACATTTCAAGAAAAGGAGATTCAACAATGATGGAAAGACATCAAAGACCAAAGACCGTTGTTAAGGAAGGAGAAAGACCACCTATCATATGCTTCAAATGCGGAGGAGAGGGACACATCGATCAAATGCGCGCCATGCCGTCAAAGCATGTTATAATTGTGGAAGAGAAGGTCACTTAGCTCGATTTTGTCGTTCATCAAGACAAATTCACTAGGATGGAGGCACCAAAGTCAGTCCGGAAAATTCAAAAGCCGTAGTCTGAGGAGAGCGTTTGTTGTGACCTCCTAGAGAGCAAGGAACCCGAATGAGGTCGTCACGGGTAAGCTTATCATAAACTCTAATAAAGTCTATACTTTATTTGATCTTTGTTCTACCCATTCTTTTATTTCTCCTACTTGCGCTCATCGATTAAATTTGACTCAGGAGAAATTAGACTTTGACTTATCTCGTGGAAACTCCGTTGGGAGAAACCTTCATTACATCCAATCGTTTATAAGTCTTGTTTGGTTCAAATCGGTACCCTCACATTACCTCATCGATCTTATTTCATTAAAAATACTTGCATTTGACGCGTGATTCAAGGATTGATTGGTTAACTACTTATCATGCAAAAATTAATTATTTTCGTAAGGTTGTTAGCTTTCATATTCCTAATCAACCTATTATCTTGAATTCAAACGACCAAACCATTAAAATCAATCACGGTCATCTCAAGCCATAAAGCTATTCGTTTATTGAAAAAGCGGGTGTCAAGCTTTCTTAGCTCATGTCATGATTTAAACAAAAATATGTCGTTTTTGAAGCGATATTTCTATTGTTAATAAATTTCCCGACGTATTCTCAAGAACTTCTGGCCTACCCCCTGAGGCGTGAAATTGAATTTTGTATCGACCTTGAACCTAAGACAAAACCTATTTCCAAAGCCCCATATCGAATGGCTCTATTGAACTTCGAGAGTTAAAGACCCAATTGCAGGAATTGTTAGACATTGGCTTTATTCGTCCTAGTACTTCTCCTTGGGGTGCTCTGCATTACATTCGTGAAGAAGAAAGATGGGAGTATGCGACTTTGTATTGATTATCGGGAGTTGAATCATGTCACCATCAAAAATAGGTATCCATTGCCACGTATTGATGACCTGTTTGACGATTTGCAAGGAACCAAATTCTTTTCAAAGATTGATCTTCATTAGGATATCACCAATTGAAGATTAGAACCGTGACATTCCAAAGCGGCTTTCGAGAACTTCGATGCGGGCATTATGAATTCTAGTCATGTCCTTTGGATTGACTAATGCTCCTGCTGCCTTCATGGATATGATGAACCGAGTATTCAAGGAATATTTAGATCACTTTGTGGTCTTCTTTATTGATGACATCCTTATTTATTCCAAAAGCCGTGAAGATCATGAGCAACACTTGAGGCTGACACTCCAAAAGCTTCGTGAATATAAGCTTTATGCTAAGTTGAAGAAATGTGAGTTCTGGCTTGAAGAAGTAGCATTCCTTGGGCACGTGGTATCAAGTCATGGAATATCTGTTGACCCAAAGAAATTGAAGCTATTCAAAGTCGGGAACAACCTAAATCGATGGACCAAAGCACGTAGCTTTCTCGGTTTATTTGGTTATTATCGGAGATTCGTGGAAGGATTTTCTCGAATCGCTACTCCATCGACTCGGTGACTCGGAAGATACAAAGTTCGATTGGAGCGAAGAATGTGAGAAGAGTTTTCAAGAACTCAAGAGAGACTTATTTCAAAGACCTGTTCGACAATACCATCCGGCTCGGAGGGATTTGTCATCTATGATGATGCTTTGAGCAAAGGGTTGGGATGTGTTCTTATGCAACATGGAAAAGTTATAGCTTATGCCTCGCGACAACTCAAAGAATATGAGAGGAATTATCCTACTCATGATCTAGAGTTAGCATTGTTATCTTTGCACTTAAAATTTGGAGGCATTACTTGTATGGGAGAAAGTGGAGATCTTTCTACGGATCATAAAAGCCTCAAATATTTCTTCACTCAAAAGGAACTCAACATGCGACAACGACGTTGGCTTGAGCTCATTGAAAGATTATGATCATACCATCCAATACCATCCCGAAAAGCGAGCGTGGTAGGTATGACGCGATTGAGTAGAAAATCATACGCAAGCACGAGTGCGATATTGTCAACGCAAAGGCCCATTTTGTGTGACTTGCAAAGGATGGAGATAGAGTTAAAGACTCGAGGGGACGCATGTGATGATAACAAATATCTGAGTAGAACCGACTTTAATCGATAAAGTTAAAATTGCCGTTCAAGCTCTGAGGACACGGAGCCGATGCGTATATGAGGAAGAAAGTGCAAGAAGGTGCTATCCGAAGCAAGAATCGATGAAGAAGGAATACTTGAGTCAACTCCGGACTTTGTGTTCCTAACGACCACGATTTAAAGTATAATATCATGATGGAGGCGCACAACACACCATTTGCAATCCATCTGGGAGTACCAAATGTATCATGATATTCGCCATACATTTTGGTGGAGCAATACGAAAGAGAGATAGCGCTGTTTATCTCAAGGTGTCTAACTTGTCAACGAGTTAAAGCGGAGAATCAAGTATTAAAAGGTCCATTGCAACCACTTGAAATTCCAGAATGGAAGTGGGAGCACATTACCATGGATTTCGTTCTGGGGTCTTCCTAAGGTTTCTCAAGGCATTGATGCGATTTGGGTCATTGTTGATAGATTGACCAAGTCTCGCTCATTTCTTACCGATACGAGAAACTTATACACTTGAACGTCTTGCTCAGTATGTACATAAAGCGAGATTGTAAAGATCGCATGGTATCTTGGGTATCCATAGTTTCGATCGAGACCCAAGATTCACTTCACGATTTTGGGTTAGTTTGCAAAAAAGCTATGGGCACAGATTTTACGATTTAGCTCTAAGATATCATCCTCGCAGACGGATTTGGACAATCGGAGAGGACTATTCAAACTCTTGAAGATCTATTAAGACTCGTGTCCTTGATTTCAAGGGATTTGGGACAAGTTCTTACCATTGGTGGAGTTTTCCTATAACAACAGCTTATCAAACAAGTATTGGCATGGCTCCATTCAAGCATTGTATGGAAGAAAGTGTAATTCTCCAAAGATTGGGATGAGGTGGGTGAAGCAACGTTGTTGGGACCGGAGTTGGTACGTGTATGACTACGAAAAAGATTCAAACGATCCAAACAACGATAAAAACCTCACAAAATAATTAAAGAGTTATGCCGATCTTCATCGAAAGGACGTGGAATTCGATATAGGAGATCATGTGTTGTTAAGAGTCGCTTCCATGGAAAGGAGTTACAAGATTTGGAAAGAGAGGAAAACTTAATCCTCGATTCATCTGGTCCATTTTAATCCTCGATCGAGTAGGGCTGTGGCCTATAGACTCGCTTTTCTGCCCTTGAAATATGTCTCGTGTTCATAACGTTTTTCACATATCTATGTTACGTAAATATGTGAAAGACCGAACCATATTATTGAGTTAGAACCTGAGAATAAATAGCGGAAGATTTGACGTATAAAGAGGTTCCTGTTCAAATTTTGGATAAGAAGGAACATATTCTACGCTCCAAGGTTATACCTCAAGTCAAAGTTTTGTGGAGGAACCACGATGTTGAGGAAATGACTTGGGAGTTAGAATCTGAAATGAAATCAAGGTATCCTTACCTTTTCGACATACCAGTATCGCGTACCCCTAATTTCGAGGGCTAAATTTCATAAGAAGGGGAGGTTGTAAGACCCAAACTTTTATAAATAAAGATGAATTTTCTATAAATATTATTTTTGAATATTATGGAATAAATTTGATATAATGTTATAGTTGTGGGTAATATTTATAAATTTTGCAAAGTATGCAAGTTGTTATAAAATATTCGTTTGGTCGGGGAATATTCTTTTGTTAGGAATATTCGTACAATGGCTCAATCATTGGTGGACCCCATTAATGTAATTATCATTTGATTGAGAAAACGACAAAAATATTTTATAAAAATAACTGGCGGAGGTGTTACCGAATTAAAACCATTGAACTACCCTTGGTAAAAAGACAAGAATACGATGAGTTAGTTGCTAGTACACACAGTATTGATTATTGATGCTTACGTGAGAAGTCACTCAAATTTATGCTCAATTATTCTTCTGAAGAATTTACGATCATATCTCTTATATTATTGATTCAATTATTGTCACAAAGATCATCTCGTATAATATGTTATAGTATTAAATCAATAATTGAGACGACAAGTTATAAATGATTAATAATTGTTGAAAGATTAAATATGTGTTGATGAAAAAAAAAATGATTTGTGGTAAGTTTGATTATTTTATGGGGGCTCGTATGTCATCATCTAAGAGTCTTTTTTCAATATAGTAATTACCTTCGTCGATAGTAATTACCCTTGTGAATAGTATTTACCTTCGTCAATAAGTAATTACCTTCGTCGATAGTAATTACCCTTGTGAATAGTATTTACCTTCGTCAATAGTATTTACCTTCGTTAATAGTAATTACCTTTACCGACGTCGAACCACTTGTCATTTCACATTACAAAGCGCCAAACCACTTGTCGTTTCACATTACAAAAGATCGAACCACTTGTCGTTCACACACACAAAGCGTCGAACCACTTTTCTTTTCACATCATTAGTCGTCGAAGCCACTTGCCTTTTCACACTAAGAAAAGTGCTTAAGCTAGAAATCTTCTATAAATAGAGGCCTAGGGCTTCATTATTTTTCACTTAATTCATTCAAGCTATAGAGAGAGAAAGTATAGAGAGAATAAGAGAAAGAAGAAGAGTATTTTGTTACTACATCTTTGTAAAGATTCAATCTCCTACCAAATGTAAGGGGTGTTATTCTTTCTTATTCATGAAGAGAAGCTGTTGTTATTCCATTGCTTATTATTCTCTTTGGAATAACTCAGATATCTGTGATTTACCTATACTTGGTGACATTCTTCTATTATTACATTGGAACATCCATGCATGTGTGTTTTTACGGGACACGGTAAAATCTTTATTATTATTACGTTGGAACATCACATGCATGTGTTTTACAACAGGACTGGTTCCGTCTTTATTATTATACATTTGGAACATCCTGTCTGCGTGTGTTTACGCCGGACTGGTTCCATTCTTTATTATTCATTTGAACATCATCATGCATGCGTTTCTGGCCGGACGGTTCCGTTATTTATTATTCGTTTGAATAACTCGCTGTGCATGATTCATCGCATGCATGGTGATTTCTTTTGTTATTCTATTCTTTATTATACCCAAATTGGTTAAAACTTTGACTTCTATACTCCATGAAATTAGTGGAATATCCTCGATATTTGCGTTTCATCCGATATCTTTTCATGGAAATATTCTTACGATCATTCTTGAATTTTACTCTACAAAACAAAGATGTCGTGTTGATAATTTGGACGTTAATAATTCCCGGGTAAAATAATTCTTGAACTTGTTTTATTGAATTCTTATATCATTGTCATCATCCTCATGTTTATATTATGTTGAAAGTCATCCGTATTCTGTAGTGCATAGATGGACTTGGTATGATTATGACGAGAGACTATTCGGTGTAATCATGGCCGTAATGTTACAAATGATGTGATAAAAATCCTCAATGGTCAGAGTAGTGCATTGGTGGACATGATTGTTGGCATGATCATGACCATTAATGAATACACAAATATTCTGGGCGTAGTGCATGAATAATTGTGGTCGTGATACTAAAGAATATCCTTGGCCAGAAAAGTGCGGGGTGATTCGATGATGTGGAATATTTATTAAAGGCGAGTCTCAAATTTATAATAAATGATGAAAAACCTTTTAAAACCTAAAAGATAGTAGACTTTATTTTCTACTTGACTCTTTTAATGGATTTCTTATTCATTGCAGCTTAAACTGGTTGTCTATTGTATTTTATCGGTTTAACATTGTTGAAGACTATTGATAATTTGTTCTACATTATCTTAGTCATAATATTTCTTCTTGGGCTAGTTGAGCTCACCCTTTCTTTCATTTATTCTTCTTGAAATGAGAATATAATTTGGACGAGTCGGAAGCAGTGATGGTCCTGAAGATAGCATTAGTAGTCCCTCACTATTACGTGAAATAGTGTGATAATAATTGTAATGAGGACCTTTTTTTTTTGAGTTTGTATAGTATCTAGTGTAGCGATATTTGTATTTAAACTCACGGTTTATGTCGATATTATACCCACGCAGTTATGTTAATAAGTTGTATTTAAATTACGTACCATGTAAGTGGCGACCCAAGATGGGTGATGTATACCTAATTTGGGGCGTCACAATCTTAATATTCCACGACCAAACGAATATTCCCTAACAACAATGAATATTTTATAACCACTTGCTTATTTTGAAGTATTTACGTATTTTACCCCTAACTATCCACATTAATCAAATCAACCCTTACTATTTTAAAATAATAAATAGAGAAAATTAAATTTCATTAATAATAAGTTGGGGTCTTACAGAAAATATCTTAAAATTGGGTCGCATCTTTGTCACATAAACTTAATTGTGCTTAAACTTTTGTAGACAAATGGTAAAGAGTGTGACAACTTCATTAAATCCAAATCTCTAACTCTATGGTTAGAACTCGGGAAAGGTGAGCGAAAAGAGAGGAAAAGAATTTATGTGAAGTAATATACAATTGATGAGCTGATAAATCTTTATATGTAAACCAATGCATCTCTTATGTTTTTATAGTTTAATATAAAGGAAATAATAGTTACCGAACTGTTTTACTTACGGGACTCGATTCTGACATACGGAATCCGAGTTATCGTCCAGTTTGTAAAACTCGCCAACACTTAGGCAAAAAGTCAAAAAACTGCCCAAAACCCGCATCGGACGTCCGAATGCCACGCAAACACACACATAGCACCGCGTAGGTATTAGACACGTGTTAGAACTTACGGGACTCGATTCCGACATACGGAATCCGAAGTTATTGTCCATTTGCAAAACTCGCCAACACTTAGGCAAAAAGCCGAAAAATAGCCCAAAACTCGCATCGGACGTCCGAATGCCACGCAAACACACACATAGCACCGTGTAGGTATTAGACACGCGTTAGAACTTACGGGACTCGATTCTGACATACGGAATCCGAGTTATCGTCCAGTTTGCAAAACTCGCCAACACTTAGGCAAAAAGCCAAAAAATAGCCCAAAACCCGCATCGGACGTCCGAATGCCACGTAAACACACACATAGCACCGCGTAGGTATTAGACACGTGTTAGAACTTACGAAACTCGATTCTGACATACGAAATCCGAGTTATCGTCCAATTTGTAAAACTCGTTAACACTTAGGCAAAATCCAAAAATAGCCCAAAACCCGCATCGGACGTCCGAATGCCACGCAAACACACACATAGCACCGCGTAGGTATTAGACAAGTGTTAGAACTTACGGGACTCGATTCCGACATACAAAATCCGAGTTATCGTCCAGTTTGTAAAACTCGCCAACACTTAGGCAAAAAGCGAAAAATAGCCCAAAACCCGCATCGGACGTCCGAATGCCACACAAACACACACATAGCACGCGTAGGTATTGACACGTGTTAGAACTTACGGGACTCGATTCCGACATACGGAATCCGAGTTATCGTCCAGTTTGCAAAACTCGCCAACACTTAGGCAAAAAGCCGAAAAATAGCCCAAAACTCGCATCGGACGTTCGAATGCCACGCAAACACACACATAGCACCGCGTAGGTTTTAGACACGTGTTAGAACTTACGGGACTCGATTCGACATACGGAATCCGAGTTATCGTCCAGTTTGCAAAACTCACTAACACTTAGGCAAAAAGCCGAAAAACAGCCCAAAACCAACATCGGATGTCCGAATGCCACGCAAACACACACATAGCACCGCGTAGGTATTAAACACGCGTTAGAACTTACGGGACTCGATTCCGACATACGAATCCAGAAGTTATCGTCCGGTTTGCAAAATTAGCCAACACTTCAGCAAAAAGCCGAAAAATAGCCCAAACCCGCATTGACGTCCAATGCCACGCAAACACACACATAGCACCGCGTGAGGTATTGAACACGTGTTAGAACTTACGGGACTCGATTTGACATCTAAATCCGAAAGTTATTATCCGGTTGCAAAACTCGTCAACATTTAGGCAAAAAGTCAAAAAACCCTAAACTTCGATCGGACGTCCGAATTCCACGCAAACAAACACATAGCAACGCGTAGGTATTATACGCGTTAGAACTTACGGGATTCGATTACGACATACGGAATCCAAGTTATTGTCCAGTTTGCAAAACTCGCCAACACTTAGGCAAAAAGCCGAAAAATAGCCCAAAACCCGCATCGGACGTCCGAATGCCACGCAAACACACACATAGCACCGCGTAGGTATTAGACACGTGTTAGAACTTACGGAACTCGATTCCGACATACGGAATCCGAGTTATCGTCCAGTTTGCAAAACTCGCCAACACTTAGGCAAAAAGCCGAAAAATAGCCCAAAACCCGCATCGGACGTCCGAATGCCACGCAAACACACACATAACACCGCGTAGGTATTAGACACGCGTTAGAACTTACGGGACTCGATTCCAACATACGAAATCCGAGTTATCGTCCAGTTTGCAAAACTCACCAACACTTAGGCAAAAAGCCGAAAAATAGCCCAAAACCAGCATCGGACGTCCGAATGCCACGCAAACACACACATAGCACCGCGTAGGTATTAAACACGCGTTAGAATTTACCGGAATCGATTCCGACATACGGAATCCGAGTTATCGTCCAGTTTGCAAAACTCAACACTTGACGAACACAAACAAAACTAATTTAAATATGCTCTATTTTCGAATTCGTTATTAATATTTTAATATTAATTGTAGGGTCTTGTTGATGAGACTTGGTACGGTGGAGGATTGCTGCAAAGCGATTCTCGTGGTGGAGATGGTGATGACCGCCGTACGATCTTGATGAGACTATCGAGAGGTGGGACCGTGATTCCGGGAATGACCGGTGGTGGGTCCGTAGGTGGGACCAGCGATGGGACCGGCGATGGGACCAGCGGCGATGGTGATACCGACATTCCTGATCTTGGGTTGTAGTACCCATTATGTTTATATTTTGACTTTCATATATGTATATTTATACAGCTTTTGAGTTGTACAGACTAGAGTTTAGATTACATTTTGTATTTACATTGTACGACTTTTATCTATAAGTCATTACGTTGTTTACATATTTGATGGTTGATATACCAAAATCTATTATTGTTATTGATATGCGTTCGTGAAGAATTCTTTATAATTTTTCTTTAGTTTATAACAGGTATAATTATGTATATGTAAATGAACAGGGGTATTTTGCAATTTAAATTTTATTTTTTTTTATTAAAAACTCATTGGCGACGGGAGAGAAGGGTCATTGGCGACGGCATGCCATTTAAGAATGACCTATTTTTATTTTTTTGGAAAAAATATTACTGACGGTGTATTAAATGCGTAATAGCCTAATGAATGACACTCTTGCCGAAGCGGCCCGGCATGGAGGCAGGGGAGCGACGACCCATACAATGGCGATGGGGAGGGCGAGACGATCTTGCGTCGTCAATGACATCATTGGCGATGGTAAGAGGGTCATTAAGCGGATTCAAGACCTACCGTCATTAATGAAACTGTTTTTTGTAGTGTAAACTAAAATTCATGTAAGTGAGATGTTGATAGAATTCAGTTAAGTTCTCACTTTTAAATTATTTTGTACTCCTCTTTAGCTATTTCAATCCGGCTCTAGATCAAGAAATCGATCTGTAGGAATCTGGTATATATTATGGCAAGGAGTTTTAGTTTAATATTGTGAATTTGAGAATATTGTGTCATTTTATACTAAGAAGTTAGTGGACTATTTTTGCAGAACAAAAAAAAAGAATTGGACAAGTAGAATTCGTTTTGTGAGTCAAAAGAAGTAGTATAAAATAAGAAATTGGGCCTATCAATAACACTGGATATTTCATTATTCAACCTTAGAAAATATACTGACAAAGGCGGAAATGAAACGTGCATGGGAGCAATTTTAGTTAGCCAATGGCCCAAATATCCTACTTTAAGACAAGGATGTATTGAGCAGAAGCAAAATAGTGATGGGATAGTTAGTTAGATTACTTTTTCAATTAATTTTGAAATTCGATTTATTTTTTGAAGAGTGGTTAACATGAAATTAATTTTGATCAATACAATATCGACACGTAGATTGAAAATGTAATCTCTATGCATGAGTATATTGATTAATTGATCAAATTATCATAAAGTTAATGCCAAATTAAAGAATGTGTCACTTGGGTATTAAAAACATGGTAGTAGGCGTAGGTGTAGGTGTAGTACTAGAGAGAAGAGTAGTACTTTAATTTAAGCAAAACGAGAGCCTCCTTCATTCTAATGTCATAACAGTAACCAACAACGTGCGGCATTTGCTTCTGTACGTAATCATACTGAAAAGACTAGCTAGCTTTAAAAGCAATTGGTCACGTTATTAAAGATATATAACTACTCCTACGTTATTAAATGGGACGGGACCAATTGCTTATACAGCCTTATCTCTTTATATTCATCTCGTTTCTATTATTAATTTCATGGGCGGGCTGGCTGGCTGGCTTTGGACTGTGACCGGTGGTGAGAATGATGCATTTTGACATTTGACCCCGATGAAAGTATTCAATCTTATGCTAATTGGTCAGTTCGTTCTTCTTTAATTAATTGTCGAATTTTTAACCCAATAAGTGAAAGAGAACAGATCTTCTGTCTCCGATTTTTCTGTTCTTTTGTGTCTCTTTATTTATATTTTGACACCTAAGAGAGTTAAGTCTACATTTTTTTCTTGTGTTTTGATGTGAATATATATTATGATGATGCAGTAAATTGGTACATGCATGCATGCAATGGAGACCATATATATCATTTAGTTTGAGTACATACATATTATGTGCAGCAGCAATTGCACATGTTTAATTTATTTGTGATCCATCATTGTCTTTCGCTTGTAGTATGCCCCCACCCTCGTCATGACTTGAGCAATGACGTCTTAGGAAAAATCTCAAAAACCAGTTTAATTATGAATGAATCTATATATATATATATATATATATATATATATACATACACACACACAGACTGACCCTTCTTTAATTAATTTTGTTTACAATTTTTTTTTCTTTTCATTCTAGCTCAATCTAACCCAACCCATTGATTAGAAGTTAATTAGATGAGTTAATATTAGTAGTTTCTCTTTAAGCTCCAGCGGTTTTCTGGTGAACGATTTGAGCTTCGCCCAGAGCAAAGGATCGGTGGATGGGGACGACATGCATGACAAGGTCGACAATTGGCACCCTTTGATTTGATTATAAAAAATAAAAAAACTTTTTTCTTACCAGCACTATTAAGATATATTTTTTTAAAAAAAAAGTCCCACTTCATAGTCTTTGCCAAATATGAACATGTGTATACATAAAATAACTATTAATTAAAAACCGTATTACTATTTTATTCTATATAATTTATTAAATATCTTATTGTTTAGAATTCTACAATTCAACCTAACTCGTGATATATTTATCCACATGCAAATCATTTTTCTATGAAAACCAATTATAAATTTACGAAGATATACAACTATTACCCTCTTATCTAAAATTTAAGAATAACACAGATTTACAAATGGTAAAATTTTGCCCACCTTTATAAAAAAAAATATTTGGACTCCCCAAGACCAGTTATACGTGCCCTAATGGATGATCATCTTGAAGTTTATCATTTAAAATACATTGAACCCTTCGCTTTTCACCACCTTTTTAACCCTTTAACGTACTGTGGTTTCTTATTGTTTTTATTTTTCAAAAAAAAAGGAAAAAGTAAAAATAACCTTCAATTAAAGGAAAAATGAAAGGAAATCTACCCAAAGCCTTTGTCATAGTGATATGACCTAACCCATATTTATCTTGAGATTGGATTTAATCCTTGAGTGTGTGTGTGTGTGGTGGTGAGTCAAATAAAAATTAAAAAAATGCAAGTGAATGGTGACAGCATCCAATTCATGCATATCCATCCGACCTTAATTTGCCACATTGTTCAGGTCCATTAAAACTTATACTACGTAGTACCGGTGGGGTATAAGGGGTGGGACAGAGATTCCCTTGTCCCAGCATTCTATGTCCACATAAGATGATGAGTAATATATATAAATTAATATTTTCATTTATTTTTTAATATTTTCACATAAAAATCATATATATATATTAGATAATAAAATATACATGCATGTTTTTGCTCGCGTGAGAAACATGCACGTTGAAACAATATAATAATATAATATTCGTAATAAATTATGTGAGAAAAAATAAAATTTTTATAAAATTTAAATAAATAAATAATATTAAAAAAGATAAAATACTAATATATCTAGCGTTATAAGTGATAGGAGTAAAAAGGAAAAATAAGTGTGATCAATTACACTAAATTTATGGAGGAGCCGAGGCTTTATATATATATATATATATATATATATATATATATATATAAGTTAAGTTAGGATAACAACCCGGAGCCGGCGGTTTTTCACTTAATCACCTATAGTCAGTAAAGCTACATTTAGATACCCGACTTTTTGAGTTGAAGCGAAAAAGTGCTTCCCGTCTTAACTCCGTTACTTTATTTGGCAAAAGACTTAATTACCCTTCATGAATTTGTATTGTAACATAAACCGGTGGTATTATTTCTCCCAGTCTTCTTCTTCATCTTATTCACCACTTTGCTTCAATTTTAATCCTCACCTGTTTCTAACCCACTTCACCAAATCACTCCGGCACAACTTCTCCAACACAATCAACAAACCCCCAATCTCCGTCCAATTACTTGCCAATTTTTGGAAAGAAAAGAGAACAAAATTGCTTACGAGTTGTATATTACCACAGTAGAACAACTCCATCCAATTAAATGTAGCCTAAAGGAAACAACCAAAGATATAGAAGTCCACAAAGTTAGATCACAAACCAACCTCAATGTTTCTGAGTGCTTCTCATTAGTTCTAGCAATAAATATATCTGCATTTCCTCTAAAATTGCATCAACTTTGCGGAAATCCTTCTCATTGCAATAGGCTTCAACGAAGCAGGTATAAGAAATCACATCAGGACAAAATCCATGTTTCCCCATCTCTTCTATAATTTTTTCAGCCTTCTCTAATTGCCTAGCTTTTGCACCAACCATGTAATAATATATTAAAAGTACGCAAATTTGGAGCTATTTGACTCTTGAACTCTGTATACACATTTTGAGCATGCTCAACCTTTTGGTCCTTTACTAATGTATCCATGGCGTATTGATGTGAAAACATCCTTGTCCACTCTAAATCGATCTATTCTTCTAAGCGCCTCTATTGCCCTCTTCATGCCTAAAAGTTGTCGATTCAAATTGGTCCTTCGGAATTCTACTTATCTTATCAACATCATGACTATCAACCCAATGTGACATTGACGGAAGCACAAAATCATCCTTTGGATCGTAGTATCAATACCACTCTCTGCAAATTTAACCCAATTCGAAAGTTCAAGTGACTCACTCAAGTCAGTTGAATCATCTACTTCCAGTGACACAGTTATGTTGCAAAATGAATTGCATAAGAAATTATACATTCCATTCACAGGGTGAACATCACCTTTGTATATCTTCAAGTCTATTTGAGACCTAAAACGCCAAAAAGCCCTAATCTTGTTATCATGAGAACTCTTCCCCTAATGTCATCATCTGCATCAATTTCTTCAAAACCCATGAGCATATCTGCATCAAAATCATCCATATCATTTCAGATAAACGAATTCACATATAAACATGACCTATATTTAACAAAAACAGATTTTAGGGCTTGGTGAGAGAAAAGAGAAGAAGAAATTCGAGATTTGGTATAGCAAGAGATAAGAGTGAGAATTAATTGGGAGGCTACTTTGATTTGAGAAGAAGATTGAAAAGGCGATTTTGTGCCGCCTCACTCTCTCTCATGGATTACGAATTGGTGCAGAGATTGGAGCAGGTCGTGAAGCAGCTCGCGTGGAGGAATCGAAGTGAAGGAACCCAGTTGAAGAACCTAGAGATTGGTGCAGAGATTGGATTACGAAGTGAACGAACCCAGTTGAAGAAATCGGGCGAAACTGTGGTGGGTTTGAAGGTTCAAATAAGAGGAGAAGAGAGGAAGAAGAGGGTATTTCAGATATTTCTCATATTTTTTTTAACTGTTATAGCCCTTTTCACGCGTTTTTGGCGCTTGATATACACGCACAGTTAAGTTGGATGGAAAAAGTGACGTTTTCACTTCAACTCAAAAAGTCGAGTGTCTAAATGTAGCTTTACTGACTATAGGTGATTAAGTGGGAAACCGCCCAAACTCCATGTGGTCATCTGAACTTAACCCTATATATATATATATACTCTATATAATTAATGTGGTAAGAAAATTGCACCCACAAGACCGAAAGAGAGAAAAAGTTGTCTGCAGTTTTATTTTGGTAGCAAACAAGTGCATTATATTAAAACAAAATCAAATTAAAAGCAACAAACAGCCCATATACAAATTGTCTTAAAACGGCATGGTTTACACAGCCGGGGGAGTAGCCCTCCTCAGAAAATCATCAAACAAAAAGTGGGATATGGAAACATAACAAAAGTAGGCTTTTGATTAGCGACTACTAACTTTGGCAAGAGCATTTTCAGGAGATTCTTGCAATTTTCAATCAAAGGCAATAAGCGAGTGTTAGCAGAAGAAGAATCTAATAGACATTTAGCCGCCCATGACGCATCGGTTTCTAAAATAATCTCTCCAAAATCAAGGTTCCAAGTCATGGTGAGGCCATCAAAAACAGCTCAAAACGTTGTCGCCGAGGAAGCCCCTATATATATATATATATATATATATATATATATATACAAGTAAAGACAATACACATGCATATATAAATATACAAGCTAGTAAAGACAATACACATGCATAATTAGTCATAGTAACATGATTGAGAAATGGCAACTACATGCTCAGAGAATTTAACATCTGATCAATTTGTAGTCATGTTTTCATACCAATCATTCATCTTGAAGCAATATATTAAAAGAAGTTTTGCTTAGTATATATTCCATCGGTTCCAAAATTACAAATAAAATTTGATTTTTGAAGTCAAAAAATGACATATATATATATATTAATTTTGAATTTATTTAATTTATAGTTGATACAATTATTATAAGTGTATAGTATATAACAAAAATTATTAATTAAAAATTTTATTTTATTTTAAACTTTTATTAGTCCTACTAATTTTAAAATTTAATATGTAGTCTTTTGATCTAAAGAGTGTAATTGTATCTCTAATTTTAAAATGAAGCTGAAGGGAGTATATTATATATATGCATAAAACAAAAACATGAGAAGTTGATATGTTAGGATTTTCTATTTCTCTCTCTTTCTCTCACTCGAATTTAGAACGAAAGAGAATGATGATGATGATTTGAAGCCGTCTAAATCTTGTTACAACAATTAATAAACGCACATACAGTTGGTTCAACACTCCTCCTCGCTTGGTTTTAGTCATTTCAAGCTAACAGTCATGTGCCATAAAGTTGGGGAGCTAGCAAGTGTATAAAATACCATTTAAATACTGAATAGATATATTGTTACCCTAATAAGAACAGCATGCAAATAATTGGGCGGTTGGACGTTACATGAGAAAATTACAAATGAAGTAAATTAAATAAAACAGGACTTTAGTGGTTAGATTATGACTAGTGGTCTAGTGCTCTAAGAAGAGCAGCTTTGAGTGCATCCTCAGTCCTCAACCCATCAGAAACCCTAATCACAACATCTTGAACCATTAACTCGTCAACCCTGGACATGCTTGCATGGTGGAGCTGCAATTCCAGTTCACGTAAGGCTTCCATCAATTTGGCTCCCGGATAATTACAATTCTGGGATTGAACCCGGATCAAGGCGTCCGGACCCACCATCTTAAATTCAACTTCTAATACCGGATTATTTGAATTGGAACTAGGCCGAATATCATTAATACAAGTGGTAGTGCTGCTATTGTTGTCAATGGTAGTGTCACCAGCAGATTCTACAACTACTACTCTTGCTTTCTTTGATTCTCTTTGAACTTGTGACTCCAATTCCTCCACTTTGGCTTTCAAGTTATTGATGTAGCTCACTGCGTCCGCTAGTAGAGACGCCTTGTCCATCCGTGACACGTTCGGAACAACCGACCGCAGCGCGTAAAACCGGTTGTTCAGCTTCTCACGCCGCTGCCTCTCCGCCTCCACGTGGTTCATCGCCATGTCCCTCCCGGGGCACGGCTTTCGTCCCCTCTTCTTGGGTGCTCTTTTTTCCACGCTAGCCTTGGCACCAGCAGCAGTTACAAACTCATGAAACTCCGAAACCGAATGCTCCAACTCCTCTTGTTTTGCGGCTTCTAGGTTTATGCTTTCCTCCTCTTGTGAGCCTGTACCCATCTTCACTCCAATATCTGCAAAACAATTGCTTCCATCCAGAAACCCATTATTATTGATCACATTAATATTGTTATTGCTAGTGTTTGGCACTTTCTGATCAGGGATGAAGCCAGAAACATCCGATCCAAACAATGTATTGGCCTGCTGCACCAAGCTCCAGTTTTGTTTTAAGGCAATATTTGACCCCATTTCAAGAACTCCATAACAAGTTGGAATACAAACAAAAGTTTGAATACCGTGGATCTGAGCTTCTCTAACTCTTTCACACTTGGCTAACTGGAGTTGATCAACCCCAGCTAGCCAAACACATGTGCCGGAACTGAAAGCCTCGGAGTATTCCCCGCCCGGGAAAGTTCGGGCTAGAGATGTAACGTAAAACCATTCGGCATCTGTGACATCTCCGCCGTCATCGTTGGTGTCTATGGAGCATTCCGTGTCGGGGTTATCGTTCAAGAGAGCATGAAATAATCCTCGTATGGCTTTCTTTCGCTCTAATTTGGCGTTAGTTGGAGGATGTTTGGGTGGTGGGGTCTTAGTACCTTGGAAATGGCCGTCTCCCCAAGATAAGAGGAGGCGGCCATTATGGTCAGTTGATGTCTGCCAGAAAATGGCATAACACCAAGAATCGGCTGCAGGCTGGCTTCCAAGTATATGCTCAAGCCTCTGTTGAAGGGTTGTAGGCGGGTGGGATTCTTGAGACAGTGAGACGAGAGAAGAAGATGAAGATGAGGAGACAACCAAGTCATCCATGAGTATGAGTATGTACGTACGAATTGGTATTACAAGATAAGATGTGTAAGATTAATTGAGATATATAGAGCTCGCGGAAGTATGTGCATATGTGAGCGCCAAAACTTTATCTGGTGGACTTAGCCTTCCTGCAAAGTCATCTTAAATAGAGAGTTATGAAATTAAGTAGTTACTATTATACTACTGTCATATATGAATGAATTAAGTATATGAGAAGACTACATAATTTTTTAAATTTTTCTATAATTTAATATAGAAATTAAAATAAATTATATATGTCCCCATACGTGGGCTTAATTATTCGTAACAAATTATATATAGGAGTAGTTAATCTAGGAAAAGTGTTGATTAGTAGTATTATATATGTCCCCATAGTTATTTTTCTTTTCTGTCATTTTTTGCTTTCCCTGTATTGCTGAAAATTATTATTATTTTTATTCAAGATCAAAGCAGAGCAAATCAAACGCAGCCTGGCCACATAAGCACAAGTATGTTGTGTGCGTGCGTGTGTATACAGTATATATGTACGATGGCCCGCCAAATAAGCAAAAGAAAATGTTACTTTAACCATTATAATAAAAAATTATACAAAAATTTATTAATGTAATATTTTTTTTATAATCAATACAATAATAAATTATAGTAAAATTTACTACGTACTAATTTTATCCTAACCATTGGACAGGGGAAGGGGAAGGGAGAGAGCATCATGAACCCGATGATAATGGTCCATCTAACTGGATGAGGAGGACCTCATAGACAAACTTCAATTTCTTGAAGCAACATGTAAGTAATTAGTCAAGCCTCAATAAAAAGATTCTTCAAGATGCAGAAAAGGTTGAAACTTAGAAAGAATTAAACCCAAAAAAAAAGGTGCACGTGTACGGAAAGCGAAAGAGGGTAATGGTGATGTAGGTGGAGCAGCAGTGTCACGTGGGATGGGGTCTCAAGTTTTGGACATAATTCTGCCTGCATTTTTCTTTGCTAAGTTGCTATGCATATAAGACTTCGTTGACTTTATTACTATGTTTTATTACTTTTAATTTGATGCTCCTTGCCAAAATTATTCAATACATCAATAATAGTAGTACTATTATTTATCTCATGACATATCGCATAACATATACTATTAATATTTTTTAAAATAAAAATAAAAAATTAACGCACATGTTATTAGTTAATAAGTATTTTAAAATGCAAATCCGGAGAAAAGTAATAATATTTTGATTGTTTCCAAAGTTGATATCTATAATATGACACCAATTATTATTTTATGATTGGATTGTCAAGCAGAAGTAACACGTGAAGAATAATATCATGGCCAATAAGGAAAAATAAAAGTTAAAAAAGATATATAAAGTGTTGAATAGAAAGATAATCATCTGAAATTAATATTTTTACATAAAAATATAATGTTTTTATTAATTATTTATTCATGTGAGATAAATAATATGAAATATCGATCATACTTTATGTAAAAATATTAAATTTCTTGATTAATTATAAGTCCAACTTTACGTCTACTCAGTCTGAAATGTTATGATTGTTGGTAGTGAAATGAGTAAATCTAGTAAAAAAAATTGATAATGGTTTTTAGTTATAGGAGTCGGAGACGAGAAAAAGTTGAAGCAAAACATTAAAGACAAAAATAGTTTAGTCTTTGGGTACTTATGGTTTTGGGTTGATTTTGTTAGTTTGCTCATTTTACTCGTGTTAATTTGACAAATGCAGTATGAACCGTTCCCACTACCAGACATAATAAATTTTAATCTTTTAGAATGTCGACTAATTGTTTATAGGACTAATGTGACCATCCGAGAATAGTTAATAATTTTGATCAATTATTCAATATACGATACGCATGTCGGGAGGTGATCTCTCTTTCTGCGTGTCAGAACTGTATTGGTCAATTACCATGAAGTTAAATTTATGCATAAGTTTGTTGCTCAGTGACATAAAACCTTTTATCATATCATTTAACTAACAAAAAAAAACTTAACCCTTAAATTTGTTATTATTATTAAAGATACGCTTTTGTTCCATATTTACGACTCGACTTTAATAATGATTAAATTGTGATAGTCAATTTTTATACTCTATTTTTTTAAAATGGAACTCTTCCTTTCAAAATAAAAATAAAAAAGGTGGAATGGATAGAGAGAGTATCAATTAAAACAATAATATTCTGGTCACAACCTCTTGATCTAAGGAAGAATAATATCTTAAGTAAGAGAAGTATGAATTAAGTGTTTTGCGTACTGGGTGTTATCAAGTAGAAGAAGAAGTAGATGCCTTGTGAATTCTATAACTACATACATACCTTCTGCATTCTGCATTCTAGGATATGTAATTCCTGGCACCTGATTACAGTTGGTCATGGCTGTGAACTAGAGAGGTTTTGAGTGGAAAAATGTATGTACCTCTGTTTCCATTTGCTACCCGATTGCTTCAGGAATTAATCAGTAGTGAGTCTGAGACCTGGTCTTTGTTTTAATTTGAAAAAGTATAATTAAATGTATAATAGAACTAAGTAATAGATGTTGTTGTACAAACATCAACGCTTAAAAATTTATTAGCAACAAATCATTTAATCAAGGCATATATCTCTTGGATATTTATGCTATGTTCATTTAGCTTTAACTTCAGTTAGTACCTGAACACATAAATACAGCAGAAACATCAATTCCTCACTAACTAAAATATTAACTAAACAGCACTACTAGCTATATCTCTTTCCAATGTATTTCACAATCATCAAGGATTTCAAACAAAAAGTGGGAAAAAAAAATACAGACCTAAAAACATACATTTCCATCCAACTCGTGCCCAAGCTTCTCCACATTTCCATCCACTCTCTTAACTGGCTTGCTCAGTTGAAACACAGGGTGCCTACATAGCCTCCTCACTCCTTTTGTGAAACTTAGCCTGTTTAGTATCCCTTCAGCTTCCCCATTGTCATACCCGCCTCTATAACCATTTTCTAAATTTCCTTTTCTGCACATAACAGGCGATTTCCTACCTGAAATAGAATAATAATCCTCTTCCGTATCATTCTTGCTTTTAAAGCTCCAGAATTTCTCCTCTGATTCAGATTCCAGTCTGTCTAAAGTGGCACTCTGCAAAAGGCTACCAGTCCCAGTCTCCTCATGGGCACAACCGTCCAACGATTTCTCATTATGTGATGCCAATTTTTTTGAACTTGATACATGGGGTTCACCCTTACTGCTAGGTGAATCCGCACATGATGAGAGCAACTGCACTCTTGTAGCTGATTCTTCTCTTTCTCGGAGGGTTTTCATTATCAGTGTTCTGAGCAAATTCATTACTTGAACTGCATGAATCAATGCTGTCAAAGGATCTGCCATCTGCATCATAGGGTAATAAAATCTGGTCATTAATAGCATACTTTATGTATGTTGGATAAGTTTGTGAATTCATTGGTCATTATAAAAACTCTTTGTGTGTGTGTTGTGGGGGGTTCCTAAAAGCAAGGGACAAAACCCAAAGTGTTGAAAACCCATATCCATGGGTATATAGAGACAAAAGCCATTTTAAAATGAGGGAATTAAATGAGCTACATTGCTATATCTTAATCTCCTTACTAACCTCTAGCCTACAATTAACAAAATAAATAACAAAATTCATAGTGATCTCTGGTTATCCATTAGAAAATTAACTGTGATAAAAAAGTAAAAGCATGATCATATCAATTAGTAGCACGACAATAAAATTTAAGACTTTGGCTTGTTGAGTTTTGGGTTATTTGTAGCTACAATATAAAATTTAAGATTTGGACTATCAAAAACTTTAAAAGTGGTCTAACTAGAAATGTAGAATCCGACAATCTTAACAGATGTTGGCATACCTGAGTCATGTTGGGGGCAAAAACCATGGCAATATTGCGTGCATTCATCTTGTTTAGATGTTCATATTGCACAACATCAGCCATCAAATTGATTGCCCAGTCAAGGAGTGCAGCTTCAGTTGGAGGAAGTATTTCAATTAGTTGTGTGCACTCCTCTTCTGTGTTGCAATGCAACACCTGTTCTGCGGTCAGAGAATCAAGCACTCCAGAAGGAAGTTCTCTAAACCATGCCTGCAGATTATCAGATCTTTTTGGCTTCAGCAGAAGAAAAAGATGAAGATACCTGAGGAACTTCTTACCCAATGGTAAAGCTCATTGATTGACAATTTATCTAGTGCCTTTAGAATAAAGCTCAACTTCATGGTCAACTTTAAAGATTTTTTGGTTTCATCAATAGTGTTTCTGCAAGCCATTTAACTATAATAGACTCGGTATTTTAATGTTAGACAACTTTTAACTTGCTGATATTGATCAACTTACTGAACAATGAAGTCAAAGCTTCTATAGGGCCAAATGCAACAATGTAATCATGCAATTTTTTATTTCTTTTGATAAGTATATCATCATGCAGTTGTATACTAATACTTTCTGTTACAAAAAATTTCAATTTGAGCTATAGCTTTTCAAGTGTTCTACAATTAATTTGTTCTCATTTGTGACTCTTCTCTCAGTAAGTAAGACTAGCTCAAAACGTATTAACTCATTAAATGGAGTTTTCTTCCTTCCAGTCTTGCTTATCATCAATAATATTTGACATCACTAACATTTAATCCTATCAGTGCAAGTGATTGGATCCGGTGGCTGGTAAACCTTTTTGGTCATCGACTAGACGATTAATGAAAGATAACTTACATCATTAACTCTTGCCACATTCTTGTACATGTTATTTGCTATAGGGACCCCTTGAGGAGGACAGGATCTCACTTTTATGCTAATGCATAATAGAAAGTGCCCATAGAACAACCTATTGAAGCAAAAACCCTAATCCCGAAATTTTCAATACTGACATATAATTCCTCACCATAAGTCACTCATATCTGCTAACCACTTTGTGATCTAGATTGACTCTTCCATGGTTACGATGAATATGCTTGCCAAAAAATTAACTTGCAGTAAAGTGCAACAAATGTAGGTAACTCACGTTTTCAACACAACCTTAGGGCAGTTCAAAACTATAGGACCAAGGGTTTACACTGGGGACCTAGAGTTTCACATTTCCAAATTAGAATGTTTATAGATCAGTAGCATGGGTAATCGGACTAATTGAGTGACTTAAAAGTGTCGAATACCTTTATCAACCCTGCTAGACAATGAACATCGATTCCACATGGCACCAGACCTTTGTTCAGCTGGTTCCGAACATATTCTTCTTTACTATTCTCAGCATTTATCCGGAATATTCCTTCTGCCTTCAAGCAAGACACGTGAAATGTATGTCAACAATCAGATTGACGTAACAATCAACAACTATAGAAGCTATAGTATAAAAATCACATACTTGAAGGCCTCCTCCTGAATACAAATGCTTTTGCATCATAAGGAGAATAGTTGGAACGCTATTCCCTCTTTGATCATAAGAACACTGCATTGAGTTGGCAGAAACTCCAAAAACGCTTGAACTGAACAATAAGAAATAAGAATTTGATAAATAAGAATAGATCAGTTATAGTTCAATGATCCAAAGTGAAGATGTAAACAAATGAACTAGATGATGCTTTCTACTTGATCAGTCAACACCTTTATAAAATAGTTCCTCAAATACATAACGAAATATTAGCCTTCTTCAACATATTTCTTACAGAGCAAAATAAATAAATAAATAGGTGTAGTAAACTAAACCCCACCCTACCCGAAAACTAACATTTGGGAAAATAGTACTCCAGAATATTTTCCATCTTCAGCTACCTAGCAAACAAGATCATACTGCCAAGCAAGGAACATGATAATTTGAACAATTTTCACCTTTGCATATATTGCTCTGCAGATGATGTTGACCTAAGCTAAGCATCAATTCCTTTACATTGATTAAGATTCAAAGTAACCTTGGACCACTACAAAATATGCTTTTTGTATCACACAAAACTTATATGTCTGAGGTTCTTCTCGAACAATTCGTTACTAACCAATAATAATTTAGTTGGCAAGCATGCCAGGTAGCAAGAACAACTTACCAGGGATGATATCATGAAGATCATTTGGGCCAACAAAAGCAAAAGAATAAATTTCACAGAAGCCATATTGCATTGAATGGACAAAATAATTCAATAGAAGTGATTTATCGTTATAATGTTATTATATACACAAACTGGATACTAGAGTCAGATCAAACTGCATCAAACAGGATTTTTAGCACAGGAGAAGAATTCCATTCCTCAGCAAAATATATCATTGAAACTTGAAAGACTAGTTCTATGTCCTCCTTCACTATTGTGTAACTTTTTCCTAGAAGTGTGCTATAAGGGAACTACTGTAAGTGAACTATTAAATGCACAAGGGAACTACTATAAGTGCTTGAAAATTTTCTACCCTTCTTGTCTATGTTATTTACTGTTCTTGAAGCATTTGATAACATAACAATTCATTACTAAGTTAAGTCATGATGTAAGAGGACAACAATTCCTGTCCCATTAATATGAATTTAACAAATCAAACGACCAATTTTACCCTCCTTACCCTCAAGGCCTCAACCCACCCCACCCAAAAACACACACACAAAAGAAAGAAAAAATATGTATTTTAAAAAAGAAATAAAGAGAAGGTGAAGTATTGGTGGCTCATAAGTTTTCTTGAAGGGAAGAAACATTACAAAAGGAAGGTGTGTTAAGACTTAAAGAGTACTGACTAAGACTAATTTACATCAAAAAAGCATCCAACATATACATATATATATACATATATATATATAGCCCGGCTCTCTCCAGCGAACTATATATATATATGTAGATTTATCTTCTAATGCAGTTTACCATTTAAAAGCTTCAAAACCATGACCCTTCATGAAAGAATTATAGGGTGCCTACCAAAATAATAAACTTTGCTTTCCATATAGAAAAAAATCATACAAAGGAAATAGCTGAAAATAGGAGAAGAATACTTCTGTTCTTCATTCATCCCACTTAAGCTCACTAATTCTGCCAATAGTGGCAAGCATTTAACTGAAACTCCATATTTACTCCTCTTCTTTCCTCTGGTTATGCCAGGGTGTCCCCAAGGACCACAGCCCATCTTGACTAAGACCTCAGACTGCAAAGCATGAGGAGATAATCAACACTGTGGCACGCGGTTCCCATACCTTAGCTTCAAGGTTCTAGCAAACCCACCTACCCGATCCATTGTAAGTGCCTGGCTTCAATAGAGCACAAAGCAATTAATCGACTGTAATAAGAACAGACAACTCTTGAAGGCTCAACAACCAAAAACATCTTTTTCCTTTTCCATCTGCTATTTAGCACTCAATTTTCAACCAATCAACTCCACCATATTTGTACAGCTACTTCCATGAATTTACTTCATTCAATATTTTCTTCTTAGGCACTCGGACATTTTATCTCCAACAAGATTGAAAATTTCAGAATGAGTAATGCAGATCATAGATCCAACAAACCCCTAAGTCATAATTTTTGAATTGCTTTTAAGAAAAAAGCTGGTTGGAGAAAATTTCAAAGCACCAAATTAAATTTTCAAAGAGGCAAAAACAAAATTAGAAAAACTTGAACCCCCAAAGTTCAAAGCAAACACCCAAAGTTAAAATCAAATCAAATCTCCAAAAAATTGTGAGACGAACACATACACTGAGTGAAGAAGAAAAGAAAATGAATAGAGTGAAAAAGATGAGACCTTGCGCTGGGAACTTTGCGGGGGACCTCGGGCTGGAGCTCAACAGGCAAGCCAAGAAAGCCATTGAAACGATCAAAAGTTACGTGAGAGACGTGGCGAGCATCGGTGGGATATCCAATGTCCATGGCAGAATAATCCTCTGTTTCCACACTGCACGTCACCAACAAAGATTTCCTCAACGCCGCCGCCAGAATTGCCAGTATTTGAGGGAATTGATGTTGACCCTGGTCTTGAATCTGACCATCATCGTCATGTCGATGACGATGTTCAGGACTTATAAACGGTGTTGTAATTGGGTTGTTTCGGAAAAAGTCATCGTCATCGTATTCTTCTTCTTCTTCTTCGTCGTCGTCGTTGGTAAGGTAAATGGATGGAGTGGGGGGTGAGGATTCGAAAACAGAGTTAATTGTGGTCCGGCCGAGGCCACAAGATTTGGATCGAAAGAGCCGAGTCATTGTTTGAGATGTTCAATTATGTTAGAATATAATATGAGGAAATGGGTGGGATTAATTAGTACACCTCCATTAATAAAGAAAAAGGAAGAGGGGCATGGCAGAGAAATGGATTTGGTGGGTTGTTTGAAATGGAGAAGATGAATACCGAGAGATGAATGGCGGGTGAGATTGATGATGATGATGATAATGATGATGATGATGATGGGGACTCATAATTTGTTTTTTGTATTCTTGCTGGGCTGGGTAATGTCATTCAGTGTTTGTATATTTTTTTAGAGAGATGGAGAAGTGAGGTCGGCTCGTGACAAAGAACGGAGACAGACAGATGAGAAAGAGTATTCGGAATTGGTGTGATTTAATTTGGAAGCATTCCCCTTTCTCTTTTGAGTTGTATTTTCATACAGAGTGGCCAACTACAAAGCAGTAGTATCTATAACTAACATTATATAATATGTAGTAACTTCTTCTTCTGGTCTTTCACATGCGAGTTTAAACCACTTTTGAAGCTCAAGCTTGATGATGATTTTAATATATAATAAAAACGACTTATTTTCCTTTATTTGGTTGCTAAACTAATAATGAAACGAAAAAGATTATCATCTCCTCCACCTGAATTAATTAAATAAACTTTTTTAGTGAATTTTGTCTTCTTGTTTTTTTCCCCTCAATATACACTACATTATAGTAATAAACAAATATTATCATATTTATAATTTCTTCTAAAGAGATTTTTTTTTACAAAATGAATGAAAGTTTTCCATTGACCGAAAAATGTTTTACAATTGACCATCTTTTCTTTAGTATGCTAAACAATATAAAATCCAAAAACATTTTCCGGAAAACGTTTTACTTAGAAACAAATGGAGCCTAACAACTAGCGACATCAATCCAAAAGGTTTATTTTATACTCTATACTCCGGTTCAGTGGCCAAGTCACAAATAAATTTTAGTGAGATTAAAATTATTATTAAATTATAAATAATTTGGCAAAGTTGTTAGTTCTGAATCTTTAGTTATTTCAGTTTGTTAATAAGTTTTATTCTTCTGGACTAGTGGTTAGTGTGGTTAGTACTTTGATGAACTCCTCTTAGTTTGTTACAACGTTCTAGGATGTTGTAAACGTGGGTTGTGGGTTGTTATTTCAATTTATGTTGTTGTAAAAGGCTATATATATGCCTGCAGTTTGTTATCAATAAAAATCTATCTTTTTCATCTTTGAGTGCTAAATTTCTTCTTAGTGATCTTAACATTTGGTATCAGAGCTCCATCACAGGGGCCTGATTGTGAGTGCGTGTGGAAAGAAACTGCAGTTTTCTTTCGGGAGTAAAGTCAAACCAATGGCGGAAAACAATAGTAGTGTTTTTTGTGCGGTGGCCATTCCCAAATTTGATGGACATTACGATCGTTCAGGCGATGTTGATGGAAAACTTTCTTCGTTCAAGGAATATTGGGATCTCATAGAGAATGAGATTTCGTGGAGTGGTGACACTGAGGGTCGAGGACGGTGAGAAACACAACACAAAGTGATCGAGGAGGGTGTTGTGAAGGATTTAAAGGCGAAGAACTACCTTTTCCAAGCAATGAAATCGAAATATCTTGGAGACTATACTTGACAAAGACACATGAAAGGGTATTTGGGACTCAATGAAACAGAAATACCAAGGCACTACCAAGGTGAAAGAGGGCGATTCACGAGCACTTCGGAGGACTTTGAGATTCTCCACATGAAGGATGGTGAGACTGTTGATAACTTCTTTGCTCGTACTCTCACTATAGGCAACAATGAAGGCTCATGGTGAGACAATGAGCCAAACCATTATCAATGAGAAAGTTTTGAGGTCCATGACCCCAAAATTTGATTATGTGGTTTGCTTTCGATTGAAGAATCGATGATTTAAACACAATGACCATTGACGAGTCAGGAAGCGGGGCTTTAGTCCATGAACAAAGAATGAATGGCCATCGTGAGAGGAAGCGGAGTTCTCAAGGTGACTCGTGAAGACAACGATGTAGAAAGGAAGAGGTCGAGGGTGTTGGAGAGGAAGAGGAAGAGGTCGCAAGGCATAACCTTTCAACAAGACTACTATCGAGTACTTTAAGTGTCACAGTTAGGACACTTCCGTGTATGAGTGTCCTAGTGAAGAGAATGGAGCCAACTATCTTTGAGATAGGCGAAGGAGAAGAGCTTATTAATGTCCCATGTAGAACTTAATCATGCTTTCAAAGAGAAGCGGTGCAGTTCCTCGATTGAATGTAGTAATCATATGAGTGGGAATAAAGAATGGTTTTGAATTTGGATGTTCAATTCATGCAAACCGTGAAACTAGGCAACAACTCGAGGATGGAAGTTATAGGAAAGGAAACATTAGAATGCTGAGGAATGGTTTCACTCGGGTAATCTCGAAGTTTTACTACATTCTGAGTTGAAAAATAACTTGTTAAGCATGGGGCGACTTGAGAAAAAGGTGTGGCAATTACGATTCAATGAGGGAAGTGCAAAGTTTTTCATCTTAGTAAGTGGTCTAATTATTGATCGAGATGATGAAGTTAAACGGGACGTTTGTTGTACTACTAAAGAATGATGCCTAAAGCTACTACCTGTTTTCAAGCCGTGACAGAAGATGAGAGTTATTTGTGGCACTGCAGATTCGGACACTTGAGCTTCAAAGGGTTAAGAACCCTTCAATACAAAAAGATGGTGAGTGGTTTGCCTTCACTTAAAACACCTACAAAGTTATGCACGACGTGTTTGGTTGGAAAACAACATAGGGAATCCATTCTAAAAAGAAGTCTTTGGAGGGCGTCACAGAAGATGGAGCTGGTGCATGCCGATATATATGGTCCTATAACGCCTGCATCAAACAACAACAAGAGGTATTTCTTGAGTTTTATCGATGATTTTAGTCGTAAGACTTGGATTTACTTCTTGCATGAAAAATCAGAGACTTTTACCATGTTTAGAAGTTATAAGGCTTATGTTGAAAAGGAATCAGGTGCTTACCTTAAATGTCTGAGGACTGATAGAGGTGGTGAGTTTACCTCAAATGAGTTTGGGGAGTTTTGCAAGGCAAATGGCATAACCAGACAATTAACCACAACCTATACTCCTCAAGAAAGCGGATTCTTGAGAGGAAGAATAGATCGTGATGAATTTAGTCGTTGTATGCTCATTTGAGAAGCGAGGTTCAAAGGTTTTTCGGCGGAAGGCGTGAGATGGTGTGTGAATGTCCTCAAGAGGTGCCCTACTTTAGCCATGTAAAACAGAACTCCAGAGGAAGCATGGAGTGGTATAAAGTCTACAGTAGAATATTTCAAGGTTTTTGGGTGCTTGGCTCATGTGTACGTACCAAAACAGAAAAGAATCAAGTTAGATGACAAAAGCGTTCGATGTGTTTTTTTGGGAGTAAATGATGAATCGAAAGCTTATAGATTGTTTGATCCGGTTTCTAAGAAAATAATTGTCAGTAGGGATGTTGTTTTTGAGGAGAATGAGGGATGGAATTGGAACATGAGCAGTGAAGAAATGGTTTCTGATGTGTTAGAGTGGGGTGATAGTGATGAAGAGAGAGATACAACCGAGAATGAAGAGGAATTTGGAGCAGAGGCTAAAAAAAATGGGGAAACAGGTTCAAATAACACAAATGGAGTTGGTTCAAGTAGCACTAGCTCACCTTCCAGTGAGTCGCATAATGAGAACTCCTCGGGTTCAGTTCAAGGGAGGGCAAGACGAGTTCCACGTTGGATGCAAGATTATGAAACCGGAGAAGGTTTGTCATAAGAAGAAGATTTGAGTGCCATGGCGGTTCTCACAGAAGTTGATCCCATTACTTTCGAGGAAGCTGTGAAGAGCAAGAAATGGAGAGATGCCATGAATGCAGAGATTGAGGCCAATGAACATAATAAAACATGGGACCTGACTATTCTACCTGAAGGAGTGAAGACTATTGGAGTTAAATGGGTTTTTAAAACAAAACTAAATGAAAATGGTGAGATAGACAAGTACAAGGCTAGAATTGTGGCAAAGGGATATGCACAACAATATGGGATTGATTACACAGAAGTTTTTGCTCCAGTTGCAAGACTAAATACCATACGTTTTGTAATTGCTCTAGCAGCTCAAGAAGGTTGGAATATTTTTGACTTGATGTAAAAAGCGCATTTTGCATGATGAGCTTAGTGAGGAAGTGTATGTCCAATGACCTCGTGGATATATGAGTGAAGGCGAGGAACACAAGGTTTATAAGTTGAATAAAGGCGTTGTATGGGCTTAAACAAGCCCAGAGCTTAATGCGATGAAGAATTGAAGGCTATTTTGCTAAAGAGGGCTTCAAAAAATGCCATTATGAACACACCTATTCACAAAGTCGAAGGAAGGAGGTAAGCTCTTAATTGTGGGTCTTTATGTTGATGATTTATTTTTCTTTGGGAATGACAAGAGCATGTGTGAAGAGTTTAAGAAGTCGATGATGTTAGAATTTGACATGTCCCGACTTGGGAAAAATGAGATATTTTTCGGGATTGAAGTACTACAACATTACGATGGGATTTACGCGTGTCAAAGGAAATATGCTCATGAAGTTTTAGAAAGATTTGGCATGGAAAAAAGCAATTTGGTGAAGAGCCCCATAGTTCCGGGTTGTGGATCGTCAAAGGATGAGAAGGGAACTAAGGTTGATCTAAGTTTGTTCAAGCGGTGGTTAGCGATCTCATGTACTTAAGCGTAACGGACTGATTTGATGTATGGTGTGAGTCTTATCAATGAGTTCATGTCGTGTCTCTGAGCAACATTGGTCGGAAGCAAAGAGGTTGCTAAGATATTTGAAAAGAACGACCGATCCGGGAATTTTCTCAAGAAAGGAGGCGTAAGCAACTCACGACTTATTGAGATAGTGATTTTCTTTGGAGATCTAGATGATCGGAAGAGTACAATGAGGTGTGTATCCATGTTTAATTACGAGGCGGTGTCGTGGTCATCCAAAAAAAATAGCACGTGGTTAGCTTATCCACCATCAAGCCGAACACATCATGCAATTTGCCTCATGTGTTTGTCAATGTGTTTGGTTAAGAATAGTTTAATGAGCTTTGTTACATGCAGAATGAATGTATTACAATTTTGTGTGATAACAGTTCAACTATAAAACTTTCCAAGAATCCTGTTCTTCACGGAAGAAGCAAGCACATTGACATCAGGTTTCATTTTCTTCGTGAACTAGTAAGAGATGGTGTGGTAGATTTAAGACATTGTAATACTCAAGACCAGATAGCTGACATTATGACAAAGCCACTTAGGTTGGAGGTATTTTGAAGCTTCGTAGTTCTTTGGGCGTGTGTGAAGTTCTAATATAAACCGAATGCATTCTGCATACAGTTTAAGGGAGGGAATGTTAGTTTCGAATCTTTAGTTATTTCAGTTTGTTAATAAGTCCTATTCTTCTGGACTAGTGGTTAGTGTGGTTAGTGCTTTGATGAACTCCTCTTAGTTTGTTACCACGTTCTAGGATGTTGTAAACGTGGGTTATGGGTTGTTATTTCAATTTATGTCGTTGTAAAAGGCTATATATATGCCTGCAGTTTGTTATCAATAAAAATCTATCTTTTTCATCTTTGAGTACTAAATTTCTTCTGAGTGATCTTAACATTAAGTTTGGTGGCAGTGCCCCCGAACTAATTTTTTTTAATAATTTTATACTTTCTAGTCACACACATATATATACTATATTATAATGATAATATAATAAGTAATAATATATGGTATATATACACTATATTGACTCATAATAAAATTTTTTAATCACAACTGTTCATAAGTAATTAATTATTTTTAAAAATAATATAAATTAGATTATTATTTAGTTTAAAATATTATAGAGACTTATATATATTGAGAGGATATGAGTCATATGTGATTAAAATTTGATTGACAAAGTTATAAATTTTCAATTTAACCACGTATAATAGAAATTTTATAAAATTTTAATGGAGTCAATTTATATATAATATTTTAAAATTTATTTCATATTATAAAAAAATTATTTTTTTAATGGGGTCAATTGACCCCACAATGTTGTATGTGGCTTCGCTACTGCTCCCGTTAGAGATTGCAAACACGAGTGGCTAACTTCGTAGGCCTCAAGTTAGCGTTAAGCGTGGTAAATTGTTTAAATTATATATCCATATGTGTATATTATCATTATCAAATGATTTTATTGGACTCTAACATATATGGATTATTAAAATTTGGAGGTCTTCTCAATTTTAGGGTGTAAGACCTTAACTTTTGATAAATTAAATTAAATTTTCTCTATTAATTATTCTGAAATAGTAAGGGGTGGATTTGATTAATGTGGTTAGTTATGGGTAAAATGTGCAAATTTTGTGAAATAAGCAAGTGGTTATAAAATATTTATTGTTGTCAAGGAATATTCGTTTGGTCGTGGAATATTTTTGTTGTCGGGGAATATTCGTACGACGGTGCAACCATTTGTGGGTCCCATAACGGAAAACGGTCGGATGAAGAAAATGACAAGTTTGAGTTTTATAAATAACTACAGAAGTTATACTGAATTAACACCTTTGTTGGAATACGATGGTTAAAATAAAAATACGCATGGTTGCATAAAGAAGTAGCATTACGGTATTGCACAATATTTTTGGATTATTGATTCTTACGTAAGAAGGCACTACTCAATAATTGTTAAAGTAATTACTGTTCAATATTTTATTTTATTGATTCAATAATTGCAATGTTGATATTTTTATATTATTTTTGTTTCAATAATTGTCCCTGTACAGTATTTTCCATTATCAGATCAATAATTCATATTATTTGAATAATATTATTAGATAGCATTATTGGCAATGTCTAAGGAATTTCTGTCTAGGAAATGTGTTTGGTCACCTAATTGCGCACCAGTAAGGAGAAATCCTTATCGGAAAGCCCTCTTCTTTCCTGGGAATGTCCTGGTTGTCATTATTGTGATTCTGTAATATTATTTGTGAATAATTAATTATTGATTTATATGATAAGAAAATATTTATTTTATGTGGATATAAATAAAAGAATTAATGTTGAGGTATTTTATCAGTATTTTGTCAGAATGAAGGTATTAAAAATCATCCATATGTAGATTTCAGTCATTTTTTATTTGGAATTTGGAAAAAATTTCTTCTACAAAGTTGTAGATAATTAAATTTCCTATGGAATGGACATAAAATTTGTATTTTTCTGATAAAAGGGCTATTTATTATGAATTAAATGGAGTGAAGATGATCAAATTGAATTAGTTTTCAAATTGAATTTGAATTCTTTTATTTTAAAGACATGTGATAAAGGTGGAGTGGGCAAATTGGCTTGAAAAGTCTTGTTTCAATATAGGTGTGCTAGAATTAATCATACGTATGTAAGTTTTGTCTGAAAAGGTGTGCTATTACTTTCCTATAACACTACTACAAAATAGTAAATAGATAATGCGTAAAAAACGTTGTGGTTTGTATCCCAGAAACGTCGTGGTTAAGGGTGTCATCTATTTGACACCCTTTATACAACGTTTTTAAAATGTTGTGGTTTGTCACATTTACAACGTTTAGACACATTTATACAACATTTAGAATGTGTCATCTATTTGACATCCTTTATACAACGTTTTTGAAACATTGTAGTTTGACTTAAAAATGTTGTAATACATGCATATAACAACTATTTTTGGATCTCTACCTTAGCAAGCAACAACAGACAACGTTTATACACATTTATACAGCGTTTAGAAGGTGTCATCTATTTAAAGCCAAAATGTATCAAACATTCAAAATATACCAATTACAAATAATATTACTATCCATACATCTCAAATTCAAAATATACCAATTATAAAGAATATTAATACCATACAATACGTTTAATCCCAATAATACCAAACTATCCATACATCTCAAATTCACTTTTCAATATAATTACTACTATATTGAATAATCATACGACTTCATCTCCGATGGTAAACTGTTAGTTCCCAATAGGCACACAATAGATCTAGAAGGGAGGGTTGAATAGATCCTTTTTAATTTTCAAATACTTTTCTCTTTTATTTTGTATTGCTAATGAATAAGCATATGACAAATGTGACGCCCCCAAAACAGGTATACATCACCCATCTTGAGTCGTCAAATACATGGTACAGAAATCAAATACAACTTAATTATACAACTATCGTGTACATATACGACAAAACATAGCTGAGAGTTTTAATAAGAATATTATCATCTAGACAATATCCACACTCAATGGAGTCCTCATTACATTTATTGTCACACTATTTAACAGAATAGTGAGGACTACTAATGCTATCATCTGGACCGTCACTCCGTTCCCCGACTCGTCCCACCTATATTCTCATTTCCTGAAGAGAACAATGAAAGAAAGGGTGAGCTCAACTAGCCCAGTAAGAAATATTATGACTAAAATAATGTAGAATAAATTATCCTTAGCCTTCAACAGCATAACAACTAATAGAATACAATAGACAACAAGTTTTAGATCAACAACTGCAGCGAAATAAGCAATCCATTATAAGAGTCAAGTATAGAATAAAATCTACTATCTTCTATGATTTAAAAAGTTTTTCATCAACTTATATCTACGAGACTCGACAATAAATAAAATCGAATCATCCCTGCACCACGGCCAAGGATATTCATGTAATCATCAATGGTCATGATTATACCGAATAATTCCTGGTCATAATCATACCAACAACTGTCCATCAATGAACTACAGTCCAATGAGGACTTTTACCACATCATTCGTTACATTACAGTCATGATTATATCGAATAATCCCTGGTCATAATCATACCAAGTCCATCTATGCACGTAAGCCAAAGATGACTTTCATCACAATTTAAGCATGAGGATGATGACAATGATAGAAGCAATAATTAAACGAAATCAAATCCAACGAAATCAAGGATAAATATTAAAGACTTTAAATTTATTCAGAGTTTAAAAATATCCAAATTGTCAACATGATACTACTTTGTAGATTAAAATTCAAGAATAATATTCATGTACCAAAAATAATTTTGACAAAAAAGAAATATATTTTTTGGGTGAATAGTACCCCATGAATAGTACTTCGGGAATAGTACCCCGTGAATAGTACCCCAACATGAAAAGTGTCCCGAATACCCGAGTGAATGATACTAGAGTGAATAGTAATCGGGTGAATAGTAACCCATGAATAGTAACTCGTGAATAGTATTCCGATACAAAAAGTGCCCCGAATACCCGAGTGAATAATACTAGAGTAAATAGTAACTGGGTGAATAGTAACCCGTGAATAGTAACTCGTAAAAAAAATAGACATGTTATTCCAACAGGATAATAAAGAATGGAACCAGGTCATGGGTAATCCACACAGATAGGATATTCCAACAGAATAATAAAGAACGGAATCAGGTCATGCGTAATCATGCAGACGAGGATATTCCAACGAGAATAATAAAGAATGAAATAACAATGAAATTCACAGGCATACGATGAGAATAGATGTAGACATGTTATTCCAACAGATTAATAAAGAATGGAATAACAACAAAATTCACCGGAGCGTGCGACGCGACAGATCAGACCTGATGAGTTATTCCAGCGAGAATAATAAAAATGGAATAATGGAAGAATTTCACTATGTATGCGGTGCTTAGCAAACGAGTTATTCAACATAATAATAAAGAATGGAATAACAACCACTTACAGTATTGAAAGAAAATAACTCTTTTTATGAATACGAAAGAATAATACCCCTTACCTTAGAAGAAAAGCGGATACTTAGAATAGTGAGGTGTGACAGACTTCTTCTCTCTCTATAATAATTGCTCTATAGATTTAGTGAATTGGTGAAAAATAATGAAGGAATGAGCTTCTATTTATAGGAAAATATAGTTTCGATAATTGCATATTTTGGTGCTCGAAATATTATAGTATAATACCTTACTCTTTTCCTTCATTTTTAATTTAGTCCTGCAAGTATTATCAAACTTGTACCACCTCTCTTAATAGTAAATCACATGAATTAATAGTAAATCATGTAAATCAATAGTTCTAGACATGTGAAATTACGAATTACAGTATAGTACCTCCATTTATACCTCCATTTTTAACTTAGTCATGCAAGTATTATCAATCTTACACTAACTCCCCTAATAGTAAATGAATGTGAATCAATAGTACACACATATGAACAAATAGTTATAATCATGTGAATCAATAGCAATTAATTGCTCATTTATCCAGTTAATTACCCGATTGGTCAATATAACCTCCAGACATCAATTATTATCGAAATAAATATCGATTTTCACTAACACTAATAATTCCAACACAATGGAACTATCAATTTTATCTTTAATCAACACGAACTTATTCATCATTAATATTATAATTCACAATATTTAACAACCAGGTCTGTAAGACCCCAACTTATTATTAATGAAATTTAATTTTCTCTATTTATTATTTTGAAATAGTAAGGGTTGATTTGATTAATGTGGATAGTTAAGGGTAAAATCATGAAATACTTCAAAATAAGCAAATGGTTATAAAATATTCATTGTTGTCGGGAATATTCGTTTGGTCGTGGAATATTAAATCTTTGTCGAGGAATATTAAATGACGATATTGTATGACCATGTGTGTGAGCCCCATAGGCGGAAAGTGATTGGATGAAGAAAGCGACAAATATAAGTTGTTTAAAAATAACAGTAGTAGTTATTACTGCAATTATCTTGTTAAAATACTAAATTGGTTAAAACACAAGAAGACTTTGCGGTATTGCACCAATTATTGATTCTTACGTAAGAAGGCACTACTCAATAATGGTTACTGTAATTCTTATTCGATATTTTATTGATTTAATAATTCTCTGCGTTGATATTTTTATATTCTTTATTATTCAATAATCACATTATTTACGGTATTTTTCATTATAAAAGCAATAATTCATATTATCGAATAATATTATTAGATAACATTATTGGCAATGTCTAGAAAGTTACATCTAAGGAGAGGTTTGGTCACCTAATTTCTTGGCGCTAGTAAGGAGAAATTCTTATTGGAAAGCCCCCTTTCCCGGAGCTGCTGGTTGTCGATATTGTGATTACGTAATATTATTTGTGAATAATTAATTATTGATTCATATGATGAGGAAAATATTGATTTTATGTGGATATAGATGGAGAAAATTTTTAATGTGACAATTGTTGAAAATTGAAATTTTATCTTTTTACGATAAAATAATTCATTTAAATATATTATTATATTTTAATAATATAATAATGGTGATATTTTACAACGAATGTGGGATATATGAGTATCTGAGGAGGAATAGTATTTTTGTTGCAATAAATGTTTAAAACATGTTAAACATGTCGGTGGACCCCATTTATTGGTGAAATTTGATTATAGCACAATAAAATCGCTTGGTTTGTGGATTTCGGTTAATTTCTATTTGTAATTTGGAAAAACTTTCTTCTCGCAAAGTTGTAGAGAATTGAATTTCCTATAAAAACTTGTGAGATTGAATTTTCCGATGAAAGAGCTATTTATTATGAATTATTGAAGTTCAAGCTCAAAATAATTGATTTTTGGAAGTTTAAAATATTTAAAATTAGAAAACGTTTTTTCTTACTTTTTCTAGAATGTGGCATGTGTTTGATGGTGAAATCAGATTCTAGGCATGCGTAGGAAATTTATATAATTATATTATTAATTTATTAAATTTTACTGCTTTGGTGTTCTAAGCAATTTCTATAAATAGGGTGCTTGGGTTAGAATTGAAAATCACACTTTAAACTGAAGTTTTCTCTCTATATTATCGGCGTATTCTTGTGAGTATTTTGAGTATACTTTGAGTATTGTTGTTAGCGGTGCAAGTTTCCTTCAAAGACTATATCCAAGTATTCCAAATTTAAGTCTTAATCTTTCGAGGTAAGGGAAGTTATTTTCTTCTCAAATGATATTATTTCTTGATATCATTATCTTTGAAATATTGGTTGAAACTTTTATCAAATTTGGAACTTTTTTCATATCAGGGTTCTTATTCATGAGTTCTTATTCATGAGTTCTTATTCATGAGTTCTTATTCACGAGTTCTTATTCACAGTACTATTCATGTAAGCGTGAAGATGTTTTTTGGGAAATTTCTATCTTTTGGTGTCGAGTTACTATTCACGATATCTGGACTATTCATAGAAAAATAAAATTTCTTCTTTTTGTCAAAATATCTATTACGGATACTAGCTTTGATTGTATCCATGTTTTGATCATTCTTGAATTTTACACCACTATGATTATTTTTGAGGTATTTTTGAACATGGATAAAACAAAGTACGAATCCTTAATCCTTAATCCTTGTCATTTTGTTTCTTTGGATTCGTTTCTTTAAAAATATTTTCATCATCCTCGAGTCTTAAATGATGATATTATTGAATATCTTTGGCACAGTAGTGCAAAGATGAATGATTTCTGAAGAATATCTTTGGTCAGTAGTAGTGCAAAGATGAGCAGTGTTTAGATGAACATGACCAATCGATGAATATCTTTGGCTGTAGTGCAAAGATGAATATTTGATTCGAGATGTATATTGATTGATGTTACGAGGGGATAAAAGATGAGCGATGAACTTTTAAATTCATACATAGAAGATAGTAGTTTGCATTCTCTACTTAACTCTTCTAATGAATTATTATTTCGCTGCGAATATTGATTTAAAATTTGTTGTCTATTGTATTCTATTAGATTTTTTCCTGTTGAAGACTAACGGTAATTTGTTGTATATTATCTTAGTCATAATATTCTTTCTTTGGGCTAGTTGAGCTCACCCTTTTCCTTTTGTTCCATTTTTTTTTTTCTCGGGAGGCGAGAATATAGCGAGTGCAGTCGGGGTATGGAATGAAGGTTTTAGAAAGAATTGTTTCGTAGTCCTCACCATTTTTGTAAAATAATGTATCAATAAATGTGATGAGGATTTATTTGAGTATAGATATTATACAGAAGATAATATTTGTATTCAAACTCACGTTTTACTGGTTGTAATAATAAAGTTGTAGTTGTTTACGTACCATGTATTGACAACTCGAGAATAGGTGATGTATACCTATTTTGGGGGCGTCCACAAGGTCGTTCAGGAAAGAGGGGCTTTCCAGATAAGGATTTCTCCTTATTGGCTATGATTAGGTGACCAAACCTCTCCTTAATGAACTTCTAGACATTGTCAATATTGCGAATAATAATATGAACAACTTTTTCCGTCTCAATTATTGATTTAATAATATAACATATTATCACGAGATGATCTTGTGACAATAATTGAATCAATAATATGAGAGATATGATGCGGCAATTACTGTAGCAATAATTGAGTATAACTGAGTGACTTCTCACGTAAGCATCAATAATCAATACCGTGTGTGTGACGCCCCCAAAATAAGTATACATCACCCATCTTGGGTCACTAAATACATGGTACAGAATATAAATACAATCTTAAATATACAACATGAGCTGTGAGTTTTAATACAAATATTATCTTCTAGACAGTATTCAAACTTAAAATAAGTCCTCAATACATTTATTATCACATTATTTCACAGAATAGTGAGGACTACTAATGCAACCATCTGGACCGTCAATCCATTCCCCGACCAGTCCCTGCTACGTTCTCATTTCCTGAAGAGAACAATAAAAGCAAAAGGGTGAGCTCAACTAGCATAGTAAGAAATATTATGACTAAGGTAATGCAGAATAAATTATTGTTAGCCTTCAACAGTGTTAAACTGATACAATATAACAAACATCAAGTTTAACTGCAGCGGAATAAGCAATCCATTAGAAGAGTCAAGTAGAGCATAAAATCTACTATCTTCTATGATTTAAAATGTTTTCATCAATTTTTATCGCTGAGACTCAGAGCTTAAAAAATAAACCACATCATCGATTCATCCTTGCACTACAGACCAAGGATATTCATTAAATCATCAATGGTCATGACTATACCGAATAATCCCTGGTCATAATCATACCAAAAATTGTCCATCAATGCACTACAAGCCACCGAGGACTTTTACCACATCATTTATAACATTACAAAGTCATGATTATCTTAAGAATAATACACAGTCATAATCATACTCGGTCCATCATACACGTAAGCCAAAGATGACATTCATCACAATATAAGCATGAGGATGATGACAATGACATAATAATTCAATAAAACAAGTTCAAGAATAAATTTTTAAGATTTATAAGTTAATTTATCCTGAACTCAATAATTTCCAAATTGTCAACATGATATATTTTTGTGGAGTAAAATTCAAGAATGCTCAGAAGAATATTTCCATGAAAAGATACTAGATGAAGCGTAAATATCTAGGATATTCTACTAATTTCATGGAGTATAGAAGCCAAAACTTTAACCAATTGAGTATAATAGAATATATGAAACTGCAAATGGATTTTCGCCCGCCATGCGGTAATCCACGTAGACAGATCATTTCCATAATTTAATAAGGAATGAATACAAAGGATCATTCACCATGCATGTGGTAATCCACATAGACAGATTATTCTAACAGAATAATAAAGAATGGAATAACAGAATAATTCACCAGGCCTTTGTAATCCGCACAGACAGGTTATTCCAATAGAATAATAAAGAATAGAGCCAAGTCATGCGTAAACCGCACAAACAGGATATTCTAACAGAATGATAAAGAATGGAACCAGGTCATGCGTAATCCGCACAGACAGGATGTTCTAACGAAATAATAAAGAATGGAATAACAACATAATTCACCAGGCATGTGATAGACCACACAGACAGGTTATTCCAACAAAATAATAAATAATGGAACCAGGTCATGCGTAATGCACACAGACAAGATATTCCAACAGAATAATAAAGAATGGAATAACAGAAGAATTTCACCATGTATGCGGTACTTCGCATATACATGTTATTTCAACATAATAAGAAAGAATGGAATAACAACCCTTACGAGTATTGAAAGAAAATAACTCTCTTCATGAATACGAAAGAATAATACCCCTTACGAGTATTGAAAGAAAATAATTCTCTTCATGTATACGAAAGAAATAACACCCCTTACCTTATAAAGAAGAGTACTCCGACGGGTAGGGCGAGGATATTCTTGAAGAAAACTTGCACTATTTTCTACGCTCAAAGCTTTCTTAAACTCTAATGAAATACGCTCAAGATTATAGAAGAAGAATTCTCTGAACTTCTGGTGTGTTTTCAATTCTAATTTAGCATCCTATTTATAGGAGAATGGAAAGGATATTATGCAATAAAATATAATATATTCTATTTATAAATATATATATATATTTATATATTTTATTTAAAATATAATAAAACAAATAACTTTATAAAAGTATTACATTTTATATAAAAGATTTTACTATACAAACACTTATCGCAGGGCATTATGCAAATACTATGCATAATAAAATATAATATATTCTATTTATAATCTAATAAAATAAATAATTTTATAAAAGTATTACATTTTTTTATAAAAAGATTTTACTATACAAACCTTATGCATAATAAAATATATTATATTCTATTTATAATCAAATAAAACAAAACTTTATAAAAAGTATTACATTTTATATAAAAAGTTTTCTGTTTTATTACATTTATAATAATAATAAAACAAAATTCATCATCATTATTATAATTCACACTATTAATCTAATTGTGTCGTTCCCGAGGAAAGAAGGGCTTTCAATAAAGATTTTTTCCTATGGCGCCTTGATTAGGTGACCAAACCTCTCATTGATAGAACTTAGACATCGTTAATATTGCAAATAATAATATTAATAACTTTGTTATCTCAATTATTGATTTAATAATATATAAAATATCGACAATAATTGAATCAAATAATGTGAGATCTTGTCAACTATTCTTATAGCAATAATTGAACAAAAGCGGTGACTTCTCACGTAAGCATCAATAATTAATACTGTGCGCTTCTTATGCAATCACGCCAGTATTCTTGTTATGGACGCCCCAAAATAGGTCCACACAACCCATTACGAGTCGCAGATATCACTCTATAAAATCAAATACAAACTTCATTTATCTGTTGTTGAGCGTAAATGCGAGAATCGACCACAGTTAAACCGTAAGTTTTAATACAAATATATGTAACTCTCATGGTGCCTTGACCACAACCTTACAATGGTACCTTACATATAAAAGTACTGAGTCGATAACTATTTTAGAAATTAAAATCTTTGGGAAGTGCTCAAGGAAACCTTCGTATAATGGGAGGCCCGTGCGTCTACAGGTTATGATAGATATCATATGTCCACAAGAATTATCCTTGGTTGACCCAATAGTCCCCAAAGAAAAACAAGAAGATTGCTATTATCTTCTTTCCCGATGGTGAGTCTTCTCTTGACATATAATTATCTTTGTTGTCTCCATGTGAGAATTATATTTCAAATAAACTCAAGATTATATAGGTAGTGCTCGTAGATATACTCAACAGAGTGAATGTGCACAACCCGTCTTATGATAACACGAGGTTGTATGTCATTAGACATCTTGTATGATAGTGGCAAAACACCCTTCCAAAGTTGGGTTCACCTCACCTATTCGGTTCACCAAAATTAAATATCAAATGGCGTATACAATCGACACACTTATCTAAAGTTCTCGATAAAATTATTTCCATACTATTTAGGGAGAACCTCAGCGACTATAGACCAGATTCTAATCCTCTTAATACCTCGCTCGACCCAATTTGCACCTTTATTACGAAAGGAATTGTGAAGCAAAGGGTGAAACAACTAACCTTTAGAAAAAAGAATATCATGACTAAAGATAATTAAATTATCAATAGCTTTCATCAATAATAAATCAGAGATTTAGAACATATGGTAGATGATAAAACTTTTCAGCCATAGTTGCGGCGGAATGAGCAATCTATTAAAAGAGTCAAATAGACCATCAGGTCTATTATCTTCTCCATGTTAAAAGTCCACCAATAATATTTTATCCCTATAACATCAATCAATAATTCATGTCCACAATCATATGAATAACTCATAATCATAATTGTGATTCTAAATTTCCTCTTCGCACCCAGGACGAAGATAATTTTCATCACATATATTCACCTGAAACATAAAAAATCATGGTTATACCAAATTACCATTCATGCTCATAATCTTATTAATAAATTTATCTTTGCACTACGGCCAAAGATATTCATTAACAATTTATTCTTTGCACTACAGGCCAAAGACATACAACTGTATTTTAGAAGAGTCAAGTAGAGCATGATATCTACTATCTTTTACGAATTAAAAGTGTATAATCGATATTTTATCGCTGAGACTCATCTTAATAAATAATTTACATCATCGAATCATCCACCTTTCTGGCCGAGGATATTCATATAATCATCGATGGTCATGATTATCTTAGAATAATCCACGGTTATAATCATACCAATAAGTCCATCAATGCTTCTACGGACGATGAGGACTTTTACCACATCATCTATAACATTACTAGGTCATGATTATCTTTGAATGATCCTGGTCATAATCATACCAATAAATAGTTCATCTACATGCATTAAGCCCAAGATACTTTCGTGATCGATAGTCCATCTTCGCACGTAAAGCAAAGATATACAATCTGTAAAACCAATAATCAGCAGTCCATCTTTGCACGTAAGCCAAAGATATACAACTGTAAAACTAATAATTAACAGTCCATCTTTACACGTAAGCCAAAGATATTCATCATAATATAAGTATGAGGATGATGACAATGATATAAGCATTAATCAAACGAAAACAAGGATAAATATTAAAGACTTTAAATTTATCCAAATATTATCAATCACTTAATAAACTCAATATCTAATATTATTAATATTATAACAATATTTTAATCACTTCTTAAACTTATAAATAATTTATTTCAATTGTTTACACTTTACTAAATAATGCATTTAATCATTTAAAAATGTCATACTCATAAGATTTCATCACCAATGATCAAATCCCTCATAAAAAATCTGCAAATACCCTATATAGGATTCCCAAGCCATAAAATCCTATTTTCCAATTTTGTTACTTCACATAACATATTTAATTCATTTACTCATAACTAGTTCATTTTCATGAAAAATACCAAATCAGTCCCAAAAATATTTCTTTTCTGGGATTTAGCAGAATATAGTCCCATATTGAAAATATATTTTTCTCAGAATTTTTAAAATTCATTTACTATTTTTCATATGGCCAAAACTACCGAATATTTAGACATTTATCATAAATTATACTTTTGTCCAAAAATTCCAAAATTTATAGGGTATACTCCTATTATATACATGTACTTCCAATAAAAATTTCACCAATTTTGGAGTTAACCACAAGGAGTTATAAGGGTTTACTTTTAAAATAGTCTTTTTCCATAAAATTCATAACTCCTAATCTATACATCCAAAAATTGCCATTTTTGGACATAATCTAGAAAACTCATCAAATTATCATTTCAAATTTTTTCAGAATTTTTGCGGGTCAGAAAAATTACGAAACTGCAAATGGATTTTCGCCCGCCGTGCGGTAATCCACATAGACAGATCATTTCCACAATTTAATAAAGAATGAATACAAAGGATCATTCACCATGCATGCGATAATCCACATAGACAGGTTATTCTAACAGAATAATAAAGAATTGAATAACAGAATAATTCACCATGCATGCGGTAGTCCACATAGACAGGTTATTCCAACAGAATAATAAAGAATGGAATAACATAAGATTTCACCATGCATGCGATAATCGCATGCGACGAGTTATTCCAATAGAATAATAAATAATAGAACCCAGTCATGCGTAATCGCACGCATGGGATATTCCAACAGAATAATAAAGAATGGAACCGGGTCATGCGTAATCATGCATGCATGAGGATATTCCAATGAGAATAATAAGAATGAAACCGTGTCACGCGTAATCCGCATGTACATGGATATTCCAACAAAATAATAAATAATGGAATAACAGAAGAATTTCACCATGTATGCGGTACTTCGCATAGACATGTTATTCCAACATAATAATAAAGAATGGAATAATGAAGAATTTCACCATGTATGCAGATGCTTATGGTAGGAGTTATTCAACATAATAATAAAGAATGGAATAATGAAGAATTTCACCATGTATACGGTGAGTCTGCATTATCTGAGTTATTTCAACAGAATAATAAGGAATGGAATAACAATAGATCTCTTCATGAATACGAAAAAAATAATACCTCTTACTATAATAATAATATCCCTTATCTCAGAAGAAGACTGGATACTGGAATAGTGAGGTAGCAGACTTCTCTTCTTCTTTCTCTCTATAATTTCTCTCTATAATAATTACTTTAAAGCTTTAGTGAATTGGTGAGAAATGAAGGAAGAATGAGCTTCTATTTATTGAAAAATATAGTTTCAATAATTGCACGTTTTGGGGCTCGAAATATTACTGTACAATACCTTCAACTTTCCTTTCATTTTTAATTTAGTCCTGCAAGTATTATCAAACTTGCACCACCTCCCCTAATAGTAAATTATGTGAATTAATAGTTCATTCATGTGACTTAATAGTTATAATTATGTGAAAATACGAATTACAGTATAGTACCTTCATCTATACCTCTATTTTTAACTTATTCATGCAAGTATTATCAATCTTGCACCACCTCTCCTAATAGTACATGAATGTGAATCAATAGTACACACATGTGAACAAATAGTTATAATCATGTGAATTAATAGTGTGACGCCCCCAAAATAGGTATACATCACCCATTTTAAGTCGTCAATAATATGGTACAGAAACAACTACAACTTTATTAATACAACAAGAAAACGTGAGTTTAAATACAAATATAAAATACAGATAATATTCACACCCAAATAAGTCCACATTATAATTATTGGTACATTATTTTACAAAAATGGTGAGGACTACTAAAACAACTTTCTAGAATCATCATTCCACACCCCAACTAGAACTCGCTACATTCTCGCCTCCTGAGAAGAAAAATGGAACAAAAAGGAAAAGGGTGAGCTCAACTAGCCCAGTAAAGAATATTATGACTAAGATAATATAGAAAAAATTATTGTTAGTCTTCAATAGGGAAAATCTGATAAAATACAATAGCTAACAAGTTTCAGATTAATATTCGCAGCGAAAATAATAATTCATAGAAGAGTTACGTAGAGAATGAAATTTACTTTTATCTATGAATTTAAAAGTCCATCATCAATATTTTATCCCTGTAACATCAATCAATATTCATCTTGAATCAAATATTCATCTTTGCACTACAGGCCAAAGATATTCATTAGTTGGTCATGTTCATCTCAACACCTGTACATCTTTGCGCTACAGGCCAAAGATATTCATCAAAAATTTATTCATCTTTGCACTATAGGCCAAAGATATTAAGTAATACCATCATTTAGGACTGAGGATGATGAAAAATATTTTAAAGAAAACGAATCCAGTGAAACAAAAGAGCAAATATTAAGGATTCGTACTTTAAACAGTCCAAGTTCAAAAGTACTTCATTAATAATCATAGTGAAGTAAAATTCAAGAATGATCAAAACATGGATACAATAAAAGCTAGTATCCATAATCGATATTTAAAAAAAACAAAAATTTAATTTTTACATGAATAAGTCGTATTATGAGTGAAGTCAGATACGTGAATAGTCTTGAGTATCGTGAATAGTAAACCCGACACTAAAAGATAAGAATTTCACAAGAGAAATCTTACCAATAATCTGGCATAATGATATTAGAAGAAATAATATCATTTTTTTTAAAAAAATAACATCCCTTACCTAAAAAAGAATAATCTTTGGTGGAATATCGATATAACTTTGAAGGAACTTGCAAAGATAAAGAACACTCAAAATATCAAAATACTCACAAGAAAACGCCGATAATATATAGAGAAAACTTCGATTTACGGTGTGATTTTCAATTCTAACCTAAGCACCCTATTTATAGGAAAATGCTTAGAACACAAAAGTAGAAAATTTAATAAAATATTATTATTAATAACAAAATTCATACGCATCCTTTGAAATCAGATTTCCCACATTCCCACCTTCTAGAAAAAGTAAGAAAAACATTTTCATAAAATAAATAATTAAAACTTCCAAAAATCAATTATTTCGGAACTTTGGAACTTCAATAATTTATAATAAATAGCCCTTTTGTCAGAAAAATTCAAACCTTGTGTCTTTTTCATAGGAAATTCCATTATCTACAACTTTGCAGAAGAAAGTTTTTCCAAATTCCAAACAAAAATTGACCGAAATCCACAAATAAGGCGATTTTACAGGCTATAATCAAATTTCAGTCAAGAAATGGAGTCCACAAACATGTTTAAAATGTTTTAAATACTTCTAATAACAAAAATACTCCTCCTCCTCATATATTTATATATCCCACATTCATTGTAAAAATATCACCATTATTATATTATTAAAATATAATAATATATTTAAATGAATTATTTATCAAAAAAGATAAAATAACAATTTTTCAACAATTGTCACATTAAAAATTTTCTCCATCTATATCCACAAAATGAATATTTTCTTTATCATATAAATCAATAATTAATTATTCACAAATAATATTACAGAATCACAATACTGACAACAAGCCAGTTCTTAAGAAAGAGGGGGCTTTCCAATAAGGATTTTTCTTTATTGGCACGCAATTAGGTGACCAAACCTCTCCTAAGACAGAACTTTCTAAACATTGCCAATAATGTTATCTAATAATATTATTCAAAAAATATGAATTATGGATCTGATAATAAAAATATTGTGTAGTGACAATTATTGAAACAACAATAATATAAAATATCAATGTAGCAATTATTGAATCAATAAAATAAAATATTGAACAATAACTACTGTAACAATTATTGAGTAATGCCTTCCTACGTAAGAATCAATAATTGATGCAATACCGTGTGTTACTTTGTTTTAACCACCGGGTATTCCAATGATGATAATCTTGAATAACCACGCCAGTTATTTTATAAACAACTTATACTTGTCGCTTTCTTCATCCAATCGCGTTATAGTTGTAGAATTTACACAATTTCGCTTGGTCAGATACGAATATTCTACAAAGAAGAATATTCCACGACCAAACGAATATTCTCCGATAAAAATGAATATTTTATAACCACTTGCATATTTGAAATATTTGCGCATTTTACCCATAACTAACCACATTAATCAAATCAACCCTTACTATTTTAAAATAATAAATAGAGGAAATTTGATTTTATTTATAATAAGTTGGGGTATTACAACCTCCCCTCTTTATGAAATTTCGTCCTCGAAATTGACATACGTACCTAGTGTTTCAAAAAGGTGAGGATACCTCACTTTCATTTCCATTTCCAACTCCCAGGTCATTTCCTCAATAACATGATTTCTCCACAAAACTTTAACTTGTGGTATGATATTTGTACGTAAGACATGCTCCTTCCTATCCAAGATTGTGAGACCCCAGATTTTATCAATAAAGATTTAAATTTTGTAGAAATAATTTTTAATATTATGGTGTGAATTTGAGATAATATTATAGTTGTGGGTAGTATTTATAAATTTTGCAAAGTATGCAAGTGGTTATATTATATTCGATTGGTGGGAATATTGGTTTAGCGAGGAATATTCGCATAACTACTAATCATTGGTGGATCCCACAATGTAATTATTGTCGGATTGAGAAAACGGCAAAAATATTTTATTGAAATAACTACGGAAGATTTACCGTTGATCATTGTTGAACTACTATAGTAGTAAAAGTACGATGAATCGTGTGGTTGCAGTAAGAATATACCAGTATTGATTATTGATGCTTATGTGAGAAGTCACTCGGTTTGATTCCATTATTATTCGATTAATAATATGAATTATTATAGCGATAATGACATTTTGTTTTATTCAGTATTATTAACGTAATAAAAGCGTAAACATCTTTTTATATAAAATGAATACTTTATTAAAGTTATTCTATAAATAGAATATATTATATTTTATTATGCATAGTGTTGATATAGTGTTTTGCATAGTATTTTGCATAGTATTGCATATAGTGTTTGCATAGTAAAATGTTTTTATATAAATAGAATATATTATATTTTATTTAAAAGATTTTGCTTTTAAATATGGACCGTCGATTAAAGTAAATCAATCTGGACCGTTCATGGATTAATTACTATGCATTCTATTTTCCTATAAATAGAAGCTCATTCCTTCATTATTTTCTTCTTTAATTCTTTGAAACTCTGAGAGAGAAATTATAGAGAGAAGTTATAGAGAGAAAATCTATAGAGAGAAAGAAGAAGAAGAGTATTCGGTACTTCACTACTTTGATATCCAGTGTCTTTTACGGTAAGGGATATTATTTGTTGTACCCATAATGGGTATTATTCTTTCTTATTCATGAAGAAAACTTCTGTTATTCCATTCTTTATTATTCATTGGAATAACTCGTATCTGTGGCAGATACCCTATACTTGGTGAAATCCTCTGTTATTCCATTCTTTATTATTACGTTGGAATAACTGTGATATGCCATATACCCTATACATATGCGTGTACGTGGTTTACCCTATACTTGGTGACATTCTTCTATTATTACATTTGGAACATCACATGCGTGTGTTTTACAATTTGGACTGGTTCGTCTTTTATTATTATTCTCATTTGGAACATCCACATGCGTGTGTTTTTACGAGAACACGGGTTCCGTCTTTATCATTCTGTTGGAATATCCTATCGTGTGTTTTACACCGGATCCTGGTTCCATCTTTATTATTCGTTGGAACATCCCGCTTGGTGAATTTCACCGACTCGGTTCCGTTATTATTATTACATTGGAATAACTCGCATCATGCAATCAACCGCATGCATGGTGATTTCCTTTGTTATTCCATTCTTTATTATACCCGGTTGGTTAAAACTTTGACTTCTATACTCCATGAAATTAGTAGAATATCCTTGATATTTGCGTTTCATCCGATATCTTTTCATGAAAATATTCTTCTAATCATTCTTGAATTTTACTCTACAAAAGCAAAGATCTTGTTGACAATTTGGACGTTCTTAATTCTCGGATAAAATAATTCTTGAACTTGTTTTATTGAATTATTATGTCATTGTCATCATCCTCATGTTATATTATGTTATCTTTGGCTTACGTGCATAGATGAACTTAGTATGATTATGACCGGGGATCATTCGGTATAATCATGGCTTGTTATAAATGATGTGATAAAAGTCCTCAAATTGGCACCGTAATGCGGTGATGGATAGTTTTGGTATGATTATGACCGGGGGTGATTCTAGGTATAGTCATGACAATTGATAATTTGATGAAAATCCTTGACCGTAGTGCGAGGATGATTAGATATTGTGGTTTATTCATTAAAGCGAGTCTTAGTGATAAAATTTATGAAAACCTTTTAAAACCTAAAAGATAGTAGACTTTATTTTCTACTTGACTCTTTTAATGGATTGCATGTTTCATTGCAGATTAAACCGGTACATCTATTGTATTTTATCGGTTTAACACTATTCAAGGCTAATGATAATTTATTACGCATTATCTTAGTCGTAATATTTCTTCTTGGGCTAGTTGAGCTCAATTCATCTTTCACCGTTTCTCTTGAAATGAGAACATAGCCGGGACGCAGTCGGGGAGCGGATTAATGGTCTAGAGGATAGCATTAGTAGTCCTCACTATTACGTGAAATAGTGTGATAATAGTTGTAATGAGGACTCCTTTTGAGTTTGTATAATATCTAGTAGACAATATTTGTATTCAAACTCACGGTTTATGTCGTATTGTATACCGACAGTTATATTAGTAAGTTGTATTTGAATTTATGTACCATGTAAGTGGCGACCCAAGATGGGTGGCGTATACCTAATTTTGGGGCGTTACAAAGATCTTGACAGTACCTCCTCGTACGTTAAGTCTTCGCTATCTCATCCCGGTTCTAACTCAATAACGTGGTTGGGTCTTTCACATATTTACGAAGCTTGAGATATATGAAAAACATTATGAACACGAGACATACTTGGAGGTAACGCAAGCCTATAGGCTACATTTCCTACTCGGTCAAGAATCTGAAATGGACCAATAAATCGCGGATTGAGCTTTCCTCTCTTCTCGAATCTTGTAACTCCCTTCCATGGGGCAACACGTAACAATACATGATCCCCAATACTAAATTCCACGTCCTTTCGATGAAGATCCGCATAACTCTTTTGAGCCATTTGTATACGTTGTCAAATTATTTGGATCTTTTTTGTAGTCATACGTACCAACTCGGGTCCCAAAAATGTTGTTTCACCCACCTCATCCCAACATATTGGAGAACGACATTTTCGTCCATACGATGCTTCGAATGGAGCCACACCTATACTTGCCTGATAACTGTTGTTGTAGGAGAATTCCAACAATGGTAAATACTTATCCCAACTCCCTTTGAAATCTAGGACACAGAGTCTTAATAGATCTTTAAGAGTTTGAATAGTCCTCTCTGATTTTCCGTCCGTTTGAGGATGGTATGCCGAACTGAATCGTAAATCCGTGCCTATAGCTTTTTGCAAGCTAACCCAAAATCATGAAGTGAATCTTAGGTCACGATCTGAAACTATGGATACTGGTATGCCATGCAATCTCATAATCTCATTTACATACATATGAGCAAGGCGCTCGAGGAATAAGTCTCCGTATCGGCAAGAAATGAAGCGGACTTGGTTAATCTATCAACAATAACCCAAATAACATTTATGTCTTGAGAAAGCGTAGGAAGACCGTGAATGTGAAATCCATGGTAATGTGTTCCCACTTCCATTTCGGAATCTCAAGTGGTTGCAATGGACCCTTAGACACTTGATGCTCCGCCTTTACACGTTGACAAGTTAAACACCTCGAGATAAACTTCGCGATCTCTCTCTTCATATTGTTCCACCAAAATGTATGTCGAAGATCACGATACATTTTGGTACTTTCAGGATAGATTGTAAATGGTGTATTGTGTGCCTCCATCATGATCTTGTTCTTTAAATCAGAATCGTTAGAAACACAAAGTATGGAGTGGACTCGAAGTATTCCTTCTTCATCGATTCTTGCTTCTGAAATAACACCCTCTTGTACTTTCTTCTTAATACGCATCAGCTTCGGGTCTGTGGCTTGAGTAACTTTAACTTCATCGATTAAAGTTGGTTCTATACGTATACTTGACATCATTGCACTCGTTCCTGCATATGATCTTCTACTCAACGGGTCAGCTACCACGTTTACTTTTCCAGGATGGTATTGAATGGTGTGGTCATAATCTTTTAACAGCTAGAGCCAACATCGTTATCGCATGTTGAGTTCCTTTTGGGTGAAGAAATATTTGAGGCTTTTATGGTCTAAATATATCTCCACTTTCTCTCCATATAGATAGTGACTTCAGACATCAATTATTATCGAAATAAATATCGATTTCCACTAACACTAATAATTCCAACACAATGGAACTATCAATTTCATCTTTAATCAACATGAACTTATTCATCATTAATATTATAATTCACAATATTTAACAACCAAGTCGTTCCCAGGAAAGAGGGGGCTTTCCGATAAGGATTTCTCCTTATTGGCGCGCAATTATGTGACCAAACCTCTCCTTAACAGAACTTCTAGACATTGTCAATATTGCAAATAATAATATGAATAACTTTGTCGTCTCAATTATTGATTTAATAATATAAAATATTGTGATAATAATTGAATAAACCCGAGCGACTTCTCACGTAAACATCAATAATCAATACCGTGTGTTACTATGCAACCACGCGTATTACTGTACTTTTATCACCGATTATTTTATGACAACTTGCTTACTTTGAAAAATTTTCACGTATCACCCTTAACTTTAAACTTTTATCAATTTAATTATTTACCAAAATAGAAAAATTGAATACTTTTATTTCATAAAATTCGGGATCTCACAACTGTACTTTTAACACCGGGTGTTTCAACAGTTAACGGTAAAACTTCCGCCGTTATTTTCATAAAAATATTTTTGTCGTTTTTTCAATTCGACGATAATTCCATTGTGGGGTCCACCAATGATTGTGCCGTCGTACGAATATTCCCTGTTAAAAAGAATATTCCTCGACCAATCGAATATTATATAACAACTTGCATACTTTGCAAAATTTATAAATATTACCCACAACTATAACTTTATATCAAATCTACACCATAATATTAAAAAAATATTTCGAGAAATTTAAATCTTTATTCATAAAATATGGGGTCTCACAATCTTCCCTCCTTATGAAATTTTGCCCTCGAAATTTACGTACGTACCTGGTATGCCGAAGAGGTGAGGATACCTTGACTTCATTTCAGATTCTAACTCTTGAGGTATAACCTTTGAGTGTCGAATAAGATCCTTCTTATCTAAGATTTTAACATGTATCTCCTCATACATTAAATCTTCTACTATCTCGTCTAGTTCCAATTCAATAATGTGGTTCGGGTCGTCCACATATTTACGTAACATCGATACGTAAAAAAAATGTTATGAACACGCGACATACTTGGCGATAAAACGAGTCTATAGGCCACAGTTCCTACTCGATCGAGGATTTCGAATGGGCCAATTAAATCGAGGGTTGAGATTTCCTCTCTTCTTCGAGTCTTGCTTCTAGAATAACGCCCTCTTGAACCTTCTTCTTCACATTCATCAGCTCCGGGTGTGTAGCTTGAGCGGCCTTTAACTTTATCGATTAAAGTCGACTCTACTCGTATAGTTGATATTACCACGTGGGTCCCTAGAGTCTTTAACTATATCTTCATCATTTGTAAGTTATACGAAATGGGTTTTTGTGTTAACAACGTCACACTCGTAACCGCATACGATCTTCTACTCAACGCGTCAGCCACCACGTTCGCTCTTCCACGATGATATTGAATGGTATGGTCGTAATCTTCAACAACTCGAGCCAACGTCTTTGGCGCATAATACATTCGTTCTAGGTGAAGAAATATTTAAGGGCTTTAGAAATGGGTTTTGTACTGGGGTTAATACAAAATTCGATTTAACGTTCTAGGGTTAGGCTAAGAAGTCTTCAAATAATACGTCAGGAAATTTATTAACAATATAAATATCATTCAAAACTATGACCCTCATCCAAGACTTGGATAACACGTCACATTGATATCTATCAACTTGCCACCGTTATTCACGATGTCCCCTACGGATATTCTAGCTTCGGTGTATTCCAAGACTTGGAAGTCACCAGCGAAAGGCTCGGGGCTCTTTACTTATGGCTTGATATGACAATGATTGACTTTAGTGGTTTGGTTGCTTGAATTCGCATAACAGGTTGGTTAGGAATATGAAAGCTAACAACCTTACGAAAAGCATGATGAGTAGTTAACCAATCGATTCTTAAAATCACTTCAAAGGCAAGTATTTTCAAAGAGATAAGATCGACAAGTAACGTGAAGGTGTCGATTTGAGTCAACAAGATTTATAAACAGTGGAGATAACGAAGGTTTTAACTAACGAAGTTTCAACCAATAAGTCAAAGTCTAACTTCTCTGGGGTCAAATTTAAACGTTGTGCGCAAGCAAGAGAGATAAAAGAATGGGTAGAACCGATATCTAATAAGGTATAGACTTCGCAAGAATTTATAATTAACTAACCCGTGCTAACTTTGTTTGGGTTATTCGCTTTTTGAGAAATCATGAAAAACGCTCTTCCTGAAACCACCGACTTTATTTTTTCCGTATCCGCCTTTGGTTCCACCATCCTAGCTAGACTTGATTTTGCTATAGGACAAAATCGAGCTATGTGACCATCTTTTCCATAACTAAAACATACCTTGGAAGGCTGTGAACAGTTTGGACTTATGTGTCCCTCCTCTCCGCATCTATAGCATCTAACTGGCGATCGTTCTCCTCCCCTAGAATTTATTCTTTGGTAATCGGTCTTTGCCGACGCGTCTTCCATCATCGTTAAATCTTCTCTTCTTGAATTTTCCACTTCTATTATCTTGGCCATGATTACCACCGAAGAGGTTACCATTCTTGGCATGATAATTTCCCCCACGATGGTTATCATTGTTTCGATGGCCGTTTCCACCAGTACGCTTATTATCGTGTTGTTGGTCGTTGCCTTTTGGTTGTGCTGACTCATTATCGCGCTCCAATAACTGAGCCCTATTCACAACATCTGAATATAAATAAAGTTTGTGAGAAATGAGGTATTGACGTATATCGGGTTTCAAACCTTTTAAAAACATTCGCGTCATTCGCTCCTTATTATCGACCAAATGGGATGCGAACCGGGACAACTCAGCAAACTTAGCCTCGTATTGTGACACAGTCATATTATTTTGCTCCAACTTGATAAACTCCACCTCCTTCATGTGACGAATACTTTCGGGAAAGTACTTGTCGTTGAACAGCTCTTAGAACTTCTCCCAAGACATCTTCAGTGCGGCAGGCTGTGTGACGCCCCCAAAACAGGTATACATCACCCATCTTGGGTTGTAAGACCCCAACTTTTTTTTTATAAAGATGATTTTTTCTATAAATATCATTTTTAAATATTATGGAGTGAATTTGATATAATTTTATAGTTGTGGGTAATATTTATATATTTTGCAAAGAACGCAAGTTGTTATATAATATTCGATTGGTCGGGGAATATTCGTTTTAACGGTGAATATTAAACGACCGGCACAATCATTAGTGGACCCCTAACGGAATTATTATCGGATCGAGAAAACGACAAAAATATTTTATGAAAATAACTGGCGGAAGTTTTACCGCTAAGCTGTTGAAACACCGGTGTTAAAGAAACACAGAATACTGGCATTGGTTGCATGGTACTACGGTATTGATTATTGATGCTAACGTGAGAAGTCATTTAGTTTTGTTCAATTATTGCTACTGAGAATTGTTTCATAGTATCTCGCGTTATTTGATTCAATTATTGTCGATATTTTATATATTATTAAATCAATAATTGAGACAACGAGGTTATTAATATTATTATTTGTAATATTAATGATGTCTAGAAGTTACGCCAATGAGAGGTTTGGTCACCTAATTGCATGATAAGGGAGAAATTCTTATTGAAAGCCCCCTCTTCCAGGAACGACCGCTTCGATTAATATTGTGAATTATAATAATAATGATAAATGTTGTTAGATATATTGAGGTGTCTTTTATGAAGTCACTAAGTTTATATATATATATATATATATAAATTTTGTTTTATTAATCTTATTAATGTAATAAAATAGAAAAGTTTTGTATATAAAACATAATACTTTTATAAAGTTATTTGTTTTATTAGATAATAATTAGAATATATTATATTCTATTATGCATAGTGTTTTTGCATAGTAAAATCTTTTTATATAAAATGTAATACTTTTATAAAGTTATTTGTTTTATTATACGATAATTAGAATATATTATATTTTATTATGCATAGTTTTTTGCATAGTGCTGCATAGTGTTTGCAGATAGTAAAATCTTTTTTATATAAAACATAATACTTTTTATAAAGTTTGTTTTATTTGATTATAAATAAATTTATTATATTTTATTGCATAGTGCATCATAGTATCCTTTCTATTTTCCTATAAATAGGATGCTTAGTTAGAATTGAAAACCACACCAGAAGTTCGGAAGAGAATTCTTCATAATCTTGGCGTATTTCTTTAGAGTTTTAAGAAGCTTTGAGCGTAGTGAAGTTTTCTTCAAGAATATCCTCGCCTACTAAATTCGGAATACTCTTCTTTTTACGGTGAAGAGGTATTATTTCTTTTTTCATCTTCATAAAAGAACTTACATTATTCCATTCTTTGTTATTATGTTGGAATAACTTGCCTCACGCATAAGCAATCCGCATACTTGGTGAAATTCTTTCATTATTCCATTTTTATCATTATGTTGGAATAACTTTGTCATGCCAATCTGCGCATACATGGTGAAATTTTTACATTATTCCATTCTTTATTATTACATTGGAACATCCATGCAATGCGTTTTACGCATGATTGGTTCATTTTTTATTATTCTCGTTGGATCATCTTGTGCGTGCGTTTCGCATGACTGGTTAGATTGTTTATTATTACGTTAGAATATCATGTCCGCGTGCTTACGCATTTGACCAGTTCCATTATTTATTATTACGTTGAAATATCCTCATATGCGTGCTTTTACGCATTGACACGGTTCTATTATTTATTATTACATTGGAATAACACATGCATCTGGCTACATCGCATGCCTCGGTGATTTTTTGTTATTCCATTCTTTATTGTACTAAGTTGGTTAAAGTTTTGGCTTTTATACTCCATGAAATTAGTGAAATATCATTGATATTTGCGCTTCATCCGAGATCTTTTCATGGAAATATTCTTGAGCATTCTTAAATTTTACTCCACAAAGCAAAGATATCATGTTGACAATTTGGGCGTTATTGGTTCTGGATAAACTAATTCTTGAACTTGTTTTATTGAATTCATCATCCTCATGTTTATATTTTGTTGAAAGTCATACATGGCTTGTAGTGCATAGATGGACTTGGTATGATTATGACGAGGATTATTCGGTATAATCATGGCACCGTAATATTACAAATGATGTGGTAAAAGTCCTCATTGGCCCGTAGTGCATTGATGGACGATTGTTAGCATGATCATGACCATTGATGAATACACGAATATCCTTGGCCCGCGTGGCATGGATAATTTATGGTTGTGATACTTAATGAATATCCTTGGTCAGTAGTGTGGGGATGATGTGGATTATTTATTAAGGTGAGTCCGCCGATAAAGTGATGAAAAACTTTTAAATCATAAAAGATAGTAGATTTTATTCTCTACTTGACTCTTTTAATGGATTGCTTGTTCATTGTAGTTAAACTTGATGTTTGTTATATTTTATCGGTTTAACATTATTGAAGGTTAACGATAATTTAATACGCATTATCTTAGTCATAATATTTCTTCTTAGGCTAGTTAAGCTCACCCTTTTACTTTCATTGTTCTCTTGTGAAATGAGAAGCGTGGCGAGGACTAGTCAGTAGCGGGTAGTGGTCCCGAGACGATAGGATTAGTAGTCCTCATTGTTCTATGAAATAGTGTGTTAATAAATATATTCAGGACTTATTTTGAGTTTTAATACTGTCTAGAAGACAATATTTGTATTAAAACTCACAGTTCATGTTGTATATTTAAGATTGTATTTGTATTCTGTACCATGTATTTGTCGACTCAGAATAGGTGATGTATACCTATTTTTGGGGGCGTCATATGGGTCGCCAAATACATGGTACAAAATACAAATACAAATTTAATTATACAAACGTCGTGTAATATACGACAAAACATATGCTATGAGTTTTAATACAAATATTGTCATCTAGACAATATCCACACTCAATGGAGTCCTCATTAAATTTATTATCACACTATTTAACAGAATAGTGAGTACTACTAATGCTATCATCCTGGGACCGTCAATTCGCTCCTCGACTCCAATTCGTCTCGCCTATATTCTCATTCTCAAGAGAATAAGGAAAGAAAAGGTGAGCTCAACTAGCCCAAAGAAGAAATATTACGACTAAGATAATGCAGAATAAATTATCATTAGCCTTCAATAATGTTAAACTAAAAAAATACAATAGACATCAAGTTTAATTACAGCGGAATAAGCAATCCATTAGAAGAGTCAAGTAGAGCATGATATCTACTATCTTCTATGATTTAAAATGTTTTCATCAATTTTTATCGCTGAGACTCAGCTTAATAAATAAACCACCTCATCGAATCTTCCCTGCACTACGGGTCAAGGATATTCATTAAATCATCAATGGTCATGACTATACCGAATAATCCCTGGTCATAATCATACTAAAAGCGCCCATCAATGCACTTGGGGCCATCGAGGACTTTTTACCATCATCATTCACATTACATTACGGTCATGATTATACCGAATAATCCCTGGTCATAATCATATCAATTTCATCTATGCACGTAAGCCAAAGATGACTTTTATCACAATATAAGTATGAGGATGATGACAATGATATAAACATTAATCAAACGAAAATAAGGATAAATATTAAAGACTTTAAATTTATCCAAATATTATCAATTACTTAATAAACTCATCATCTAATATTATTAATATTATAACAATATTTTAATCACTTCTTAAACTTATTAACAATTTATTTCAATTGTTTACACTTTACCAAATAATACATTTTAATCATTCAAAATGTCATACTTATAAGATTTCATCACCAATGATCAAATTCCTCATAAAAATCAAGCGTATACCTATATAGGATTCCCAAGCCATAAAATCCTATTTTCTAATTTTGTTACTTCACATAACATATTTAATTCATTTACTCATAACTAGTTCATTTTTCATGAAAAATATCAAATCAGTCCCAAAAATATTTCTTTTCTGGGATTTAGCAGAATATAGTCCCATATTGAACATATATTTTTCTCAAAATTTTTAAAATTCATTTTTTATTTTTCATATGGCCAAAACTGCCGAATATTTAGACATTTATCATAAATTGTACTTTTGTCCAAAAATTCTAAAATTTATAGGGTATACTCCTGTTATACATGTACTCTCAATAAATATTTCACCAATTTTGGAGTTAACCACAAGGAGTTATAAGGGTTTACTTTTAAAATAGTCTTTTTTCATAAAATTCATAAATCCTAATCTATACATCCAAAAATCGACATTTTTGGACACAATCTAGAAAACTCAACAAATTATCATTTTAAATTTTTCCAGAATTTTTGAGGGTCAGAAAAATTACAAAACTGCAAATGGATTTTCGCCCGTCATGCGGTAATCCACGTAGACAGATCATTTCCACAATTTAATAAGGAATGAATACAAAGGATCATTCATCATGCATGCGGTAATCCACATAAGCAGATTAATCCAACAGAATAATAAAGAATGGAATAACTGAAGAATTCACCATGCATGCGATAAACCTTATGCAGACAAAGGTTATTCCCAATAGAATAATAAAGAATGGAACGTGTCACGCGTAAATCTTGCAGACGACGTGATATTCCAATGTAATAATAAAGAATGGAATAACAACAGAATTCACGGGCATGCGATGGGTGCATGCATGTGTTATTCCAATGTAATAATAAAGAATGGAACCGAGTCACGCGAATCCGCACTTGCATGTGGATATTCAACAAATAATAATAAAGAATGGAGTAATAGAAGAATTTCACCATGTATGCAGTACTTAGATGTAGAGCGAGTTATTCCAACATAATAATAAGGAATGGAATAACAATAGAATTCACCAGACATGCGATAGACCGCACAGACAGGTTATTCTAATAGAATAATAAATAATGGAACCAGGTCATGCGTAATCCGCACAGACAGGATATTCCAACAGAATAATAAAGAATGGAATAGTAGAAGAATTTCACCATGTATGCAGTACTTCGCATAGACAGGCTATTCCAACATAATAATAAGAAATGAAATAACAATAGAATTCACGTGCATGCGATAGATCAGCATGCACAAAAGTTATTCCAATGTGATAATAATAAAGAATGGAATAATGTAAGAATTTAACCATGTATGCGGTACTTGGCATAGACAAGTTATTCCAATATAATAATAAAGAATAGAATAACAGAAGCTCTCTTCATGAATACGAACTAAATAATACCCCTTACCTTATAAAAAACTGGATATTAGAATAGTGAGGTAGCAGACTTCTCTTCTTCTTTCTCTCTATAATTTTTCTCTATAATAATTGCTCTATAGCTTTAGTGAATTGGTGAAAAATAATGAAGGAATGAGCTTCTATTTATAGGAAAATATAGTTTCGATAATTGCACGTTTTGGGGCTCAAAATATTACAGTATAATACCTTACTCTTTTCCTTCATTTTTAATTTAGTCCTGCAAGTATTATCAAACTTGCACCACCTCCCCTAATAGTAAATCATGTGAATCAATAGTAAATCATGTGAATCAATAGTTCTAGACATGTGAAAATACAAATTACAGTATAGTACCTCCATCTATACTGTGACGCCCCCAAAATTAGGTATACATCACCCATCTTGGGTAGTCAGATACATGGTACAGAATTTAAATACAACTTACTAATATAACTGTCGTGTACAATACGACATAAACTGTGAGTTTGAATACAAATATAGTCTACTAGAGATCATACAAACTCAAAAGGTGTAATACCCAAAAAAAAAATAATAATAATAATAAATAAATGAATAAAAAAAAATCATTTTATTTTAAAACATATTAATTGTACTTTATCTTTTATTTGGGTTAGCTAGTCATTTATTTTGGGTCAAGTAGTCATTAATTTATGTGGGCTTTAATAAGTAGAGGGTTACATTAGTTTGGGCCATATATTAATTGGGTTAAATTTAAATTTGTGTATTTTAAATTAATTAATAAACAACTAAAACCTAATTCCATACATCATCGATACAAAGTCCTTGAAAGAAAAGAGAGAGAAGCGGTGGCAAAAAAAGAAGGAGAAAGAAAGTGATTGTTAGATCATAGCAATAACCAACGGAAGAAACAAAAAAAAGTAGAGTACTGATTTCTAAATTGTAATTGATTTAGAACATGTAGGTTGTATACATATATTATATATATATAAATATACCAAAGTCTGCCGCTAAAAAAAAAAAAAAAAAAAATCGATTATCGTCTTTGTGAATAGTTCTTTGTTTAATAATAGGAATCATAAATATATTATGTTATGAGTATTGTGCATGTTGATTTGTCTACAAGATTCTTCACGGGTGGAGATTTCATTATATATTATTATATATATATATATATATATAATATTTTAATAATCTTTTGGCATATTTTTTTAAAAAAAACATTTGCCATGAAGTTTGTTTATGGAATTAGTAAATCAATTCAAGTTATGTTTATTAATTTGAATTAATTAATTTCTTCATTATAGTTATAAAAGTTTTAATAAATAATTTAATAGTATTATGTTATTAATGATTGGATTGTAATAAAAGCTTATTAAATTATTTAGATTGAAGCGGAGAGAGTCTAAAGCGAGTTTTTGGAATATACTTTTGGGTATTACATTGCTTAATCCAGTCACGGATTCCGTACTCTTCAAATGATAATCCTTTTAATGTTGATTTGTTCGTTTCGTTTCGTTTTAGAAGTTAGTTATCGTTTCGCATGTTTGTTCCTTCTCAAATCCACGTGATAGTTTCGTTTTGGAGCATTGATATTTAGAACTCATGTTTGTACTCTTTGAACTTGTTTATCATGGTTAATATTAATTGATTTTTGTAGTGATATGTACATGTTAGTATGTTTTGGAGACTTGTATTGATAATTCGATTCGATCGAACACGTATACCGTTAGAACCCTTTTGTTTGGTATTATGTCGCATGTGTTGTGACATGATATTTTTGTTAGAATACCGTAGGGTATACGAGCTATAACCACGTGGGGGTACCACAGCATGTCCTCTGGCAATCGAGGCATGACACCTTGGTGGCGGTGTGATCGATCCACAGCGTCTCCGATTTTGTGCTCCGTTGGGAGTTGGCCATTTGGTGTTTTGTTGTGGGAGGCGTATGGGTCGAACCTAGTTTTTTTTTCTGTTCTGTTATGCGAATTGGTGATGTTTGTGCCAAACACGCCTTCCGATTTTATATGCATTGGATTCGCGGTCAATGTGTGTGACTTGCACTGTGTGGCATTATGTGATTTACTGTGTGGCATTATTTGACTTACTGTGTGGCAAGGTATATTCTATTTTGTTCTGAGCTCGGTATGAAATAACACCCAGCCATTTGATTCAGCCTACTATTTCGTTGTGTTAGTTTTGTTCATTTCGTTTTAGTTCATTTCATCTCATTTCATTTAAATTGAGTTAGTTATTTCGGTTCATTAATTGTATTCTATATCCGTCTTTGGGCATTTGGCTCGTCTTGTGTTTTTCTTGGCCAGTAATCAGGGGACCAAAGGCAATTGTGACGAGAGCTTCCTTTAATCCAATAGTTTTGATATATTTTGTTAGGTTTCAATACATTGATTTATTTAAAGTTATAATAAGTATTTTAGATTGTGGATTGAGCCGGTTGTAGATTTATTATGGTTTGACTTGTGGAATTTAATTATTATTAAGACTATTCTTTTGTGGCTTTGAGCCTTGCTATTAAATTTATTAGTTTTGTTGTATTTTGAGTAACCTCTCTTCTATTTTGGAAGGGGTATTCAGAGTTAGTATCGAGCGAGTTCTTTCTTGTAGAAAACCTATTTAGGTTTGACCATGAGTTATGGGTAGACTTACAGGTTAGGTTTTTGTTACATTTGATTTTTGTTAAGCCTATCATATCCATTATATTCAAATTTGTCTCTAATCTTCTTTGTTTATATTCGTGATCTCTTTCTTAGATGGCTCAAGATCAACTAGAGTTCTTTGGGAGGCGAAAGTAACAATAGGGGAAGAGGTGAAGGTCGGTCTCAATGAAAGCAACCTAATGATCGATTAATGCTCAATTAGCTACCTTGGTGAATCAGGCGATGAACCGGGCTTTACCTCGATTGGTTACGCAGGTGGTACAGAGCAATCGGCATTTGCCACCGTAAATTTTCGAGCGAGAGAAACCCCAGAAATAATGGTCCACGACAAACGTTGAGGAAGGAATGCGAGATGGTCGTGGTCGGTGGGGGTTTCAATGTACGTGTGGTTGGAAAGGTTTCTGAAAGCGAAACCACGGATCCTTGATTCGGCTCAACTCCAATTGATGCAGAGAATTGGATTGCTCACCTAGAGAAGATTTTTGATGTATTGGGGTGCTCGGATAATCGAGAGTATTGCTTGCGTTTACAAAGTTGGAAGGGGATGCACAGAGGTGGTGGAAAGCGTTGAAAACGACAAAGGGTGATGGCTATCTTTGAGACACTTAGTTGGGCGGAGTTTTGTGAGGTCTTCTATCGCAGATTCCCGGTGGCGATAAAGAGGCCTATGTTAGGGACTATCATCCATTCGACAGAAAGATGATGAGTCCATCACGGACTTCATGACGAGGTTTACTATTTGGCGAGATTTGCGGGACCTTTATGGGCTCTCAAGGAGGAGCAATGAACAAAGGAGAAGTTCAAGTGGCGGATTCATTATAGGTATCGCCAAACATCTCATTAACAACAAGTTTCAGACGTGTCGTGATGGCCAATGCGCCAAAAATATTGAGATGGAGCTACAGGACTTTCGGTCTTCTAAACCGGAGGGAGTCGAAAAGAGGGAGAGATGACCCAGCAGGTCAAGCTTGATTCAGCATGGGAGAAGTCGAGGTGGCAGTTGAGCAGAATCGTGGTGGCAAGCAGGGATGGCGTGGCGCATGAGAATCGCAGTGGTTATCAAGAAATTCCTCAAATAGGGCAAAATCGTCACTTCATTTACCTTGGTATGGACAAAATCGTCCGCCGAGGGATGAATCGTCATGAGGGCAAAATGGTCGTTATCCAGACCAATTGGTGGGGGTAACCCGAATCTAATTCGATAACTCCTGTGCTACTTGGGCAAATCATCATCAGGAAAGCGGTGCCATGAGACTCTTTGGTGCATGCTTTTTGTGTGGGACGGATGGGTCATATTGCTAGGATTGTCTTAGGTCCACGGAAATGGTGGAGGTGGTGGTGATAATGGTGGCAATGGAGGTCAACGTCGTGGTGGTCGAGTATTTGCCTTGACATATAATCGCAAGCAGTGCATCATTGTGGGTATTGTTTTCGGCACTCTTTTTAGTTGGTAATCGCGAGGCTTCTATTTTATTTGATACTGGGTTCTACTCATTCCATTGTTGCTTTCGGTCTTTTGTTCGGCACTGGGCGTGCCATCTCGATCTTTAGATTCGTGATGTCATATTGCTATTACCCGATGGGGACTTCGTTGTTATTTCGATTTATATCAAGGGTGTCCAGATAAGTTTTGGGGATAAGATCCGTAGCGTTAATCTTCTTTCGATGTGTATGCACGATTTTGATGTCATTCTTGGGATGGATGGTTGGATAAACACCAAGCCACTATTGATTGTCGGTGAAGAAGGTTATATTTGGAGATGTGAAGTCTCCAGAATTTGGTGTATCGGGGTTCTCGGTAGAGTAGAGTGGTGAAGTTAATTTGACTTTGAAATTTGGAAAGTTGGTGGCAAAGGGTTGTGATGGGTATTTGGCGTTTGTGAAAGATACCTCTAAGGGTGAGTCTCGTATTGAGGATGTTCGATTGTCCGTGACTTTTCCGATGTGTTTTCGAGGAGTTGTCGGGGTTGCCACATGATGGGAAGTGGAATTTGCTATTGAGCTTGTTCCGGGTGTGGAGCCTATTTCTAAGGTGCCGTATCGGATGGCACCATTGGAGTTGCAGGAGTTAAAGGAGCAGTTGCAGGAACTATTAGATCGTGGTGTAATTCGCCCGAGTGTTTCACCGTGGGGTGCTCCAGTCTTGTTTGTGAAGAAGAAGGATGGGTCTATGAGGTCGCCAGTATAGACTATGAGAGAGTTGAACAAGATCACCATCAGGAATCGGTATCCATTGCCGAGGATTGATGACTTGTTTGACCAACTTCAGGGGGCGAAATATTTTTCGAAGATAGACTTGAGGTCGGGCTATCATCAGTTGAGAGTGAGGGATGAGGATATCCCTAAGACGGCTTTTCGTACTCGATATGGGCATTACGAGTTTCTGGTGATGCCTTTGGGTGTACTAACGCTTTCGGCGGTGTTTATGGATTTGATGAATCGGGTGTTCAGAGAGTACTTAGACCAATTTGTCATTGTCTTTATTGATGATATTTTGGTTTACTCCAAGTCTAAGGAAGAGCATGAGGAGCATCTTCGCACAGTGTTGGGGATTTTGCAGAAAGAGAAATTGTATGCTAAATTCTCTAAATGCGAATTTTGGTTGGAGCAGGTTGCATTTTTGGGCCACGTTGTTTCTGCTGAAGGCATTAAGGTGGATCCTGCGAAGGTTGAGGCTATCACTAAATGGCCAAGACCTACTACGGTGGTGAGATTAAGAGTTTCTTGGGTTTGGGCAGGTATTATAGGCGGTTTGTGGAAGGATTTTCCTTACTCGCCTTGCCATTGACTCGAGTTGATGAGAAAAAAGCGAAGTTTGTGTGGAATGAGGAGGCGGAGAAGAGTTTCGAGGAATTGAAGAAACGACTCGTGGATGCCTCTCTATACTTGCATTCTTGTCGGGGATAGGAGGGTACCAGATTTATAGTGATACTTCTAAGAAGGGCTTGGGGTGTGTTTTGATGCTACACGGTAAGGTGATTGCTTATGCTTCTAGACAGCTTAAACCTTATGAGGTGAACTACCCCACACATGATTTGGAGTTGGCAGCGGTGATCTTTGCCTTAAAGATTTGGAGGCACTATTTGTATGGAGAGACTTGCGATATCTTCACCGATCATAAGAGTCTTAAATACATTTTCACTCAGAGGGAGCTCAATATGAGGCAGAGGCGTTGGTTGGAGCTTCTCAAGGATTATGATGCTAGAATTCAGTATCACCCGGGGAAGGCAAATGTAGTTGCAGATGCTCTTAGCCGAAAGAGTTCAAGGAGTGTAGCAGCCCTTATTACACAACCTCAGCTTATTTCAGATATGGAGCGGATCGAGTTGGAGTTGTATGTACGAGGTTCAGATGGGCATTTGGTGGGTATGAGAGTGGAGCCCTCTCTTATCTCGAGGGTCAAAGAAGCTCAAAAGGAAGATGGGGAGTTGTGGAGTATGACGCAGAATCTCGAGGAGGGCAAGTAGTCTGAGTTTCGTATTGATGACCATGGTGCGATTTGGTTGGGTGAACGGTTGTGTGTACCATCGGATCCAATCATTCGAGAGGCTGTGTTGGCTGAGGTTCATAGTTCGCCATTTTCAATTCATCCAGGTTCTACAAAGATGTATAGGGATTTGAAGAGGAATTTTTGGTGGAATGGGATGAAAGCGAGATGTGGTGAGTATGTTGGGAAGTGCCTCACTTGTCAATGAAGTGAAGATAGAACATCAACGCGAGCTAGTGGCTCATTTGCAGTGATTAGACATTCCGGTGTGGAAGTGGGAGAATATCACGATGGATTTTGTGGACTGGTTTTAGAAGACTTTCGGGAAGAATGATGCCATTTGGGTAGTGGTGGGTGGTTGACAAAATCGGCACACTTTTTGGCTATCCATGAGGGTTACTCGGTGGATAGATTGGCACATATCTTTCAGCAGGAGATTGTAAGACTTCATGGTACTCCGGTGTCTATTGTTTCAGATCGGGACCCCCGGTTCACTTCAAGGTTTTGGAAAGGGTTTCAACGAGCTTGGGGTACTCGGCTCAACTTCAGTACTTCTTTTCATCCGCAAACTGATGGGCAATCTGAAAGGACTATTCAGACGTTGGAGGACATGTTGAGGTCTTGTGCACTTGAGTGGTCAGGTAATTGGGATGACTATTTGAGCTTAGTTGAGTTTGCTTACAACAACAAACGGTGGCATCAAGTATTGGAATGGCCCCATTTGAGGCATTGTATGGTAGGAAATGTCGGGCACCCACTTGTTGGGATGAGGGGCGAAAGGGCCATGAAGGGCCTGAGTTAGTCCAAATCACTACGGAGGAGAAGGTAGTGGTGACTAAAGAGAAATTGAAGTCGGCTCGATCACTTGGCAGGAAGTGTTATGCCGATAAGCATAGGAGGACTTTAAATTTGAACCTGGTGAGCACGTGTTTCTAAAAGTTTCTCCTTGGAAGGGATTCGTCGATTTGGGTTAAAGGAAGCTTAGTCCACGTTATATCGGTCCATTTGAGATTTTGGGAAGAGTTGGTGAAGTTGCGACGTCGGTTAGCTTTGCCTCGCAGCTAGCTCACGTGCATAATGTGTTCCGTATGCCGATTGTTAAGGAGTTATCATTATCATCCGTTGCATGTGGTGCAATATCCGATTCGATAAGATTCGGGAGGATCTTACTTGTGAGGAACAAGCCGAGGCGATTTTGGATTGTCAAGAGCGAATTATGAGGAGGAAGACTATTCCGTTTGTTAAAGTTTTATGGAGAAATCATTCGGAGCGGGAAGCCACTTGGGAGCTTGAGGAGTCTATTCGAGTGGAATATCCGCATCTTTTTGATAATTAGGTACGTTCTATTCTTTTGATTCCGGGGACGGAATCCTTTTTAAGGGGTAGGTGATGTAATACCCAAAAAAAAAAATTTAATAAATAAATGAATAAAAAAAAAATCATTTTATTTTAAAACATATTAATTGTACTTTATCTTTTATTTGGGTTAGCTGGTCATTTATTTTGGGTCAAGTAGTCATTAATTTATGTGGGCTTTAATAAGTAGAGGGTTACATTAGTTTGGGCCATATATTAATTGGGTTAAATTTAAATTTGTGTATTTTAAATTAATTAATAAACAACTAAAACCTAATTCCCATACATCCGATACAAAGTCCCTGAAAGAAAAAGAGAGAAGCAAAACAAGAAAAAAGAAGTAAGAAGAGAAAGAAATTGATCACGATCATAAAGAATAACCAACGGAAGAAACAAAAAGAAGTAAGTCTGATTTCTAAATTGTAATTGATTTAGAACATGAAGTGTATATACATATATTATATATATATATAAATATACCAAAAAGCTTTGCTAAAAAAAAAAAAAAAAAAAAAAATATATCTTTGTGAATAGTTCTTTTGTTTAATAATAGGAATCATAAATATATTATGTTATAAGTATTATGTATGTTGATTTGTCTGCAAAGACATTATTATGGTGGAGATTTCATTATATATATATATATATATATATATATATATATATATAATATTTTAATAATCTTTTGGCATATTTTTTTTTAAAAAAAAAACATTTGGCCATGAAGTTTGTTTATGGAATTAGTAAATCAATTCAAGTTATGTTTATTAATTTGAATTAATTAATTTTGCCGTCATAGTTATAAAAGTTTTAATAAATAATTTAATAGTATTATGTTATTAATGATTGGATTGTAATAAAAGCTTATTAAATTATTTAGATTGAACGGAGAGAGTCTAAACGAGTTTTTGGAATATACTTTGGGTATTACATTGCTTAATCCAGGTACGGATTCTGTACTCCTTCAGTGATAATCCTTTTAATGTTGATTTGTTCGTTTCGTTTTCGTTTAGAAGTTAGTTATCGTTTCGCATGTTTGTTCCTTCTCAAATCCACGTGATAGTTTCGTTTTGGAGCATTGATATTTAGAACTCATGTTTGTACTCTTTGAACTTGTTTATCATGGTTAATATTAATTCAGATTTTTGTAGTGATGTACATGTTAGTATGTTTTGGAGACTTGTATTGATAATTCGTTTGATCGAACATGTACACGTTAGAACCCTTTTGTTTGGTATTATGTCGCATGTGTTGTGACATGATATTTTTGTTAGAATACCGTAGGGTATACGAGCTATAACCACACTGTGGGGTACCCATGTGCATATCCTCTTGGCACCGAGGCATGACACCTTCCGTGGCGGTGTGATCGATCCTGGCGTCTCCGTTTTGTGCTCCGTTGGGAGTTGGCCATTTGGTGTTTTGTTGTGGGAGGCATATAGGTCGACCCTAGTTTTCTCGATCGCTTTACATTACATTATGCGGATTGGTGATGTTTGTGCCAAACACGCCTTCCGATTTTACATGCATTGGATTCGCGGTCCAATGTGTGTGTGACTTACTGTGTGGCATTATGTGATTTACTCGTGTGGTATTATTTGACATTTCGTGTGGCAAGGTATATTCTATTTTGTTTCGAGCTCGGTATGAAATAACACCTGACCATTTGATTCAAACTATTATTTCGTTGTGTTAGTTTTGTTCGTTTCGTTTGATTCATTTCATCTCATTTCATTTAAATTGAGTTAGTTATTTCGGTTCATTAATTGTATTCTATATCCGCATTGGGCATTTGGCTCATCTTTGTGTTTTTCTTAAGCAGTAATCAGGGGACCAAGGGCGATTGATTTGAGCTTCCTTTAATCCAATAGTTTTGATATATTTTGTTAGGTTTCAATACATTGATTTATTTAAAGTTGTAATAAGTATTTTAGATTGTGGATTGAGCCAGTTGGAGATTTATTATGGTTGACATGTGGTATTTATCAGTTATTAAGACTATTCTTTTGTGGCTTTGAGCCTTGCTATTAAATTTATTAGTTTTGTTGTATTTTGAGTAACCTCTCTTTCTATTTTGGAAAGGGGGTGTTACAAAAGGAGTCCTCATTTCAATTATTATCACACTATTTCACAGAATAGTGAGGACTACTAATGCTATCCTCTGGACCATTACTCCGTTCCCCGACTCGTCCCAGCTATATTCTAATTTTCTGAAGAGAACAGTGAAAGAAAGGGTGAGCTCAACTAGCTCAGTAAGAAATATTATGACTAAGATAATGCGAGAATAATTTATCATTAGCTTTCAACGTTGTTAAAGCGATAAAATATAATGAACATCAAGTTTAACTACAATGAACCAAAGAATCCATTAAAAGAGGCAAGTAGAAAATAAAATCTACTATCTTTTATGATTTAAAAGGTTTTTCATCCTGTTATATTGAGACTCAAACTTTAATAAATATTCCACATCATCGAATCACCCTCGTGACTACTGACCAATGATATTCTTTAGTATCACGACCACAATTATTCATGCACTACGGCCGAGAATATTTGTGTATTCATTAATGGTCATGATCATGCCAACAATCATCCATCAATGCACTACTACTAATCGAGGATTTTTACCACATCATTTGTAACATTACTACCATGATTACACCGGAATAGTCTCTAAATATAATCATACCAAGTCCATCTATGCACTTCTGAAGCCACGTATGACTTTCAACATAATATAAACATGAGGATGATGACAATGATATAAGAATTCAATAAAACAAGTTCAAGAATTAATTTATCTAGAACCAATAACATCCAAAATCACAACAATCATTGCTTTGTAGAGTAAAATTCAAGAAATCTTTGAAGAATATTTTCATGAAAGGATTTGGATGAAGCGCAAATATCAAGGATATTCCACTAATTTCATGGAGTATAGTAAGTCAAAGTTTTAACCAATTGGGTATAATAAAGAATGGAATAACAAAAGAAATCACCAAATGCGATAGCACTTGCACGGAAGGTTATTCCAGCAGAATAATAAATAACGGAACCAGTCCGGCGAAACGCATGAGATAGGATATTCCAATGTAATAATAAAGAATGGAACCGGTCGGCCAAAAGCGCATGCATGAGGATATTCCAAATGAATAATAAAGAATGGAACCAGTCCTACAGAAAAACACACAGATGGATGTTCCAATGTAATAATAATAAAGACGGAACCAGTCGGTGTAAAACACATAAATGGGATGTTCCAATGGAATAATAATAAAGGCGGAAACCAGTCCTGTAAAACACACGACAGGATGTTCCAATAGAATAATAATAAAGGCGGAACCATGTAAGGTGTAAAACACATAAAAGCGAGGATGTTCCAGCAGAATAATAGAAGAATGTCACCAAGTATAGGGTAAACCACGTACAAAGTTATTCCAATGAGAATAATAAGCAATGGAATAACAAGCAGTTCTCTTCATGAATAAGAAAGAATAACACCCCTTACTTTTGGTAGGAGATTGAATCTGCAGTAGTGTTGTAACAAAATACTTCTTCTTCTCTCTCTTATTCTCTATACTTTCTCTCTCTATAGCTTGAATGAATTCGTGAAAATAATGAAGCACTAGGCCTCTATTTATAGAAGATTTCTAGCTTAAAGACCGCCACGTGAAAAGGCAAGTGGCTTGACGGATTTGGTGATGTGAAAAGAAAAGTGGTTTGACGCTTGAATGTGAAACGACAAGTGGTTCGGCCTTTGTAATGTGAAACGACAAGTGGTTCGGCGCTTTGTAATATGTAAACGGCAAGTGGTTTGACGTTTGGTAAAGGTAATTACTATCGACGAAGGTAATTACTATTCACAAAGGTAATTACTATTGACGAAGGTAATTACTATCGATTGAAAGACTCTTAAATGATGACATATGGGCCCCCATAAAATAATCAAACTTACCACAAACCTCTCATATGAGACTCTTTATATACATCAAGGATTGAATAAATATTACCACAAATCATTTTATTTTTAATCAACACATATTTAATCTTTCAACAATTATTAATCATTTATAACTTGTCGTCTCAATTATTGATTTAATACTATAACATATTATCTGGATGATCTTTGTGACAATAATTGAATCAATAATATAAGAGATATGATGCAAAGAATTATCGTAATAATAATTGAAAGCATAGGTGAGTGACTTCTCACGTAAAGATCAATAATCAATATCGTGTGTTCTTATACAACTACGCCAGACATTTGTACTTTTACTACTAAGGGTAGTTCAGCGGTTTTAACGGTAACACCTCTGTAGTTATTTTTATAGAAAGATAATTTTGTCGTTTTTCTAATTATGACAATACTTGGTTGTGAGGGGTCCACTAATGATTGATCCGTAAATACGAATATTCCCGACAAAAAAGAATATTCCCCGACCAAACGAATATTTTATAACAACTTGCTTACTTTGCAAAATTTATAAATATTACCCACAACTATAACATTATATCAAATTTATTCCATAATATTCAAAAATAATATTTATAGAAAATTCATCTTTATTTATAAAAGTTGGGGTCTTACATATACCTCTATTTTTAACTTAGTCATGCAAGTATTATCAATCTTGCACTAACTCCCCTAATAGTAAATGAATGTGAATCAATAGTATACACATGTGAACAAATAGTTATAATCATGTGAATTAATAGCAATTAATTGCTCATTTATCCGGTTAATTACCCGATTGGTCAATATAACCTCCAGACATCAATTATTATCGAAATAAATGTCGATTTTCACTAACACTAACAATCCCAACACAATGGAAATATTTTTCTCAAAAATTTTATTTTTGAAATTTAAGTTTGACTTTTTACGAAAAAGTCAACCCCAAACAAATTTTGTGTTTATAGTCTATTTCTACTAATTTCATCGATCAGGACTCAAATATCACGTCAAGCGTCTCCAAATTTAACTCAGAACTCAAATTCAATTTTAATAACATTCATCATTAATATTATAACTTCGCAATATTTAACAACCGTGTCGTCCCGGGAAAGGGGCTTTCAGATAAGGATTTCTCCTTATTGGCTTGCAATTAGATGACCAAACCTCTCCTTGTGAACTTACAGACATTGTAAATATTGCAATTTAATAATATAAATAACTTTGTCATCTCAATTATTGATTTAATAATATAACATATTATGCGAGATGATCTTATGACAATAATCGAATCAATAATATGAGAGATATGATGCAAAGAATTATCGTAGCAATAATTGAGTATAGCCTGAGTGACTTCTTACGTAAACATCAATAATCAATATCGTGTGCTACTATGCAACCACAGCAGTATTCGCATTACTTTTACTACGGTAGTTCAACGGTTTTAACGGTAACACTTTCGTAGTTATTTTATAAAAGATAATTACGTCATTTTCTAAACATGATAATACCTCCGTTGTGGGGTCCACCAATGATTGTGCGGTGGTACGAATATTCCCCGACAAAAAGAATATTCCCCGACCAATCGAATATTATATAACAACTTGCATACTTTGCAAAATTTATAAATATTACCCACAACTATACCATTATATCAAATCCACACTATAATATTAAAAAAAAATATTTCGAGAAATTTAAATCTTTATTCATAAAATTTGGGGTCTCACAGGCTGGGTACGTTTTACTGATTCCCACCAATAATCCGCCTCTCCTCGAAACATGAAGGTGGCAAAGGGAACCTTTTGCTCCTCAAAGCATCCCAAAACATCAAATACCTTGGTGATCTTCTTTAACCACGTCTCCGCCTTAAGTGGTTCTGGCTTTCCAAAAAACTCTGGCGGTCCCAGCTCCTTGAACTGCTTAGCGATGACCATCCGAGAGTTGCCAGTGTTTCCACCTGCATTTTGAACAGGAGTCTCTCTCGCCTGATGTTGCATGAATTGCATGAAGCCTCTGATCATCCCATCGTTCATCATCGATCGGGTTGTTATTTACACGAGGATTATTGTCTTTCGTTGCATTATTATCCGGTATTGATCGTTGGTAACTCAATGGTCTTATGTACTTCATTCTTGATCTCAACATTTTCGGATGCCATTTTCAAAACTTTGTCACAAAACAAGGGTTAATTGACATATCATATATTATCCCTATACTCAGACCGATCAATTAAATACCAAATAAACTTAGGTAGGTCATACTAGCGAAGGAATTCCCGTCTCTCCCCTCCTAGTTCTTGTCTCACATCTCAGCCATGGATCATATCCCTAAGCTTTGATACCAACTGTGATGCCCCCAAAACAGGTATACATCACCCATCTTGAGTCGCCAAATACATGGTACATAAATCAAATACAAACTTAATTATACAACTGTCGTGTACAATACGACTAAACATAAGCTGAGAGTTTAAACAAGAATATTGCCTTCTAGACAATATCCACTCTCAATGATGTCCTCATTATAATTATTATCACATTATTCTGTAGAATAGTGAGGACTACTAAAGCCATTTATCCTGGACCAACACTCCATTCTTCGACTCGTCCCATCTATATTCTCATTTCCTGAAAAGAAAAATGAAAGAAAGGGTGAGCTCAACTATCCCAGTAAGAAATATTATGACTAAGATAATGCAGAATAAATTATCCTTAGCCTTCAACAGTATAACAACTGATAGAATACAATAGACAACAAGTTTTAGATCAACAACTGCAGCGGAAATAAGCAATCAATTAGAAGAGTCAAGTATAGCATAAAATCTACTATCTTCTATGAATTAAAAAGTTTTTCATCAACTTTATCGTCGATACTCAGCTTAATAAATAAAATCAAATCATCCCTGCACCACGGCCAAGGATATTCATGTAATCATCAATGGTCATGATTATACCGAATAATACCTGGTCATAATCATACTAACAACCGTCCATCAATGAACTACAGGCCAATGAGGACTTTCATAAAGAATGGAATAACAACCCTTACGAGTATTGAAAGAAAATAACTCTTTTCATGAATACGAAAGAATAATACCCCTTACCTTAGAAAAAGCGGATCTTTGGAATAGTGAGGTGTGAGACTTTCTCTTCTTCTTTCTCTGTGACGCCCCCAAAATAGGTATACATCACCCATCTTGGGTCGCCAGATACATGGTATTGAATACAAATACAAACTAATTATACAACAGTCGTGTAAAATACGACAAAACATAATCTAAGAGTTTTAATAAGAATATTGTCATCTAGACAATATCTACACTCAATAGAGTCCTCATTACATTTATTATCACATTATTTAACAGAATAGTGAGGACTACTAATGCTATCATCGGGACCGTCACTCCGTTCCCCGACTAATCCCGGCTACGTTCTTATTTCCTGAAGAGAACAGTGAAAGAAAGCGTGAGCTCAACTAGCCCAGTAAGAAATATTATAACTAAGATAATGTAGAATAAATTATCATTAGTCTTCAACAATGTTAAACAAATAAAATACAATAGACATCAAGTTTAACTACAATGGAACAAGCAGTCCATTAGAAGAGTCAAGTAGAGAAAAGTTTTTCATCACTTTTATCACTGGGACTCAGCTTAATAAATAATTCACATCATCAATTCATCCCTGCACTATAGGCCAATGATATTATTTAGTGTCACAACCACGAATTATCCATGCACTACGGGCCAAAGATAATTGTGTTTTCATCTACTGTCCTGATCATGTCATAAAACAATTCATCTTTGCTCCCTTGGCCGAAGAGAATCCATAACCATAATCATACCAAAAACTATCCATCAATGCACTACGGGCCAATGAGTACTTTTTTCACATCATTTGTAACATTACGGTCATGATTATACCGAATAATCCCTGGTAATAATCATACCAAGTCCATCTATGCACTACAGGCCACAGATGACTTTCAACAAAATATAAACATGAGGATGATGACAATGATATAAGAATTCAATAAAACAAGTTCAAGAATTAAATTATTCAGGAACTAATAACGTCCAAATTGTCAACATGATACTTCTTTGTAGAGTAAAATTCAAGAATGCTTAGAAGAATATTTCCATGAAAAGATCTTTGGATGAAGCGCAAATATCAAGGATATTCCACTAATTTCATGGAGTATAGAAGTCAAAACTTTAACCAATTTGAGTATAATAAATAATGGAGTAACAAAAGAAATCACCGTGCATGCGGTACTTCGCATAGGCGAAGTTATTCTAACAAAATAATAAATAACGGAACCGTGTCGAGGGCGTAATCTTAACCGGACAGGATATTCGATAGAATAATAAAGAATGGAATAACAACAAAATCACCATGCATGCGGTACTTGTATGAGGCAGAGTTATTCCAACAAAATAATAAATAACGGAACCGAAGTCGGTGAAATTACATGACAAGAGGATGTTCCAATGAGAATAATAAAGAATAGAATAACAACGAAATCACCATGCATGCGGTACCCAGCATGAGCGAGTTATTCAACGGAATAATAAATAATGAGAACCGTGTTAAGATAAAAAAGCAGCACATATATCGATATTCTAATAGAATAATAAAGAATGGAATAACAACAGAAATCACCGTGCATGCGGTGCTTGCGATGAGCGAGTTATTCAACGAGAATAATAAATAACGGAACCAGTCCGGCGTAAAAGCGCATGCAGACGGGATATTGAAGAGAATAATAAAGAATGGAATAATGGAAGAATTTCACCAAGTATAGGGTAGATCCAGCGTATACGAGGTTATTTCAATGAGAATAATAAAGAATGGAATAATGAAGTTCTCTTCGTGAATATGAAAAAAGTAATCTTGTAAGACCGAAATTTTTTAAATAAAAAGGAATTTCCTTTATTTATAGTAAAGGTGGATTTGATTAATGTGGTTAGTTTTGGGTAAAATCATAAATATTTTAAATAAGCAAAGTGGTGATAAAATATTCATTATTGTAGGGAATATTCGTTTGGTCGTGGAATATTCGTACTCTCGGGGAATATTCATACGACAGTAGCGATCTTTTGTGGGCCCCATAACTAAAAGCGATTGGATGAAGAAGCGACAAATATAAGTTGTTTATAAATAACGGCGTAGTTATTCTCAATTATCATTGTTGGAATACCCGGTGGTTAAAACACACTAATCTGGCGTTGTTGAGCAAGAAGCACGGTATTGCACCAATTATTGATTCTTACGTAAAAAGGCACTACTCAATAATTATTACGATGAATTAATGTTCGATATTTTATTTTATTGATTCAATAATTGTTGCATTGATATTTTATATTACTATTGTTTTGATAAATTGTCATTCTGAGTATTTTCCATTATCGAAGCAATAATTCATATTATCTGAATAATATTATTAGATAACATTATTGGCAATGTCTAGAAAGTTACATCAAGGAGAGGTTTTGGTCACCTAATTACGCCAAGAAGAAGAAATTCTTATTGGAAAGCCCCTTTCTCGAACCGCCCACGGTTGTCGATATTGTGATTCTCGTAATATTATTTGTGAATAATTAATTATTGATTCATATGATGAGGAAAATATTGATTTTATGTGGATATAGATGAGAAAAATTTTAAAATGATAATTGTTGAAAATTAATATTTTATCTTTTTCGATAAAATAATTCATTTAAATATATTATTTTAATAATATATTAAGCGGTGGTGATATTTTATAATGAATGTGGGGATATGAGTATATGAAGAGGAAGAGTATATTTTTGTTGCATTAAATGATTAACATATAAGTAAGACCCCATCTTTTATAAATAAAGATGAATTTTTCTATAAATATTATTTTTGAATATTATGGAATAAATTTGATATAATGTTATAGTTGTGGGTAATATTTATAAATTTTGCAAAGTATGCTGAGTTGTTATAAAATATTCGTTTGGTGGGGAATATTCTTTTTGTTAGGGAATATTAAATGCAATGGCTCAATCATTGGTGGACCCTAGCGAAATTATTATGTCGGATTGAGAAAAGCGACAAAATATTTTATAAAAATAATTGGCGGAGGTGTTCGTTAAAAGCTGTTGAACTACGGTGGTAAAGAAATGCGATGTCTGGCGTAGTTGCGTAGTAGCACTACGGTATTGATTATTGATCTTACGTGTGAAGTCACTCATTTATGCTCGATTATTACTCTACGATAATTCTTTGCATCATATCTCTTATATTATTGATTCAATTATTGTCACGATATCATATGTATAATATGTTATAGTATTAAATCAATAATTGAGGCGACAAGTTATAAATGATTAATAATTGTTGAAAGATTAAATATGTGTTGATGAAAAAAAAATGATTTGTGGTAAGTTTGATTATTTTATGGGGGCTCGTATGTCATCATCTAAGAGTCTCTTAAATCGATAGTAATTACCTTCGTCGATAGTAATTACCCTTGTGAATAGTATTTACCTTCGTCGATAGTAATTACCTTCGTCGATAGTAATTACCCTTGTGATATAGTATTTACCTTACCGTCGATAGTAATTACCCTTGTGAATAGTATTTTCGATAATATTAACCGTTAATAGTAATTACCTTTACGGACGTCGAACCACTTGTCTTTTCACATTCGGAGCGTCGAAACACTTATCGTTTCACATTCACGAGCGTCGAACCGGTCGTCGAGCCACTTGCCTTTTCACACGGCGGTCTAAGCTAGAAATCTTCTATAAATAGAGGCTAGGGCTTCATTATTTTTCACGAATTCATTCAAGCTATAGAGAGAAAATATAGAGAGAATAAGAGAAAGAAGAAGAGTATTTTATTCTACTACCTTCTTTGCGATATCAATCTTCTACCAAATGTAAGGGTTGTTATTGTTATTCTTTATTCATGAAGAGAAGCTGTTGTTATTCCATTGCTTATTATTACATTGGAATAACTTTATATCTGTGGTTTACCTATACTTGGTGACATTCTTACTATGATTACATTGGAACATCACATGCGTGTGTTTTACAGGACTGGTTAAAATCTTTATTATTATTACATTGGAACATCACATGCGTGTGTTTTTTTACAGGACTGGTTAAAATCTTTATTATTACTGTTGGAACATCACATTTGTGTGTTTTACAGGACTGGTTCGTCTTTATTATTACATTGGAATATCTATCATGTGTTTTACAGGATGCAGTTCCATCTTTATTACATTGGAACATCACATGCCGGTGTGAATTTCACGACTGGTTAGTTATTTATTATTACATTGGAATAACACATGCATGCGATCTATCGCATGCGTGGTGATTTCTTTTGTTATTCCATTCTTTATTATACCCGGTTGGTTAAAACTTTGACTTTATACTCCATGAAATTAGTGGAATATCCTTGATATTTGCGTTTCATCGATATCTTTCATGAAAATATTCTTACGATCATTCTTGAATTTTACTCTACAAAGCGATATCGTATTGATAATTTGGGCGTTAATAATTCTGGATAAAATAATTCTTGAACTTGTTTTATTGAATTCTTATATCATTGTCATCATCCTCATGTTTATATATTTTTTTAAAGTCATACGTGGCTGTAGTGCATAGATGGACTTGGTATGATTATGACGAGAGACTATTGGTGTAATCATGGTAGTAATGTTACAAATGATGTGGTAAAAATCCTCGATTGGTAGTAGTGCATTGATGAACGATTGTTGGCATGATCATGACCATTAATGAATACACAAATATTCTTGGCGTAGTGCATGAATAATTGTGGTCGTGATCTTAAAGAATATCCTTGGTAGTAGTGCGGGGGTGATTCGATGATGTGGAATATTTATTAAAAGTGAGTCTAAATTTATAATGATGATGAAAAACCTTTTAAAACCTAAAAGATAGTAGACTTTATTTTCTACTTGACTCTTTTAATGGATTGCATATTCAGCTGCAGATTAAAGCTGGTTGTCTATTGTATTTTATCGGTTTAACATTGTTGAAGACTATTGATAATTTATTACGCATTATCTTAGTCATAATATTTCTTCTTGGGCTAGTTGAGCTCACCCTTTCTTTCTTTATTCTCTTGAGGAAATGAGAATATAAATTGGGGACGAGAGTCGGGAAGCAGTGATGGTCACGAAGATAGCATTAGTAGTCCTCCTTTATTACGTGAAATAGTGTGATAATAATTGTAATGAGGACTCCTTTTTGAGTTTGTATAATATCTAGTAGGCGATATTTGTATTTAAACTCACGATTTTTATGTCGTATTGTACAGCAGATTATGTTAGTAAGTTGTATTTAAATTACATACCATGTAAGTGGCGACCCGAGATGGGTGATGTATACCTAATTTTGGGGGCGTCGCGGTTAGTATCGAGCTTAGGGATATGATCCTGGCTAAGATGTGAGAATAGTACTAGGAGGGAGGCGGGGAATACCTTCGCTAGTATGACCTACCTAAGTTTATATTCTATTTTATTGGTTGGTCGGAAGATAGGGATAATTTGTTACATGTCAATTAACCTTTTGTTTTGTGGCGATGTCTGAAAATGACATCGAGAATGTTGAGAATATGATGGGGGCTTGGCGATTGTTGATTCACCACATATCGATAATCGAGGATAATGTGCATCGGGAAGGCGACAATCCTCATGCAAACAACAACAACTTGACCAAATGATGAATGATCAAATGTTCAGAGGCTTTATGCGATTTATGCACGGCAATGATGAGAGCGACTCTGTCCAAAGCGTAGGTGGAAACACGGAAAACTCTCGGTGGTCACGCATTAAACAATTCAAGGAATTTGGGACCACCGGAGTTTAAGGGAAGCAAAACCACTTGGCGGAAGCATGGATAAAGCAGTTACCAAGATATTTGATGTCTTGGGATGCTCGAGGAGCAAAAGGTTCCCTTCTTGCGCCTTTATGTTCTTGCGGAGAGGAAGATTCTTGGTGGGAATCGGTAAAAGCGTACTCGACTTCTTTGTCTTGAAGATATCTTGGGAGAAGTTCGAGGGAGGCATTCAGCGACAAATACTTTCACGAAAGTATTCGCCCACATGAAGGAGGTGGAATTTATCAAGTTGGAACAAAACAATATGGCCAGGTGTCATGATACGAGGCAAAATTTGCGGAGTTATCACGGTTTCGTCCCACTTGGTGGATAATAATGAAGAGAATGGCGCGAATGTTTTTAAGAGGTTTGAAGCGGAGAATCGTCGACATCTTATTTCTCATAAAGCATGTGTTTGTATTAGGATGTTGTAAATAGGGCTCGATTAGTGGAAAGCGATAATGAGTCAACCTGACTAAAAAAGAAGCGGTAAGCAAAATTATAATACCGGTGAGAGTAGTCGTGAGCGGTGACAACAAGCGTGGAGGAATCAACGGGCGGATATGGTAACCGCCGGTGGTAATCGGGGCCAAAACAATAAGAATGGACATTTCAAGAAAGCGGAGATTCAATGATGGTGGAAAGGCGTCGGCACAAAGCACCCGTTGTTAAGGAAGGAGAAAGACCACTATCGTATGCTTCAAATGCGGAGGAGAGGACACATCGATCAAGCTGCGTCATGCAGTCAAAGCGTGTTATAATTGTGTGGAAGAAGGTCACTTAGCTCGATTTTGTCGTTTCACAGAAGACAAATTGGCTAGGATGGAAGCACCAAAGGCTATCGGAAAATTCAAAAGCCGGTAGTCTGAGGAGGCGTTTGTTGTGACCTCCCAAAAAAAGCGAGAATCCGAATGAGGTCATCACGGGTAAGCTTATCATAAACTCTAATGAAGTCTATACTTTATTTGATCTGGGGTTCTACCCATTCTTTTATTTCTCTACTTGCGCTCATCGATTAAATTTGACTCAGGAGAAATTAGACTTTGACTTATCTGTGGAAACTCAGTTGGGAGAAACCTTCATTACATCCCTTTGTTTATAAGTCTTGTTTGGTTCAAATCGGTACCCTCACATTTACTGTCGATCTTATTTCATTAAAAATACTTGCATTTGGCGTGATTACAGGGATTGATTGGTTAACTACTTATCATGCAAAAATTGATTGTTTTTCGTAAGGTTGTTAGCTTTCATATTCCTAATCAACCTATTATGCGAATTCAAACGACCAAACCATTAAAATCAATCACGGTCATCTCAAGCCATAAAAGCTATTCGTTTATTGAAAAGCGGATGTAAAGCTTTCTTAGCTCATATCATGATTTAAATAAAAATACGTCGGTTTTAAGCGATATTTCTATTGTTAATAAATTTCTGACGTATTCACAGAAAAACTTCACAGCTACCCCAGGCGTGAAATTGAATTTTGTATCGACCTTGAAACGGTACAAAACCTATTTCCAAAAGCCCATGTCGAATAGCTCTATTGAACTTGAGGAGTTAAAGACCCAATGCGAGGAATTGTTAGACATTGGCTTTATTCGTCCTAGTACTTCTCCTTGGGGTGCTCACCATTTATTCGTGAAGAAGAAAGATGGGAGTATGCGACTTTGTATTGATTATCGGGAGTTGAATCACGTCACCATCAAAAATAGGTATCCATTGCCACGTATTGATGACTGTTTGACCCGATTGCAAAGAGCAAATTCTTTTCAAAGATTGATCTTCGTTAGGATATCACCGATTGAAGATTAGAGCTGCGACATTCAAAGGCGACTTTCGGAACTTCGATGCGGGCATTATGAATTCTAGTCGTGTCCTTTGGATTGACTAATGCTCTCTCTGCGCCTTCATGGATATGATGAGCAGAGTATTGAGGAATATTTAGATCACTTTGTGGTCGTCTTTATTGATGACATCCTTATTTATTCAAAAAGTAGTGAATCATGAAAGCAACACTTGAGGTGACGACTCAAAAGCCGTGAATATAAGCTTTATGCGAGTTGAAGAAATGCGAGTTACGGCTTGAAGAAGTAGCATTCCTTGGCCGCACGTGGTATCAAGTCGTGGAATATCATTGACCGGCAAAGATTGAAGCTATTCAAATTGGGAACAACCTAAATCGATGGCCGAAATCGTAGCTTTCTCGGTTTATTTGGTTATTATCGGAGATTCGTGGAAGGATTTTCTCGAATCGCTATTCCATTGATTTCGGTGACTCGGAAGATCAAAGTTCGGTTGGGCGAAGAATGTGAGAAGAGTTTTCAAGAACTCGAGAGGAGACTTATTTGACACTGTTACGACAATACCATCGGCTCGGAGGATTTGTCATCTCTGATGATGCTTGAGGGCAAAGGGTTGGGATGTGTTCTCATGCTGATGGAAAAGTAATAGCCTATGCCTCGCGACAACTCGAAAGAATATGAGAGGAATTATCCTACTCATGATCTAGAGTTAGCATTTATTATCTTTGCACTTAAAATTTGGAGGCATTACTTGTATGGGGAGAAAGTGGAGATCTTTACGGATCATAAAAGCCTCAAATATTTCTTCACTCAAAAGGAACTCAACATGCGACAACGGCGTTGGCTAGAAGCTATTGAAAGATTATGATCGTACCATCGATACCATCTTGGAAAAGCGAGCGTGGTGGGCGGCGCATTGAGTAGAAAATCATATGCTGAAATCTGAGTGCGATGTTGTCGTATATGAGAGCCCATTTTGTGTGACTTGCAAAGGATGGAGATAGAGTTAAAGACTCGAGAGGACGCGTGTGATGATAAGCGAGTATCTGAGTAGAGGCAAACTTTAATCGATAAAGTTAAAAGTGCTTTCGAGCTCTGGACTGGAGGTGATCGTATGAGGAAAAAAAGTGCAAGAAGGTCTTATCTTAGGAAGCAAGAATCGATGAAGAAGGAATACTTGAGTCGACTCGGACTTTTGTGTTCTAACGACCACGATTTAAAGTATAATATCATGATGGGGCGCCTGACACACCATTTGCAATCCATCACAGGAGTACAAAATGTATCATGATATTAAATCATATATTTTGGTGGAAGCAATATGAAGAGAGAGATAGCTTTGTTTATCTCAAGGTGTCTAACTTGTCAAGCGAGTTAAAGCGGAGCATCAAGTACCAAAAGGTCCATTGCAACCACTTGAAATTCGAGAATGGAAGTGGGAGCACATTACCATGGATTTCGATTCTACGGTCTTCTAAAGTTTCTCAAGGCGTTGATGCGATTTGGGTCGTTGTTGATAGATTGACCAAAGTCTGCTCATTTCTTACCGTCTGAGAAACTTATACACTTGAACGTCTTGCTCATTATGTACATAAGCGAGATTGTAAGGCTGCATGGTATATCTGCGGTATCCATAGTTTACGATCGAGACCCAAGATTCACTTCACGATTTTGGGTTAGTTTGCAAAAAGCTATGAGCGCGGACTTACGATTTAGCTTCGGCATATCATCCTCGAGACGGACGAGACGATCGGAGAGGACTATTCAAACTCTTGAAGATCTATTAAGACTCTGTGTCCTTGATTTCAAGGGAGTTGGGACAAGTTCTTACCATTGGTGGAGTTTTCCTCTGACAACGAGTTATCAAGCAAGTATTGGCATGGCTCCATTCGAGCGTTGTATGGAAGAAAGTGTCGTTCTCGGTATCTTTGGGATGAGGTGGGTGAAGCAGCGTTGTTGGGGATAGGAGTTGATACGTATGACTACGGAAAAGATTCAAGCGATCAAACAACGTATAAAAACCTCACAAAATCGACAAAAAAGTTATCTTGATCTTCATCGAAAGGGCGTGGAATTCGATATAGGAGATCATGTGTTGTTAAAGTTGCTCCATGGAAAGGAGTTACAAGATTTGGAAAGAGAGAAAACTTAATCCTCGATTCATCGGTCCATTTTAATCCTCGATCGAGTAGGAGCTGTGGGCTATAGACTGCTTTTCTGCTGTGAATATGTCTCGTGTTCATAGCGCGTTTTCACATATCTATATTACGTAAATATGTGAAAGACCCGAACCATATTATTGAGTTAGAACCCAGGACGAAATAGCGGAAGATTTGGCGTATGAAGAGGTTCTGTTCAAATTTTGGATAAGAAGGAACATATTCTACGCTCGAGGTTATACCTCAAGTCGAAGTTTTGTGGAGGAACCACGATGTTGAGAAATGACTTGGGAGTTAGAATCGAAATGAAATCAAGGTATCCTTACCTCTTGACATACCAGTCGTACCCTAATTTCGAGGAGAAATTTCATAAGAAGGGAGGTTGTAAGACCCCATCTTTTATAAATAAAGATGAATTTTTCTATAAATATTATTTTTGAATATTATGGAATAAATTTGATATAATGTTATAGTTGTGGGTAATATTTATAAATTTTTTGCAAAGTATGCAAGTTGTTATAAAATATTCGTTTGGTGGGGAATATTCTTTTTGTTAGGAATATTAAATACTGACTAGCTCAATCATTGGTGGACCCCACAATGAGAATTATTGTCGGATTGAAAATGACAAAAATATTTTATAAAAATAACGGCGGAGGTATTCTGAATTAAAAGCATTGAACTACGGTGGTAAAAGAAATGCGATAATGGCGTAGTTGCGTAGTAAGCACGGTATTGATTATTGATGCTTTACGTGAGAAGTCACTCGACTATGCTCGATTATTACTCGATAATTCTTTGCATCATATCTCTTATATTATTGATTGATTATTGTATAATATGTTATAGTATTAAATCAATAATTGAGGCGACAAGTTATAAATGATTAATAATTGTTGAAAGATTAAATATGTGTTGATGAAAAAAAAAATGATTTGTGGTAAGTTTGATTATTTTATGGGGGCTCGTATATGTCATCATCTAAGAGTCTCTTCGTCGATAGTAATTACCTTCGTCGATAGTAATTACCCTTGTGAATAGTATTTACCTACCGTCGATATAGTAATTACCTTCGTCGATAGTAATTACCCTTCGTAGATTATAATATATTACCTTAAATTTCGAATAGTAATTACCCTTGTGAATAATAGTATTTACCTTCGTTAATAGTAATTACCTTTACAGACGTCGAACCACTTGTCGTTTCACATTCTGGCGTCGAACCACTTGTCGTTTCACATTCTGAGCGTCAAACCGATTCGTCGAGCCACTTGCCTTTTCACACGGCGGGTGCTAAGCTAGAAATCTTCTATAAATAGAGGCCTAGGGCTTCATTATTTTCACGAATTCATTCGAGCTATAGAGAGAGAAAATATAGAGAGAATAAGAGAAAGAAGAAGAGTATTTTGTTCTTACTGCTTCTTTGCGATATTCAATCTTCTACCAAATGTAAGGGATATTATTTTGTTCTTTGTTATTCTTTTCTTATTAATGAAGAAGAAGCTGTTGTTATTCCATTGCTTATTATTACATTGGAATAACTTTTTATCATCTGTGGTTTACCCTATACTTGGTGACATTCTTCTATGATTACATTGGAACATCTATCATCATGTGTTTTACAGGACTGGTTCCGTCTTTATTATTCTGTTGGAACATCACATGCGTGTGTTTTACAGGACTGGTTCCATCTTTATTATTACTGTTGGAACATCACATGCGTGTGTGTTTTACCGGACTGGTTAAAATCTTTATTATTACTGTTGGAATATCCTATCGTGTGTTTTTACAGGATCTGGTTCCATCTTTATTATTACATTGGAACATCACATCGGTGTGAATTTCACGACACAGTTTAGATTATTTATTATTACATTGGAATAACTTTATGCATGCGATCTATCGCATGCATGGTGATTTCTTTTGTTATTCCATTCTTTATTATACCCGGTTGGTTAAAACTTTGACTTCTATACTCCATGAAATTAGTGGAATATCCTTGATATTTGCGTTTTCATCGATATCTTTTCATGAAAATATTCTTACGATCATTCTTGAATTTTACTCTACAAAAGCGAGTATCGTATTGATAATTTGGGCGTTAATAATTCTGGATAAAATAATTCTTGAACTTGTTTTATTGAATTCTTATATCATTGTCATCATCCTCATGTTTATATATTTTTTAAAGTCATCGTGGCTTTTGTAGTGCATAGATGGACTTGGTATGATTATGACGAGAGACTATTGATTGTAATCATGGTAGTAATGTTACAAATGATGTGGTAAAAATCCTCGATTGGTAGTAGTGCATTGATGGGCGATTGTTGGCATGATCATGACCATTAATGAATACACAAATATTCTTGGCCGTAGTGCATGAATAATTGTGGTCGTGATCTTAAAGAATATCCTTGGTAGTAGTGCGAGGGTGATTCGATGATGTGGAATATTTATTAAAAGTGAGTCTCAACTATATGATGAAAAACCTTTTAAAACCCTAAAAGATAGTAGACTTTATTTTCTACTTGACTCTTTTAATGGATTGCATATTCATTATGATTAAGCTGGTTGTCTATTGTATTTTATCGGTTTAACATTGTTGAAGACTATTGATAATTTATTACGCATTATCTTAGTCGTAATATTTCTTCTTGGGCTAGTTGAGCTCACCCTTTCTTTCTTTATTCTCTTGAAATGAGAATATAAATTTGGGACGAGTTGGGAAGCAGTGATGGTCTGAAGATAGCATTAGTAGTCCTCTTTATTACGTGAAATAGTGTGATAATAATTGTAATGAGGACTCCTTTTTGAGTTTGTATAATATCTAGTACGATATTTGATATTTATATTTAAACTCACGTTATTATAAGTATTAAATTATACCAAGTGGCGACCCAAGTTATGTTAATTTTAAGTTGTATTTAATTTGATAGCTTTGTAAAATACGTTTGTGCCAATTTCTGTTTGGAATTTGAAAAAGTGGCGACCCGAGATGGGTGATGTATACGTTTTTGGTGAGTTTGTGAACATTATTTAATTTTGTATAAAAGTTATAACCTATAATCAGAAGTTTTTATACTAAATGAGTTTGTGAACATTATTTAACGAGGTATGGAAAAATTTGTTATTTTCAGTTTTTTGGTGTTCTAAGCATTTTCTATCGGGTGCTTAGGATGATATTATTTCTTCGATATTTTTATTCTTGTGAGTAATATTGAGTATTACTATACGAACTTTTATCAAATTTGGAACTTTTCGAGGTATGGATGTTATTTTCTTCTCTCGGATGATATTATTTCTTCAATATCATTTCTTTGAAATATTGGTTGGAACTATTTATCAAATTTGGAACTTTTTATGTGGGAGTTACTATTCATGAGTTACTATTCACGAGTACTTATTCATGAGTTCTTGAAGTACGAAGCGTGAAGATGTTTTTTGTAGAATTTCTATCTTTTGGTGTAGATTCTTATTCACGTATACGGCTTATTCACGATATCTGACTATTATTCACGAATCGGCTTATTCATAGAAAAATGAAAATTTTTCTTTTCGTCTAAAATATCTATTCGGATACTAGCTTTGATTGTATCCATGTTTTGATCATTCTTGAATTTTACACCACTATGATTATTTTTGAGGTATTGTTGGACATGGATAAAACAAAAATACGAATCCTTAATCCTTAATCCTTGTCATTTTGTTTCATTGGATTCGTTTCTTTTAAAATATTTTCATCATCCTCGGTCTTAAATGATGATATTATTGAATATCTTTGGCTTTGTAGTGCAAAGATGAATGATTTTGAAGAATATCTTTGGCCCGTAGTGCTGAAGATGAGCAGTGTTTAGATGAACATGACCAATGATGAATATCTTTGGCACTGTAGTGCAAAGATGAATATTTGATTCCGATGTATATTGATTGATGTTACTGAGGATAAAATATCGACGATGAACTTTTAAATTCATATATAGAAGATAGTAGTTTGCATTCTCTACTTAACTCTTCTAATGAATTATTATTTCATTGCGAATATTGATTTAAAATTTGTTGTCTATTGTATTCTATTAGATTTTTCCCTGTTAAAGACTAACGATAATTTGTTGTATATTATCTTAGTCGTAATATTCTTTCTTGGGCTAGTTGAGCTCACCCTTTTCCTTGTTGTTCCATTTTTCTTCTCGGGAGGCGAGAATGTAGCAGTACTAATCGGGGTATGGAATGAAGGTTAGAGAGAGTTGTTTAGTAGTCCTCACCATTTTGTAAAATAATGTATCAATAATTATGATGGGGATTTATTTGCGTGTGGATATTATCAGATGGCAATATCGTATTTAAACTCACGATTTTTATGTTGTAATAATAAAGTTGTAGTTATTTACGTACCATGTATTTGGCGACTCGAGAATGGGTTGGATGGAATGGACCTATTTTGGGGCGCCACAAATACCCCTTACTACAGTATAACAAATAATATCCCTTACCTTATAAAGAAGAGTACTCAGAAACGGTAGAGGCGGGGATATACTTGAAGAAACTGCTTACCACGCTCAAAGCTTTCTAAAACGCTAAAGAAATACGCCAAGATTATAGAAGAAGAATTCTCTCTACGGTTTCTCTCTCAGAGTTTGGTGAATTCGTAAGAAATAATGAAGGAATGAGCTTTATTTATAGAAGAATGGGTGAATAGTAACAATCCATGAACGGACGATTGATTTACTTTTAAGCAGACGGTCCAGATTGGTTTACAATAAAATATAATATATTCTATTTATAATCTAATAAAACGAATAACTTTATAAAAGTATTACATTTTTATATAAAAAGATTTTACTATGCAAACCTTATATGCAGTATTTATATAAACACTATGCATAATAAAATATAATATATTCTAATTATTGTCTAATAAAACAAATAACTTTATAAAAGTATTACATTTTATATAAAAAGCTTTTACATTTTATTACATTAATAACACTAATAAAAAAAAAACTCATATAATATATATATATATAACAATCGACAATAATTGAATCCAATAACGTGAGATACTACGCAAAGAACAATCAGAAAGCAATAATTGAACAAAATGGTGACTTCTCGTATAAGCATCAATAATAAATCGTGTACTACTATGCAAACCACAGCGTAGACATGTATTTTTTCTTTGTAAGACCCCGAATTTTATGAAATAAAAGTATACAATTTTTCTTATAATTATTATTCAAGGTAAATGGTTAAATTGATAAAAGTTTAAAGTTAAAGGGTGATATGTGCAAAGTTTACAAAATACAGCAGTGGTTATAAAATACTCTTGGTTGTTGGGAATATTCGTTTAGTCGTGGAATATTCTTGTTGTTGGGGAATATTTGTGCGACGCACGCAACCATTTTGTGGGCCCATGTGAGAATAAGCGTGGGATGAAAAAAACGACAAGTTTGAGTTTTTATAAATAACGGCGTAGTTATTACAATTAACCTTTGTTAGAATACCTAGTGGTTAAAATACGATGTCTGCATTGGTTGCGTAGTAGCACGCAGTATTTACGATTTTCTTGAATTATTGATTCTTACGTGAAGGAAGGCCTTTTCGATAATTGTTACGATAATTACTATTCAATATTTTATTTTATTGATTCAATAATTGTTGTGTTGATATTTTATATTATTATTATTTCAATAATTATCACTGCACAGTATTTCCCATTATCAGATCAATAATTCATATTATTTGAATAATATTATTAGATAGCATTAGTGGCAATGTCTAGAAAGTTCTGTCAAGGAGAAGTCTTTATTGGAAAGCCCCCTCTTTCCTGGGAACTGCCTGGTCGTCATTATTGTGATTTTGTAATATTTATGAATAATTATTCATTTATATGATAAGAAAATATTTATTTGATGTGGATATAAATGATGGATTTATTTATGTGGTTATAAATGAAGGATTTAATGTTGAGGTGTTTTGTCGAAATGAAGAACAAAATATGGGATTTTCAGAAAAATTATTTTATTACTTGATTTTGTATAATCCATAACTCTTGGTGTATAATGAGTTAGGAGATGAGCAATATATCAAAAGAAAGCCCTTGAAGTAAGCTAACCGTAGAAATTGGAATCACCCAAAAATTCTTTGTGGATTTTTCGTGGTGACAGTTTGAGTGAAACTGGTTCGAAGGACTTATAATCCGATAATCAGTGTTCTTGAGATATATTACGTGAGTTATAATTTTTAATCCGACCGTTGGATCGTTGTGATTTTTGGATATGTTATACATATATAAGTTAAGTATATATCCACAAATTTTGAACCGTTAAAAATTAACGTATGATTTGTTATGAATTTTAAGAGGTGACTGATTTGAAAATTATTTTTGTAAATGATTTTGGTGGAAATATTCTAGAAGGTGGGCCCCACTTTTGTTTTTAATTGAAAGCATGTGCTGAATTAAAGCTTCAAGTATGGTGGGCTGGAATTTTCAACTTGCCATGCGTAGGAATAAAATAAATATATTATTTTATTAATTTAGTCTCCTTTGGTGTTCTAGCATTTTTCTATAAATAGGTGTTTATGTTAGAATTGAAAATCACACCAGAAACAAGTTTTCTCTCTCTATATTATCAAGCATATTTTTGTAAGTATTTAAATACTTTGAGAGTTACTATTCAGTGCAAGGTTCTTTCGGCTTTACATCTGATATTCCGGTCAGAAGTACTGCTCTTGTGAGGTAAAGGATTTTTAAGGGTTGTTATGTTTTTCATGTTTCGTAACTTTTCAGACCTTCAAAAATTCTGGAAAAATTTGAAATGATAATTTGATGAGTTTTATTGATTATGTCCAAAAATGGCAATTTTTGGATACAGATTAAGAGTTATGAATTTTATAGGAAGAGACTATTTTAAAAGTAAACTCTTATAACTCCTTGTGGTTAACTCCAAAATTAGTGAAATTTTTATTGGGAGTACATATATATAACATAAGTATACTCTGTAAATTTTGGAATTTTTTGACAAACGTACAATTTATGATAAATGTCTAAATATTCGGCAGTTTTGGCCATGTGAAAAATACTAAATGAATTTTAAAAATTCCGAGAAAAATATATGTTCAATATGGGACTATATTATGCTAAATCCCAGAAAAGAAATATTTTTAGAACTAATTTGGTATTTTTCATGAAAATGGTCTAGTTATGAGTAAATGAATTAAATATGTTATGTGAAGTAAGAAAATTAGAAAATAGGATTTTATGGTTTGAGAATCCTATGTAAGGTATATACAGATTTTTGATGAGGATTTTGGTTATTGATGATGAAATCTTATGAGTTTGGCATTTTAGGATGATTAAATGCATTAATTAGTAAAGTGTTATCAATTAAAATAAATTGCTTATAAGTTTAAGAAATGTTATTCTTTCAATATCATTATACCGAAATATTGGTATAAATTTTATTGTGGAATTTCTACATTTTTCATGTTGGGGTTACTATTCATGAGTTACTATTCACGAGTTACTATTCATGAAAAAATTGGTTTCTTTTTCTGACCAAATTATCGTTGATTTATGAATCTTACTCTTGAAATTAAATCCATGTTTTGATAATATTGTTTTTATTATCATATATAACATTTTTATAATCCTGGTGAAGAAATTTCTCTTTGACTTGAGTGTAAAGATGGGTAGATTATTGGTATGATCGTGATTATGGGTTCTATTTGGCCAGTAGTGCAAAGTTGAATCGTTGACTGGTATAATCATGACCATTGAATTTATAATTGAATATTTTTAGCTTAAGTACAAAGGTGAATTGATCAACATGGTTATAATTATGGTTTATATAAATTCTGAAATGATTATGTATTTCTTTGAGATATTAATATTTTTGGCATGTAGTGCAAAGATGAATTATTGATGAATATCTTTGGCCCGTAGTGCAAAGATGACCTGTTTTCGAATATCTTTGGCTCGTAGTACAAAGATGACTTGTTGATGAATATCTTTGGCCCGTAGTGCAAAGATGGCTTGTTGATGAATATCTTTGGCCCGTAGTGCAAAGATGAATTTATTAGTATGATTATGAACAGGAATTGTTATTTGGTATAACTATAATCTTTGATGTTTCAGGTAAAGACAAATGATGAAAATTATCTTTGTCCTGGATGAGAAGAGGAATTTAGAACCACAATTATGATTATGAGTTATTCACATGAATGTGGACAGGAACTGTTGATTGATGTTACATGGATAAAACATTGTTGGTGGACTTTTAACATGGAGAAGATAATAGACTTTATGGTCTATTTAACTCTTCTAATGAATTGCTCATTCCGCTGCAACTATGGTTGAAAAGTTTTATCATCTACCATATGTTCTAAATCTCTGATTTATTTATGATGAAGGCTATTGATAATTTAATTATCTTTAGTCATGATATTCTTACTGAGCTAGTTGTGCTCACCCTTTTGCTTCACAATTCCTTTTAGGTAATAAGAGTGTAGCTGGGTCGAGCGGGGATATCAGGAGAATAGTGTGATGGTTCGAGACTGTTATAATCGTGTGAATCAATAGCAATTAATTACTCATTTATCCGGTTAATTACCCAATTGGTCAATATAACCTCCAGACATCAATTATTATCGAAATAAATGTCGATTTTCACTAACACTAATAATTCCAACACAATGGAACTATTAATTTCATCTTTAATCAACACGAACTTATTCATCATTAATATTATAATTCACAATATTTAACAACCAGGTCGTTCCCAGGAAATATGGGGATTTTCGATAAGGATTTCTCCTTATTGGCGCTCAATTAGGTGACCAAACCTTTCTTTGACAGAACTTCTAAACATTGTCAATATTGCAAATAATAATATGAATAACTTGGTCGTCTCAATTATTGATTTAATAACATAACATATTATGTAGATGATACTGTGACAATAATTGAAATAATAATATGAGAGATATGATGAAGCAATTACTGTAGTAATAATTGAGTATAACTGAGTGACTTCTCACGTAAGCATCAATAATCAATACTGGTGTCTTTCTTATACAACCATGCGTATTCTTTGTACTTTTACTCTTAGGGTAGTTCAACAGTTTTAACGGTAACACTTTCGCCGTTATTTTTATAAAAAGATAATTTTATCATTTTCTAACTACGACAATACTTTCGTTGTGGGGTCCACCAATTATTGTGTCGTCGTACGGATATTCCCCGACAAAAAGAATATTCCCCGACCAATCGAATATTATATAACAACTTGCATACTTTGCAAAATTTATAAATATTACCCACAACTATAACATTATACCAAATCTACACCATAATATTAAAAAAAATATTTTGAAAAATTTAAATCTTTATTCATAAAGTTTGGGGTCTCACAGAACTTTTCAAGCCCAGCAGGCTGGGCACTTCATTTAGTTCCTCCGAACAAGTACCCCTCAGTCCCTGACTTCTTGTTGTTGTAGTTGTTGGTGCCTTGCTGCTAAGATGTCTTTAAGCTTGAATATCTTTTATACTTAGTAGCTTGGCGTGGTCCTCTTTGCATTCTACGTAGAGTCTGGACCACGTCTTCTCTGCTGCAGCTGATCTTTACTCTGTTCTTCTCATCTTTATCTGATGTTAGCTGTGCACCATCACCATCTAGATTTGCTAAGTCTCTAAGCTTTTGGTAGACTTCGTCTAGCACTTAGCAATCCCTGAACCCTTCTTGAATGTTTTGTAGACATGATTCTGCATCTGTTCTTTTTCAGCTTTTGGTTCATGGTGATTTGTAGAGTGGCTTTCTGGATCTTCTTTGTGCTCTGCCATTTTTCTGAATGTTATCTTCTTGGCCTTCTCGGCTCTCAGCTTAACTGCCATCTTCAGTGGCACTCTCATCTTTGTTGAGTGAAGCTTTAGTCTGTTCAAGTACTTCTTCAAAGCTGCTTCACTTCCACCTTTGTAATCTCACTGTCACTGAGACTTGTTCTATTTAGTTCTGGTGGAACTCGCAGAGTCAATAATATAGCATTCCAACAACTCAACGATCCTTCAACTTTAGCAACTTCATCAGCTTTTGATCTTTGAAGCTCTTGTTGATTTATACTCCTTCACAACCTTCCCGTTATAATGTAGCCGTTGGGAGCTATTTGAATTGCTTCGCAGATCTCGAGTTATTTGAGGTAGACTGCAAATGTGGCATGATATCTTCTTTATGACTTTCTGACACTGCAGTCTACTGTTTCACCTACCCCGTCAAAGATGTCACTTTGATGTCTTAGGCAGTTAATCGACTTTATTTCCCCTCTCTCTGATTTCTAGATTAGAGGTTGTCCTTTTGCATCGATGCTCTCAATAAGCTCTGTTCAAATATCAATCTTCAGATTGAACCGTTGCCAATGCTTCAATCTTCAGATGGCCGAACTCCACAATTCTGATGCATATCTTCTTGGACTTGATCGCAGTGTCATGTTGAATGTTGTTCATCGACCGGTTGAGACAACACTACGATCCTGACTAGTGATCATTGGATCCTCAATGTAGAGCACCTCTTCTTTCTCTTGTGCAGTGCTTCAACACTTCTGTTTGCCTCAACTGATCTCAAGAACTAATAGCTTAACTTCTTATTCTGGTCTCTTTTGAATAGCAAGACACTTCAGATTTATGGCATGTCTAGCTCGCTTTCTCCTTGTGATCTCCCGTTCACTTATCATCAATGGACTGACACGATGCTTAATCATTTTAGCCTTGTTCTTCATATGCTAACCATTATCTCTGTGTACACTTCATCAGTTCCTACTTTGTTTGGTAAACACTACGATCCTGGTTAATTCCAAGATCGTTGTCTTCTGTTTACTTGACAGCTACTGCACTTTCCAATCTTATCTCTACACAATCTGAGTAGTTGAGCATATGTCTAGTTCTTCCGAGCTCCCCATGAGCTAGTGTATCCTCTGGGAAGACTGTAATCGTCGAGCCTACTCTATGATCGTTGAGGTTGCACTACGATTGTTGAGTTCACTTCAGAATCTATTCCACGATCGTTGTCTGTCCTGGTCCTTGAGATGAACTAGACTAAGCATTTTTTCTGGGTTAAGGTAGCTCAGGAAGGGCCAACCTCTTAGAGTGAACTAAGGGTCAAGTTTTTCCTGAGACGCTTTCCAGATGAAAGACTTTAGAAGTGATTAACACTGATATCTCATTTGATCTCTTCTGCTGGGGAGTTCATCAACCAACTCTAGACATTTGCATTAGTTGTAATCGTGGTGTCCTTCTGCTCTTACACTGCGATCAGATGGTTGATCGTAGGCACTCCATGATTTTGAGTTGGGTGGTTAACAAGGTTATCAGTAGTACATTTTGAGACATTCCTACTGACTATGGATCTTCATTTGGTTCGTCAGCCACAGAGTTTTGGGACTTTGTAACTGGTATATTACGTCATAGTATTTTTCTGATATTTTAGTGCTGCTGTTCTTTAGCAGATCACTGCTCCCCCATAGTTGATACTATCTTCTCAAAGAGGTGTGAGTTCTTCTTTTTCATGTGCATTAGAAGGCAGCCTTGCATATCTCCTTTTAACTGGAATCATCCTACGATAGTTTGTCAGAACTACGAACGTGGTCTTCTTTGATGGTTTGAACTTGTGGAGTTCTGCTCCTGTAATGAGTTCCTTGAGGATTCTTCTCAGCTAATATGCTTTGGATGATTGAGCATATAAGACCCTTTTTATCTTAGGGTGAATGGTCTGCTTCCATATGGAGATCAACAACCATTTGAGCTTCATTCATGTTAGCTCAACAATCTTCAAGCACAGGCTTTGACAATTAAGAATTTTGCCAGATCATTTCTGAAATGTCTTAAGCCTTCTACTGGTTTGAATCCTTTTGACTGAAGTCTTGCTTCAGCATTCCTTAGTGTGGTCAGATAGACCAAGTACCTGTAGTTTAGATAAATTTTTATTTTTGGTACCCATGGTTAAATGGGTCCTGCCAGTTCCTCATATGTTTAAATTTTCATCATATTGATCACCACCAATCATATTCATGCATGTATCCAATTTAGATATTACATTTTAAGATGCATGGTGATGAGTGTGTATAAGATTAACCATTTTAATAAGACACTCTTTTTCTTTTATGGTTTTATCATTTGCTTGGTTATGTTTACAGAGTTTAAATGTTTACAGAGTGAGAATCAACTATAACACTTATTTGTATCTGATTGATTCATGGAGGTGATCAGTTTCTATGAATCTTCAAGATACTCTTGTAGAACTGATCATACTCTATGTGTTATCAAAAACATAGAACATATGTTTATACATATATACTAACCCATCAACAAAGATTACTCCACTTAAGAATAATTAAACCTTGGTATACTTATGACCTATTTCAAACTTCTTTCAAGATGTTATCTTCAACCTAAAACTTGGATGGAGAGAAAGTTTGTTAGCATTTGAGTTTCCAACTTCAGTGTACTTTCTCTCTTCTCTTTTTTAGGTAGAGTATGGCCTCTTGATAGAATATTGTTATAGTGCATAAGGTGATGCAATATGATGTACACATTTATACTGATGAGGAACCGTACCTTTACATTTTCAATTTCTTAACAGTCATTTATCTTGATATACTGAGGTTAGGCATTGATGTGCATACTTTTTCCTTCACTTCTGACAGCTTGTTGCTATAGTTGTCCTTTGATCAATCAGTCATAGTCTTAAAGATGTAGGCTAAGAAAATCTCGCATCCTTAGTTCTTTGATAACCTTGAGTCCTCAAGATTCACATCCAGCTGTTGGTTGTCCAAATATAGATTTGAGAGATTCTTCTTTCTTCTCTAACTGAGTACTTCTTAGCATATATGGACTTTTCATCTTTCAGTCTGGTAGATGCTTGACTATTTGTTGTTGATGCCTCTTGAGCTCCCATATCTTCTCTTTAGACTACAAGATTGACTATGGGCAAGGATTGGTCTTGTTGTTATGGCATTTAAGAACATGGAGCAATCTGAGCAGCTTCAGGTGTATATACACATTTACCTATACACAATATTTCCAACTTGTGAGCTCATCTGCATTTATAAGTGACTTACTACTAAACTAAATTTAGAACAATTTTTGTGCCTAGGATCAGACTCAAAGCGATTATCTTTTGAATATAGCATGAGAACCTGCTCTGATACCAATTTTTAGTTCCCAATAGGCACACAATAGATCTAGAAGGGGGGTTGAATAGATCTTTTTTAATTTTCAAATACTTTTCTCTTTTATTTTGTATTGCTAATGAATTAGCATATGAAAAACATAAGAATCTTTTCAAGCATAGTGGAATAAATAAAATATCCCCTTCATTGATATATTCATAATCATACATACATTGTTCTTAGAGTTAGTTAAGTTATAAGCAGTTAATACATACATAGCAGTTATAGCAGTTAAGTACATAATGTAAATGACAGAAAGTAAATGACTGAATGTAAAAGACACAAGGGATTTTAAGTGGTTCAGAGACTCAAGCACCTAATCCACTTTTCTGCTTTAACTAGCAGGATTTCCATTAAGGAAGGGCAGCACCCTGAATCACTAAGATTCCTTCAAGTCCAAGTGACCTTGGAACTTGGGTTCACTAAGAACTCTTCAAGCCCAAAGAACTTGGAACTCCTATAGTTCCTTGGAACTCTTGAGCCCAAAGCAGATTGGAACTTCATTTAGTCCCTCCGGATAAGGACCCCTCAGGCCCTGGCTTCTTGTTGTTGTAGTTGTTGTTGTTGTTGGTGTCTTGCTGCTAAGATGTCTTTAAACTTGAATATCTTTTATACTTAGCAGCTTGGCGTGGTCCTCTTTGCATTCTGCGTAGAGTTTGGACCACGTCTTCTCTAGTGAATCTGATCTTCAATCTGTTCTGCTCATCTTCATCTGATGTCAGCTGTGCACCATCACCATCTGGATTTGCTAAGTCTCTGAGCTTTTAGTAGACTTCGTCTGGCACTTAGCAATCCCTGAACCCTTCTTAAATGTTTTACAGACATGATTTTGCATCTATTCTTTTTCAGCTTTTGGTTCATGGTGATTTGTAGAGTGGCTTCTGGATCTTCTTTGTGCTCTGCCACTTTTTTGAATGCTATCTTCTTGGCTCTTAGCTTGGCTGCCATCTTCAGTGGCATTCTTATCTTTGTTGAGTGTTCAAGTACTTTTTCAAAGCTGCTTCACTTCCACCTTTGTAATCTCACTGTCATTGAGACTTATTCTATTTAGTTCTGGTGGAACTTGTGGAGTCAACAATATAGCATTCCAATAACTCAACGATCCTTCAACTTCAACAGCTTTTGATCTTTGAAGCTCTTGTTGATTTATACTTCTTCACAACCTTCCCGTTGTAATGTAGCCGTTGGGAGCTATTTGAATTGCTTCGCAGATCTCGAGTTATTTGAGGTAGACTGCAGATGTGACATAACATCCTCTTTATGACTTTCTGACACTGCAGTCTACTATTTCACCTACCCCGTCAGAGATGTCACTTTGATGTCTTGGGCAGGTAATCAACTTTATTTCTTCTATCTGATTTCTTGATTAGAACATCAGAGATTCTCCTTTTGCATCAATGCTTTCAATAAGCTATATTCAAATATCACTCTTTAGATTAAACCGTTACCATTGCTTTAATCTTTAGATGACTGAACTCTACGATTCTGATGCATATGTTCTTGGACCTGATCGTAGTGTCATGTTGAATGTTGCTCATCAACCGGTTGAGACAACACTACGATCCTGATGAGTGTTCATTAGATCCTCAATGTAGAACACCTATTCCTTCTCTTGTGCAGTGCTTCAACACTTCTGTTTGCCTCGACTGATCTTAAGAACTAATAACTCAACTTCTTGTTCTGGTCTCTTTTGAATAGCAAGTCACTTCAGATTTGTGGCATGTCCAGCTCGCTTTCTCCTTGTGATCTCCCATTCACTTATCATCAATGGACTGACACGATGCTTAATCACTTTAGCCTTGTTCTTCATAAGCTGACCTGTAATACCCAGAAAATAAAATAAAATAATAATAGCAATAAATAAATAACATTTAATTTCATATTTGAAATATTTTAATTGGGCTTTTCTTATGTTGGGTTAAGTTTTATTTAAATTATGTGGGCTAATAAATATTAATAAGTGATGGGTAAATTAATTTAGTACAATTTGGGCTTTAAAATTTATTGGGTTTAATTTATATTTGTGGTTAATATTAAAATCTATTAATAAATAAATAAAACCTAAGTGCTTTATCATATTTTATACCAACTGGCTGGAAAAAAAAAGGGAGCAAACCGTCGCCGCTACAGAGAGAAGAAAAAGGAGAAATTAGATGGTATTTTGTATTTGGTAAAGGAAGAAGAACTTGATACCTAATTTAGGATAAAGGTAAGCTATATGTATATATGTCTTTTACAATATTTAATTAGTGATAGCTGTGAAGGAGTATTGGTTTGAATATTAAAAGTTCGTAAAATATGTTTTGTTACCTGCTAAGGTATATATATTCATAAATTTATATGATATAAATCAAAGTAATTGAATGTAGAATTAGTATTAGCATATTGTAGTAATAATATTATATTTATATATACTAGTTAGTGATCGAGAATATTATGATATGGTTAATTTATCACGAATAAAAGACAAGATAAGTTTTAATAAAGTATAGTATGGTTTTGATAATTGTTGTAGTATTTTTTTTCAAATGAATTGATTTATGGAATGAACTTGGATAAATATTTATGTCCAACATAAGTGACCTGCATGAATTTTTTTAATATAAATTATGTATATTATTGACAATAAAATTTGGTAATTAACATAGGTTATACTAACAGAGGTATAAGATAGGAACTACTGAATTTAATAAGTATTATTAAATTTATAAGTTAATTATTTTATTTATTTATTTTTTTAGTTTGAATGAGGAGAATTTAACGAGACAAATTTGGAATTTAAATTTTGGGTATTACATTGCTTACTCTAGGTACGGATTCCGTACTTCTTCAGCGATAATTCTTTTAACTTTGATTTATTCGTTTTGTTTTTGTTTAGAAGTTGTTATTGTTTCGCATGCCTGTTTCGTTTTGGGGCATTGATATTTAGAACTCATGTTTGTACTCTTTGAACTTGTTTATCATGTTTAATATTTATTTCGATTTTTGTAGTGATGTACATGTTAGTATATTTTTGGAAACTTGTGTTGATGTTTCGTTCGATTTAACATGTACATGTTAGAACCCCTCTGTGTTGATATTTTGTCGCATGTGTTGTGACATTATATTTTTGTTAGAATACAGTAGGGTATACCTGAGCTATAACCACCTGTGGGGGTACTACAGACATGTCCTCTTGGCACGGAGGCATGACACCTTTCGTGGTGGTGTGATCAGTCCACGGCGTCTCCGTTCTGTGCTCCGTTGGGAGTTGGCCATTTGGTATTTTGCTGTGGGAGGCGTATGGGTCGACCCTAGTTTCCTTTTCTATTCTGTTCTGCGGAGTGGTGATGTTTGTGCCAAACAAGCCTTCTGATTTTGCATGCATCTGAATTGCGCAGTCCGATGTGTGATTGCCTGTGTGGCATTATGTCGATTTCCTGTGTGGCATTATTTGACTTGTCTGTGTGGTAAGGTATATTATTATTTGTTTTGAGCTCGGTATGAAATAACACCCAACCATTTGATTCAGCTTATTATTTCGTTTTATTAGTTTTGTTCGTTTCGTTTCAGTTCGTTTTGATTCGTTTCATTTAATTGAGTTAGTTATTTTGGTTCATTATTTGTATTCTATATCCGTATTGGGCATTTGGCTCATCTTTGTGTTTTTCTTAGGTAGTGTCGGGAATCGAGGCGATTGTGATGAGAGCTCCTTTCTATCCAATTTTTCATATTTTATTAGGCTATGATACATTGATTTATTTAGAGTTGTAATAGTTATTTCAGATTGTGGTTTGAGCTAGTGTGGCATTTATTATGGTTTGTTCTAAGACATTTAATCAGTATGAGATTATTCTTTTGTGGATTAAAGTTTTGTTATATATTCGTCAGTTTTGTTGTGTTTGAGTAACCTCTCTTTCTATTCTGGAAAAGGGGTGTTACAGAGTTGGTATCAGATCTTAGGTTCTTTCTTATAGAAAACCTATTTAGCTTTGACCTATGAGTTATGGGTAGACTTCTGGGTTAGGTTTCTGTTCCGTTTGATTTTTGTTCAGCTGTCATATCAGCTATATTCGAATTTGTCTCTAATTTACTTTGTTTATATTCGTGATCTTATCTTAGATGGCTCGTAGATCAGCTAGAGTTGCTGGGAAGCGAGGCAATAATAGGGAAAGAGGTGAGGGTCAGCCCAATGAGCACCCTAATGATCAGATTAACGCTCAATTGGCTAACTTGGTGAATCAAGCAGTGAATCAGGCTTTACCTCAGTTGGTGGAACATATTGTAAAAGCAATGCAACAACCGCCACCATAAATTCCTAAACAAGAGAATCCGAGAAATAATGGTCCACAGAAAAACGAATTGAAAGAGAATGTAGATGGTCATGATCAGTCGGTGATTCTGATGTATGTATGGTTGGAGAGATTTCAAAAGCAGAAACCACAGTCATTCAGTTCAGCTCCAACTCCAATTGATGCAGAGAATTGGATTGCCCACTTAGAGAAGATTTTTGATGTGTTGGGGTGCTCGGATAATCAGAGAGTGTTACTTGCTGCTTACAAGCTGGAAGGGGATGCACAGAGGTGGTGGAAGGCGACAAAAGTAACCAAGGGTGATGGTTATACTGAAGCATTTAATTGGGCAAAGTTTTGTGAGGTCTTTTATCAGCAGTACTTCCCAGCTGCTGATAAAGAGGCCTATGCTAGAGACTATCTGTCTATTCGGCAGAAAGATGATGAGTCCATCACGGATTTCATGATGAGGTTCACTAGGTTGGCAGGATTTGCGGGGACTTCTGCAGGGACTGCAGCGAAACAGGCGGAGAAGTTCAAGTGGCGGATTCATTATAGGTTTCGGCAGCATCTCATTAATACCAAGTTTGCAGATGTGTCAGCAGTGGCCAATGCTACCAAGAATATTGAGATGGAGCGACAGGACTTTCGGTTTTCTAAACCAGAGGGGAGTCGAAAGAGGGACAGAGATGACCAGCAAGGTCAAGCTCCAGTTCAGTATGGGAGAAGTCAGGGTGGTCAATGGAATAGGAATCGTGGCGGTCGGCGAGGCGATGGCGTGGCGAGAATCGAAGCGAGGGTTATCGGCAAATGCCTCGAAAGAAGGGCGAATCATCGACTTGACTACCTTGGCATGATCAGAATCGTCAGCAAGGACATAATCGTCAACAGGGCAAAATCAGGGTCATTATCCAGGACCAGCTGGTGGGGGTAACCCAAATCTCATTCCGATAGCTCCTTGTGCTACTTGTGGGGCTAATCGTCTGGGGAGGAAGTGCCACAGACTCACCAGTGCATGCTTCTTGTGTGGACAGATGGGTCATATGGCTAAAGATTGTACCGGGCCACGTGGAAATGGTGGAAGTGGTGATAATGGTGGCAATGGAGGTTAGCGTCAAGGTGGTCGAGTTTTTGCTTTGATGTATAACTAGGCGGCAGGTGCACCAGGTACTGTTTCTGGTACTCTTTTAGTTGGCAATCACGAGGCATCTATTTTGTTTGATATGGGTTCTACTCATTCCGTTGTTGCTCAGTCTTTTGTTTGGCACCTGGGTGTGCCATCTCATTCTTTAGATTCTGTTATGTCTATTGCTACCTTGATGGGGACTTCGGTTGTTATTTCTGATTTATATCGAGGGTGTGCAATCAACTTTGGGGATAAGATTCATAAAGCTAATCTTCTTCCGATGTGTATGCACGATTTTGATGTCATTCTTGGGATGGACTGGTTGGATAAACATCATGCCACTATCGATTGTCAGGCGAAGAAGGTTATATTTGGAGATGTGAAGTCTCTAGAGTTCATGTTTCAGGGTTCACCACCAAGTAGGGTGGTGAAGTTGATTTCAGCTTTGAAGGCTGGAAAGTTAGTGGCAAAGGGTTGTGAGGGGTATTTGGTATTTGTGAAAGATACCTCTAAGGGTGAGTCTCGTATTGAAGATGTTCCAATTGTTTGTGACTTTTCTAATGTGTTTCCAGAGGAATTGTCAGGGTTGCCACCACAACGAGAAGTAGAGTATTTTGCTATTGAGCTTGTTCCTGGTGTGGAGCCTATCTCTAAGGCGCCGTATCGGATGGCACCATTGGAGTTGCAGGAGTTGAAGGAACAGTTGCAGGAGTTGTTAGACCATGGTGTGATTCGCCCGAGTATTTCACCGTGGGGTGCTCCGGTCTTATTTGTGAAGAAAAAAGATGGGTCTATGAGGTTGTGCATAGACTACAGGGAGTTGAACAAGATTACCATCAGGAATCGGTATCCATTACCGAGGATTGATGACTTGTTTGACCAACTTCAAGGGGCGAAGTATTTTTCGAAGATAGACTTGAGATCGGGTTATCATCAGTTGAGGGTAAGGGATGAGGATATCCCCAAGATGGCTTTTCGCACTCGATATGGGCATTACGAGTTTCTAGTGATGCCATTCGGGTTGACTCATGCTCCGACGGTGTTTATGAATTTGATGAATCGGGTGTTCAGGGAGTACTTGAACCAATTTTTTATTGTCTTTATTGATGACATTTTGGTTTACTCCAAGTCTAAGGAAGAACATGAGGAGCATCTTCTCACAGTGTTGGGGATTTTGCAGAAAGAGAAGTTTTATGCTAAATTCTCGAAATGCGAGTTCTGGTTGGAGCAGGTTGCATTTTGGGGCCACGTTGTTTCTGCTGAAGGCATTAAGGTGGATCATGCGAAGGTTGAGGCTATCACTAAATGGCCGAGACCTACTACAGTGACGGAGATTAGGAGTTTCTTGGGTTTGGCAGGGTATTATAGGCGGTTTGTGGAAGGGTTTTCTTTGTTTGCCTTACCATTGACCCAGTTGATGATAAAAGGGTGAGAAGTTTGTGTGGAATGAAGAGCGTGAGAAGAGTTTTGAGGAGTCGAAGAAACGACTTGTGATAAATCCTATACTTGCATTGCCGTCGGGGACAGGAGGTTACCAAATTTGTAGTGATGCTTCTAAGAAGGGCTTAGGGTGTATTTTGATGCAACACGGTAAGGTGATTGCTTATGCTTCTAGGCAGCTTAAACCTTACGAGGTGAATTACCCCACAAATGATTTAGAGTTGGCAGCGATGATCTTTGCCCTAAAGATTTGGAGGCATTATTTGTATGGAGAGACTTGTAATATCTTCACCGATCACAAAAGTCTTAAATACATTTTCACTCAGAAGGAGCTTAACATGAGGCAGAGGCGTTGGTTGGAGCTTCTAAAAAATTATAATGCTAGAATTCAGTATCACCCGGGGAAGGCAAATGTGGTTGCAGATGCTCTTAGCCGAAAGAGTTTTGGGAGTGTAGCAGCCCTTATTACACAAACTCAGCTTATTTCAGATATGGAGCGGCTAGAGTTGGAGTTGTATGTGCAAGGTTCATATGGGTATTTGGCAGGTATTAGAGTGGAGCCCTCTCTAATCTCGCGGGTCAAAGAATCTTAAAAGGAAGATGGGGAATTATGGAGTATGGCGCAAAATCTAGAGGAGGGTAAACAACCTGAGTTTCGTATTGATGACCATTGTAAGACCCCAAATTATTAATCAATAAAATTTATTTTCCTCTATTTATTATTTTGAAATAGTAAGGGTTGATTTGATTAATGTGGATAGTTATGGGTAAAATACGCAAATATTTCGACTAAGCAAGTGGTTATAAAATATTCACTATCGTCGGGGAATATTCGTTTGGTCGTGGAATATTAAATCTTTGTCGGGGAATATTAAATGCTGATGACTACGATCTTTTGTGGGCCCCATGTAAAAGCGATTGGATGAAGAAAGCGACAAATATAAGTTGTTTATAAATAACGGCGTAGTTATTACAGATTATCTTGTTGGAATACCCGGTGGGTTAAAACACACTAATACGCGTTATTGAGCGATGCTTTGCGGTATTGCACCAATTATTGATTCTTACGTGAAGGCCTTTACTCGATAATTATTACGATAATTCTTATTCGGTATTTTATTTTATTGATTCAATAATTACTTGCATTGATATTTTATATTCTTTGTTGTTTGATAAATTGTCATTTACGGTATTTTCCATTATCGGAGGAATAATTCATATTATCGTATAATATTATTGGATAACATTATTGGCAATGTCTAGAAAGTTACATCTAAGGAGAGGTTTGGTCACCTAATTGCGGCGATAAGGAGAAATCCTTATTGGAAAGCCCCTCTTTCACGAGAATGAATTACGGTTGCCGATCTTGTGATTCTGTAATATTATTTGTGAATAATTAATTATTGATTTATATGATGAGAAAAATATTGATTTTATGTGGATATAGATGGAGAAATTTTTAAAATGACAATTGTTGAAAATTAATATTTTATCTTTTCTAATAAAATAATTCATTTAAATATATTATTTTAATAATATATTAACGGTGATATTTTTATAATGAATGTGGGATATATGAGTATATGAGGAGGAAGAGTATTTTGTGGCATTAAATATTTAACACATATTTTGTGTGTTGGTGGACACAATTATTATTAGAAATTTGATTATAGCACGTAAAATAAAATGGTTTATGGATTTTGGTCAATTTACATTTGGAATTTGAAAAACTTTCTTCTGCAAAGTTGTAGAGAATTGAATTTCCTATAAAAATACGCGTGATTGATTTTTTGATAAAAGGGCTATTTATTATGAATTATTGAAGTTAGAAGCTCTCAAAATAATTAATTTTGAAGTTTAAAATATTTTTAATATGAAAACGTTTTTGGTGATTTGAGTGTGGTTCTTGCATGTGTTTTAATAGCTGAATTCAGATTCTTGGTGCGTAGGAAGTTGTGGAAATAATAATAATATTATTATATTAAATTTTCTACTTTGGTGTTCAAGCATTTTCTATAAATAGGGTCTTAGGTTAGAATTGAAAATCATTTTAAAGCTGAAGTTTTCTATCTCTATATTATCGGCGTATTCTTGTGAGTATTTTGAGTATACTTTAAGTATTGCTATCTGGTGCAAGTTCAAGTCATAGCTTTATATCAGGTGTTTATTTAGAAATCTTGTCTTTTCGAGGTAAGGGATGTTATTTTATTCGAAAATGATATTATTTCTTCAATATCATTATCTTGAAATATTGGTTGGAAATTTTATCAAATTTGGAACTTTTTCATGTCGGGGTTCTTATTCATGAGATTCTTATTCATGAGTTCTTATTCACGAGTTATTATTCACGAGTCTTATTCACGAAGCGTGAAGATATTTTTTGTGAAATTTCTATCTTTTGGTGTCGAGATTCTTATTCACGATATCGGCCTTTATTCACGATATCTGACACTATTCACGAATACGGACTATTAACCTAGAAAATAAAATTTCTTCTTTTTGTCCAAAATATCTACTATGGATACTAGCTTTGATTGTATCCATGTTTTGATCATTCTTGAATTTTACTCCACTACGATTACTTATGAAGTATTTTTGAACTTGGATTGTTTAAAATCTGAATTCTTAATATTGTTCTTTTGTTTCTTTGGATTCGTTTTCCTTTAAAATATTTTTCATCATCCTCGGTCCTAAATGATGATATTCTTGAATATCTTTGGCTTGTGTAGTGCAAAGATGAATAATTTCTTGATGAATATCTTTGGCCCGTAGTGCAAAGATGAATAGGTGTTGAGATGAACATGACCGGTGATTAATATCTTTGGCCGTAGTGCAAAGATGAGCAGTGTTTAGATGAACATGACTAAATGATGAATATCATTGGCTTTGTAGTGCAAAGATGAATATTTAATTCGGATATATATTGATTGATGTTCTGAGGATAAAATATCGACGATGAACTTTTAAATTCATATATAGAAGATAGTAGTTTGCATTCTCTACTTAACTCTTCTAATGAATTATTATTTCATTGCGAAGATTGATTTAAAAGCTGGTTGTCTATTGTATTCTATTAGATTTTTCCTGTTGAAGACTAACGATAATTTTTTGTATATTATCTTAGTCATAATATTCTTTCTTTGGGCTAGTTGAGCTCATCCTTTTCCTTTTTGTTCCATTTTTCTTCTCATGAGGCGAGAATGTAGCGAGTACTTAGTGGGGTATGGAATGAAGGTTCTAGAGAGAGTTATTTAGTAGTCCTCTCACAATTTTGTAAAATAATGTATAAATAATTGTGATGAGGATTTATTTGGTATGTATATTATGCAGAAAACAATAATTGTATTTAAACTCATGTATATATATGTTGTCGTATTTTGCACGATAAATGTATTAATAAAGTTGTAGTTATTTACGTACCATGTATTTGGCGACTCGAGAATGGGTTGGATGGAATGGACCTATTTTTGAGGCGTCACAATTGGTATCGAGCTTAGGGATATGATCTCCTGGCGGAGATCGGGGAATAAAACTAGGAGGGAGAGGCGAGTAAATCCTTATTTAGTGTGTCCTACCTAAGCTTATTTGTTAGTTGGTTAGTATATAGGGATATTATGTGATATATTGATTTCCTTAATTAACCCTTGTTTTATGGCAAGATTTGAGAATGTCGACTTAGAATATTAATGATTGGAGTAAATGAGGAGTAGTGGAGATGCTCTGTATTCACCAACGAGGAGAACGTGCAACAGTCGGGCAATGTACCTCTGTGAACAACACCATTGAAAGCAGATGATGAACGAGGGGATGTTTAGAAGCTTTTTGCAGTTCATGCAAAATCGAACGAGGAGACTCGTGTTCAAAATCTGAGGAGAAATGATAGTAATTCACGGTGGTCACAACCAAGCAGATTCAAAGAGTTGGGACCACCAGAATTGGGAAAGCCGGATCCGATCATGGCGGAAACATGGGGTCAAGCGGAAAGAACATGTCCTATGTACCGGGGTTATACCACAAGTTAAAGTTTTGTGGAGAAACCATGCTATTGAAGAAATGACACTGGGAGTTGGAAGCGGAAATGAAAGCGAGGTATTCTTATCTTTTGAAATACCGAAGACGCGTCGTCAATTTCGAGGACGAAATTTCATAAGGAGGGAGGTTGTAAGACCCCAAATTATTAATAAATGAAATTTATTTTCCTCTATTTATTATTTTGAAATAGTAAGGGTTGATTTGATTAATGTGGATAGTTATGGGTAAAATACATGCAAATATTTCAAATAAGCAAGTGGTTATAAAATATTCATTATCGTGGGGAATATTCGTTTGGTCGTGGAATATTAAATCTTTGTCGGAGAAATATTAAATCTGACGGCTTGATCTTTTGTGGGCCCCATAACAAAAAGCGATTGGATGAAGAAAAGCGACAAATATAAGTTGTTTATAAATAACTTGGCGTAGTTATTCACAGATTATCTTGTTGGAATACCCGGTGGTTAAAACACACTAATACGCGTTGTTGAGCGAAGAAGACACCAGATTATTGCACCGATTATTGATTCTTACGTAAGAAGGCCTTTACTCAATAATTGTTACGATAATTCTTATTCGATATTTTATTTTATTGATTCAATAATTCTTTGCATTGATATTTTATATTCTTTTGTTGTTTTGATAAATTATCATTACGAGTATTTTCCATTATCGGAGGAATAATTCATATTATCTAAATAATATTATTGGATAACATTATTGGCAATGTCTAGAAAGTTCGTCTAAGGAGAGGTTTGGTCACCTAATTGGCGAGTGAGGAGAAATCCTTATTGGAAAGCCCCCTCTTTCTGAGAGCGGCACGGTTGCCAAGATCTTGTGATTCTGTAATTTTATTTGTGAATAATTAATTATTGATTTATATGATGAGGAAAATATTGATTTTATGTGGATATAGATGGAGAAATTTTTAAAATGACAATTGTTAAAAATTAATATTTTATCTTTTACTGATAAAATAATTTATTTAAATATATTATTTCAATAATATATTAACGGTGATATTTTTATAATGAATGTGGGATATATGAGTATATGAGGAGGAAGAGTATTTTGTGGCATTAAATGTTTAACACATATTTTGTGTGTTTGTGGACACAATTATTATTAGAAATTTGATTATAGCCGTAAAATCGCTGTTTATGGATTTCGGTCAATTTACATTTGGAATTTGAAAAACTTTCTTACGCAAAGTTGTAGAGAATTGAATTTTCTATAAAAATACGCAAGATTCGAATTTTCTGATAAAAGGGCTATTTATTATGAATTATTGAAGTTCCGAAGCTCCAAAATAATTAATTTTTGAAGTTTAAAATATTTTTAATATGAAAAACGTTTTTGGTGATTTGAGTGTGGTTCTTGCATGTGTTTTAATAGCTGAATTCAGATTCTTGGTGCGTAGGAAGTTGTGGAAATAATAATAATATTATTATATTAAATTTTCTACTTTGGTGTTCTAAACATTTTCCTATAAATAGGGTGCTTGGGTTAGAATTGAAAATCACACCGTAAGCTGAAGTTTTCTCTCTATATTATTGAGCATATTCTTGTGAGTATTTTGAGTATACTTTGAGTATTGCTATACTGGTGCAAGTTCAAGTCATAGCCTTTATATCAAATGTTTTAACTAGAAAATCTTGTCTTTCGAGGTAAGGGATGTTATTTTATTCGAAAATGATATTATTTCTTCAATATCATTATCTTTGAAATATTGGTTGGAAATTTTTATCAAATTTGGAACTTTTTCATGTCGGGGGTTCTTATTCATGAGTTCTTATTCACGAGTCTTTATTCACGAAGCGTGAAGATATTTTTTGTGAAATTTCTATCTTTTGGTGTCGAGATTCTTATTCATGTATACGGCCTTTATTCACGATATCTGAGACTATTCACGAATACGGCACTATTAATAGAAAAATGAAATTTCTTCTTTTGTCCAAAATATCTACTATGGATACTAGCTTTGATTGTATCCATGTTTTGATCATTCTTGAATTTTACTCCACTACGATTACTTATGAAGTATTTTTGAACTTGGATTGTTTAAAATACGAATCCTTAATATTGTTCTTTTGTTTCCTTTGGATTCGTTTCCTTTAAAATATTTTTCATCATCCTCGGTCCTAAATGATGATATTCTTTGAATATCTTTGGCTGTGAGTGCAAAGATGAATGATTTCTTGATGAATATCTTTGGCCCGTAGTGCAAAGATGAGCAGTGTTGAGATGAACATGACCGGTGATTAATATCTTTGGCTGTGTAGTGCAAAGATGAGCAGTGTTTAGATGAACATGACTAATGATGAATATCTTTGGCACTGTAGTGCAAAGATGAATATTTGATTCGGATATATATTGATTGATGTTACAGGATAAAATATCGATGATGAACTTTTAAATTCATATATAGAAGATAGTAGTTTGCATTCTCTACTTAACTCTTCTAATGAATTATTATTTCGCTGCGAAGATTGATTTAAAAGCCCTGGTTGTCTATTGTATTCTATTAGATTTTTCCTGTTGAAGACTAACGATAATTTGTTGTATATTATCTTAGTCATAATATTCTTTCTTGGGCTAGTTGAGCTCACCCTTTTCCTTTTTGTTCCATTTTTTCTTCTCGGGAGGCGAGAATGTAGCGAGTACTTAGTTGGGGGTATGGAATGAAGGTTCAGAGAGAGTTATTTAGTAGTCCTCACAATTTTGTAAAATAATGTATAAATAATTATGATGAGGATTTATTTGGGTATGTATATTGTCTAGAAGACAATAATTGTATTTAAACTCACAGTATATATGTTGTCGTATTTTGCACGATAAATGTATTAATAAAGTTGTAGTTATTTCTATACCATGTATTTGGCGACTCAGAATGGGTTAGATGGAATGGACCTATTTTGGGGGCGTCACAACCATGGTGTGATTTGGTTGGGTGAGCGGTTGTGTGTACCATCAGATCCAATCATTCGGGAGGTTATGTTGGCTGAGGCTCATAGTTCGCCATTTTCTATTCATCCAGGTTCTACGAAGATGTATAGGGATTTAAAGAAGAATTTTTGGTGGAATGGGATGAAACGAGACGTGGCTGAATATGTTGGGAAGTGCCTCACTTGTCAACAAGTGAAGATAGAACATCAACGAGCTAGTGGGTTGTTGCAACAGTTAGACATTTTAGTGTGGAAGTGGGAGGATATCACGATGGACTTTTTGACTGGTTTGCCAAAGACTTTCAAGAAGAATGATGTCTTTTGGGTGGTGGACTGACTGACTAAATCGGCACACTTTTTGGCTATCCATGAAGGTTACTCGGTGGATAGATTGGCATGTATCTTTCAGCTGGAGATTGTTAGACTTCATAGTACTCCAGTGTCTATTGTTTCAGATCGGGACCCACGGTTCACTTCACGATTCTGGAAAGGGTTTCAACGAGCTTGGGGTACTCGGCTCAACTTTAGTACTTCTTTCCATTCGCAAACTGATGGGCAATCCAAACGGACTATTCAGACATTAGAGGACATGTTGAGATCTTGTGCACTTGAGTGGTCGGGTAATTGGGATGATTACTTGAGCCTAGTTGAGTTTGCTTATAACAATAGCTGGCATGCAAGTATTGGAATGGCTCCTTTTGAGGCATTGTATGGTAGAAAGTGTCGGGCACCAACTTGTTGGGATGAGGTTGGCGAAAGGGCTATAGAAGGGCCTGAGTTAGTCCAAATTACTACGGAGAAGGTAGCGGTGGCTAGGGAGAAATTGAAGTCGGCTCGATCACGGTAGAAGTGTTATGCTGATAAGCATAGGAGGACTTTAGAGTTTGAACCTGGTGAGCATGTGTTTCTAAAAGTTTCTCCTTGGAAGGGCATTCGGCAATTTGGGTTGAAAGGGAAACTTAGTTCGCGTTATATTGGCCCATTTGAGATTCTGGAGAGGGTTGGTGAGGTTGCATATCGGTTAGCTTTGCCTCCACAGCTAGCTCATGTGTACAATGTGTTCTATGTGTCGGTGTTAAGGAGTTATCATTGTCATCCGTTGCATGTGGTGTAATATCCGTTCGATAAGATTTGGGAGGATCTTACGTGTGAGGAGCAAGACGAGGCGATTTTGGATCGTCAAGAGCAGATTATGAGGAGGAAGACTATTCCGTTTGTTTAAGGTTTTGTGGAGAAACCATTCAGAGCGAGAAGCTACTTGGGAGATGGAGGAGTCTATTCGAGCGGAGTATCCACATCTTTTTGATAATTAGGTACGTTCTATTATTTTGATTCCGGGGACGAAATGCTTTTTAAGGGGTAGGTGATGTAATACCCAGAAAATAAAATAAAATAATAATAGCAATAAATAAATAAATAATATTTAATTTCATATTTTAAATATTTTAATTGGGCTTTTCTTATGTTGGGTTAAGTTTTATTTAAATTATGTGGGCAACTAAATATTAATAAGTGATGGGTAAATTAATTTAGTACAATTTGGGCTTTAAAATTTATTGGGTTTAATTTATATTTGTGGGTAATATTAAAATCTATTAATAAATAAATAAAACCTAAGTGCTTTATTATATTTTATACCAACCGTATTTGGAAAAAGGGAAGGGGAAGCAAGCATACCGCTTCTGAGTAGATAAGAAAAAGGAGAAATTAGATGGTACTTTGTATTGGTAAAGGAAGAAGAACTTGATACCTAATTTAGGATACAGGTAAGCTATATGTATATATGTCTTTTACAATATTTAATTAGTGATAGCTGTGAAGGAGTATTGGTTTGAATATTAAAAGTTCGTAAAATGTGTTTTGTTACCTGCTAAGTTATATATATTCATAAATTTATATGATATAAATCAAAGGAATTGAATGTAGAATTAGTATTAGCATATTGTAGTAATAATATTATATTTATATATACTAGTTAGTGATCGAATAATATTATGATATGGTTGGCTATGCTAATAAAAGACAAGATAAGTTTTTAATAAAGTATAGTATGGTTTTGTTAATTCATTTTGTAGTATTTTTTTTTCAAATGAATTGATTTATGGAATGAACTTGGATAAATGTTTATGTCCAACATAAGTGACCTGCATGTATTTTTTTTTAATATAAATTATGTATATTACCGACAATAAAATTTGGTAATTAACATAGGTTATACTAACAGAGGTATAAGATAGGAACTATTGAATTTAATAAGTATTATTAAATTTATAAGTTAATTATTTTTTATTTTTTTTTAGTTTGAACGGGGAGAATTTAACGAGACAAATTTGGAATTTAAATTTTGGGTATTACATTGCTTACTCCAGGTACGGATTCCGTACTCCTTCAGCGATAATCCTTTTAACTTTGATTTGTTCATTTTGTTTTTGTTTAGAAGTTGTTATTGTTTCGCATGCCTGTTTCTTCTCAAATCCATGTGATAGTTTCGTTTTGGGGCATTGATATTTAGAACTCATGTTTGTACTCTTTGAACTTGTTTATCATGTTTAATATTTATTTCGATTTTTGTAGTGATGTACATGTTAGTATATTTTTGGAGACTTGTGTTGATGTTTCGTTCGATTTAACAAGTACACGTTAGAACCCCTCTGTGTTGATATTTTGTCGCATGTGTTGTGACATTATATTTTTGTTAGAATACCGTAGGGTATGTAAGACCCCAGCTTTTATAAATAAAGATGAATTTTTCTATAAATATTATTTTTGAATATTATGGAATAAATTTGATATAATGTTATAGTTGTGGGTAATATTTATAAATTTTGCAAAGTATGCAAGTTGTTATAAAATATTCGTTTGGTGGGGAATATTCTTTTTGTTAGGGAATATTAAATACAATGGCTCAATCATTGGTGGACCCCTATGAAATTATTGTCGGATTGAGAAAGCGACAAAAATATTTTATAAAAATAACGGCGGAGGTGTTACCAAGTTAAAGCTGTTGAACTACCGGTGGTAAAAGTACGATGTCTGGCGTAGTTGCGTAGTAGCACTGCGGTATTGATTATTGATGCTTACGTGAGAAAGTCTTTCATTTATGCTCGATTATTACTACGATAATTCTTTGCATCATATCTCTTATATTATTGATTCAATTATTGTCACGATTATCATATACGTATAATATGTTATAGTATTAAATCAATAATTGAGGCGACAAGTTATAAATGATTAATAATTGTTGAAAGATTAAATGTGTGTTGATGAAAAAAAAAAATGATTTGTGGTAAGTTTGATTATTTTTTATGGGGGCTCGTATATGTCATCATCTAAGAGTCTCTTCGTCGATAGTATTTACCTTCGTCGATAGTAATTACCTTCGTCGATAGTAATTACCCTTGTGAATAGTATTTACCTTCGTCGATAGTAATTACCCTTGTGAATAGTATTTACCTTAAATCGATAGTAATTACCTCCGTCGATAGTAATTACCCTTGTGAATAGTATTTACCTTAAATCGATAGTAATTACCTTAAATCGATAGTAATTACCCTTGTGAATAGTATTTACCTTCGTCGATAGTAATTACCTTCGTCGATAGTAATTACCCTTGTGAATAGTATTTACCTTCGTCGATAGTATTTACCTTCGTTAATAGTAATTACCTTTACGCAGACGTCGAACCACTTGTCGTTTCACATTCAGTGATCGAACCACTTGTCGTTTCACATTCTGGGCGTCGAACCGATTCGTCGAGCCACTTGCCTTTTCACTGCGGCGGTGCTTAAGCTAGAAATCTTCTATAAATAGAGGCCTAGGGCTTCATTATTTTTCACGAATTCATTCAAGCTATAGAGAGAGAAAGTATAGAGAGAATAAGAGAGAAGAAGAAGAGTAGTTTTTTTGTTACTACTGCTGCTGCGATATTCAATCTCCTACCAAATGTAAGGGGTGTTATTCTTTCTTATTCATGAAGAAGAATTGTTATTCCATTGCTTATTATTACATTGGAATAACTTTTTATCTGTGGAATAACTTGGTGATAAGTGGTTTACCCTATACTTGGTGATATTCTTTTATTATTACATTGGAACATCACATGCGTGTGTGTTTTACAGGACTGGTTAAAATCTTTTTATTATTACGTTGGAACATCACATGCGTGTGTTTTACAGGGGACTGGTTAAAATCTTTATTATTACATTGGAATATCCTATCGTGTGTTTTTTACAGGATCTGGTTCCATCTTTATTATTACTGTTGGAACATCACTGTCGATTGTGAATTTCACGACTGGTTCCGTTATTTATTATTACATTGGAATAACACATGCATGCATGCGGTTTATCGCATGCATGGTGATTTCTTTTGTTATTCCATTCTTTATTATACCCGGTTGGTTAAAACTTTGACTTCTATACTCCATGAAATTAGTAGAATATCCTTGATATTTGCGTTTCATCGATATCTTTTCATGGAAATATTCTTACGATCATTCTTGAATTTTACTCTACAAAACGATGTATCGTATTGATAATTTGGGCGTTAATAATTCTGGATAAAATAATTCTTGAACTTGTTTTATTGAATTCTTATATCATTGTCATCATCCTCATGTTTATATTTTTTTTAAAAAGTCATACATTTTTGTAGTGCGTAGATGGACTTGGTATGATTATGACGAGAGACTATTCGGTGTAATCATGGTAGTAATGTTACAAATGATGTGATAAAAATCCTCGATTGGTAGTAGTGCATTGATGGGGCGATTGTTGGCATGATCATGACCATTAATGAATACACAAATATTCTTGGCCGTAGTGCATGAATAATTGTGGTCGTGATCTTAAAGAATATCCTTGGAAGTAGTAGTGCGGGGTGATTCGATGATGTGAAATATTTATTAAAGTGAGTCTCTCGACTATAAATGATGATGAAAAACCTTTTAAAACCTAAAAGATAGTAGACTTTATTTTCTACTTGACTCTTTTAATGGATTGCATATTTCATTATGATTAAAGCTGGTTGTCTATTGTATTTTATCGGTTTAACATTATTGAAGACTATTGATAATTTATTACGCATTATCTTAGTCATAATATTTCTTCTTGGGCTAGTTGAGCTCACCCTTTCTTTCCTTTATTCTCTTGAAATGAGAATATATTTGGGGACGAGTCGGGGAAGCAGTGATGGTCACGAAGATAGCATTAGTAGTCCTCACTATTACGTGCAAAATAGTGTGATAATAATTGTAATGAGGACTTTTTGTTTGAGTTTGTATAATATCTAGTAAGCGATATTTGTATTTAAACTCACGTTTATGTCGTATTATTATACACAGCAGTTATGTTAATAAGTTGTTTTTAAATTACGTACCATGTAAGTGGCGACCCAAGATGGGTGATGTATACCTAATTTTGGGGCGTCACGGTTAAGTATCAAAGCTTAGGGATATGATCCTGGCTAAGATGTGAGAATAGTACTAGGGGGGAGAGATGGGGAATACCTTGCTAGTATGACCTACCTAAGTTTATGTGATATTTTATTGGTTGGTGGGAAGATAGGGATAATTTGTTACATGTCAATTAACCTTTTATTTTGTGGCGATGTCGAAAATGACATCGAGAATGTTGAGAAAACTTGATGGGTATGACGATTGTTGATTCACCACATATCAATAATCGGGATAATGTGCATCGGGAAGGCGACAATCCTCATGCAAACAACAACCTTGACCAAATGATGAATGATCAAATGTTCGGAGGCTTTATGCAATTTATCTGGCAATGAGCGAGAGCGACTCTGTCCCAAAGCGTGGGGTGGAAACACGGAAAACTCTCGGGCGGTCACCATTAAACAATTTAAGGGCTGGGACCACCGGAGTTTAAGGAGAGCCAAAACCACTTACGGCGGAAGCATGGATAAGCATTACCAAGATATTTGATGTCTTGGGATGCTCAGGAAGCAAAGGTTCCACTTCACGCCTTTATGTTCTTGCGGGAGGCGGATTCTTGGTGGGAATCGGTAAAAGCGTACTCAACAATTTGTCTTGAAGATATCTTGGGAGAAGTTCGGGGGAGGCATTCAACGACAAATACTTTCACGAAAGTATTCGCCACATGAAGGAGGTGGAGTTTATCAAGTTGGAACAAAACAATATGGCCAGTGTCATGATACGAGGCAAAATTTGCGGAGTTATCACGGTTCGTCCCCACTTGGTGGATAATGAAGAGAGAATGGCGCGAATGTTTTAAGAGGTTTGAAGCGGGAATCGTCGACATCTTATTTCTCATAAAGCGTGTTTGTATTCGGATGTTGTAAATAGGGCTCGATTAGTGGAGCAGCGATAATGAGTCAAACAACTAAAAAGAAGCGGTAAGCAAAATTATAATACCGGTGAGAATAGTCATCGAGCGGTGACAACAAGCGTGGAGGAATCAACGAGGCGGATATGGTAACCACCGGTGGTAATCGGGGCCAAAACAATAAGAATGGACATTTCAAGAAAAGGAGATTCAACAATGATGGAAAGCGCGTCGAGACCAAAGCACCCATTGTTAAGGAAGGAGAAAGACCACCTATCATATGCTTCAAATGCGGAGGAGAGGGACACATCGATCAAAGCTGCGTCATGCAGTCAAAGCATGTTATAATTGTGGAAGAGAAGGTCACTTAGCTCGATTTTATCGTTTCAGAAGACAAATTCGGCTAGGATGGAGCACCAAAGGCCGTCCCGGAAAAATCAAAGCCGGTAGTCTGAAGAGAGGCGTTTGTTGTGACCTCCCAAAGAGCAAGGAATCCGAATGAGGTCATCACGGGTAAGCTTATCATAAACTCTAATGAAGTCATACTTTATTTGATCTGGGTTCTACCCATTCTTTTATTTCTCCTACTTGCGCTCATCGATTAAATTTGACTCAGGAGAAATTAGACTTTGACTTATCTGTGGAAACTCAGATTTGGGAGAAACCTTCATTACATCCTTTGTTTATAAGTCTTGTTTGGTTCAAATCGGTACCCTCACATTACTGTCGATCTTATTTCATTAAAAATACTTGCATTTGGCGTGATTCTAGGATTGATTGGTTAACTACTTATCATGCAAAAATTGATTGTTTTCGTAAGGTTGTTAGCTTTCATATTCCTAATCAACCTATTATGCGAATTCAAACGACCAAACCATTAAAATCAATCACGGTCATCTCAAGCCATAAAGCTATTCGTTTATTGAAAAGCGGATGTCGAGCTTTCTTAGCTCATATCTGATTTAAATAAAAATAAATCGGTTTTAAGCGATATTTCTATTGTTAATAAATTTCGACGTATTCTAGAAGAACTTCTGGCCTACCCCAGGCGTGAAATTGAATTTTGTATCGACCTTGAACCCGGTACAAAACCTATTTCCAAAGCCCCATGTCGAATAGCTCTATTGAACTTGAGGAGTTAAAGACCCAACTGCAGGAATTGTTAGACATTGGCTTTATTAGTCCTAGTACTTCTCCTTGGGGTGCTCACATTACTATTCGTGAAGAAGAAAGATGGGAGTATGCGACTTTGTATTGATTATCGGGAGTTGAATCACGTCACCATCAAAAATAGGTATCCATTGCCGCGTATTGATGACTGTTTGACCCGATTTGCAAGGAGCAAATTCTTTTCAAAGATTGATCTTCGTTAGGATATCACCAATTGAAGATTAGAACCGTGACATTCAAAGGCGGCTTTCGGAACTTCGATGCGGGCATTATGAATTCTAGTCGTGTCCTTTGGATTGACTAATGCTCCTCTTTGCCTTCATGGATATGATGAGCCCGAGTATTGAGGAATATTTAGATCACTTTGTGGTCGTCTTTATTGATGACATCCTTATTTATTCCAAAAGCGTGAAGATCATGAAGCAACACTTGAGGTGACACTCCAAAAGCCGTGAATATAAGCTTTATGCAAGTTGAAGAAATGCGAGTTACGGCTTGAAGAAGTAGCATTCCTTGGGCGCGATGGTATCAAGTCATGGAATATCATTGACCCGGCAAAGATTGAAGCTATTCAAAAGTGGGAACAACCTAAATCGATGGCCAAAATCGTAGCTTTCTCGGTTTATTTGGTTATTATCGGAGATTCGTGGAAGGATTTTCTCGAATCGCTATTCCATATGACTCGGTGACTCGGAAAGATACAAAGTTCGGTTGGAGCGAAGAATGTGAGAAGAGTTTTCAAGAACTCGAGAGGAGACTTATTTACACTGTTACGACAATACCATCGGCTCGGAGGATTTGTCATCTCTGGTGATGCTTGAGCAAAGGGTTGGGATGTGTTCTCATGCAACATGGAAAAGTAATAGCCTATGCCTCATGACAACTCAAAGAATATGAGAGGAATTATCCTACTCATGATCTAGAGTTAGCATTTGTTATCTTCTGCACTTAAAATTTGGAGGCATTACTTGTATGGGGAGAAAGTGGAGATCTTTACGGATCATAAAAGCCTCAAATATTTCTTCACTCAAAAGGAACTCAACATGCGACAACGGCGTTGGCTTGAAGCATTGAAAGATTATGATCGTACCATCGATACCATCACGGAAAAGCGAGCGTGGTAGGTGGCGCATTGAGTAGAAAATCATATGCAATCACGAGTGCGATATTGTCATATGAAAGCCCATTTTGTGTGACTTGCAAAGGATGGAGATAGAATTAAAGACTCGAGGGGACGCGTGTGATGATAAGCGAGTATCACTGAGTAGAGGCCGACTTTAATCGATAAAGTTAAAATTTGCTCAAGCTACGGACGGAGGCGATGCGTATGAGGAAAAAGTGCAAGAAGGTGCTATCTTAGGAAGCAAGAATCGATGAAGAAGGAATACTTGAGTCGACTCCGGACTTTGTGTTCTAACGACCACGATTTAAAGTATAATATCATGATGGAGGCACCTGACACACCATTTGCAATCCATCACAGGAGTACCAAAATGTATCATGATATTAGTCATACATTTTGGTGGAAGCAATATGAAAGAGAGAGATATATTTGTTTATCTCAAGGTGTCTAACTTGTCAGCGAGTTAAAGCGGAGCATCAAGTACCAAAAGGTCCATTGCAACCACTTGAAATTCGAGAATGGAAGTGGGAGCACATTACCATGGATTTTTAGATTCTGGGTCTCTTCTAAGGTTTCTCAAGGCATGATGCGATTTGGGTCATTGTTGATAGATTGACCAAAAGTGCGCTCATTTCTTACCGAATCGAGAAACTTATACACTTGAACGTCTTGCTCGTATGTACATAAGCGAGATTGTAAAAGGCGCATGGTATCTGCGGTATCCATAGTTTACGATCGAGACCAAGATTCACTTCACGATTTTGGGTTAGTTTGCAAAAAGCTATGAGCGCAGACTTACGATTTAGCTCGGCATATCATCCTCTCGAGACCAGACAGACGATCGGAGAGGATTATTCAAACTCTTGAAGATCTATTAAGACTACTGTGTCCTTGATTTCAAGGGAGTTGGGACAAGTTCTTACCATTGGTGGAGTTTTCCTACAACAACAGTTATCAAGCAAGTATTGGCATGGCTCCATTCGAGCGTTGTATGGAAGAAAGTGTCGTTCTCGATTATCTTTGGGATGAGGTGGGTGAAAGCGGCGTTGTTGGGATAGGAGTTGAATACGTATGACTACGGAAAAGATGAAAACGATCAAATGACGTATAAAAACCTCACAAAATCGACGAAAAAGAGTTATCTTGATCTTCATCGAAAGGGCGTGGAATTCGATATAGGAGATCATGTGTTGTTAAGAGTTGCTCCATGGAAAGGAGTTACAAGATTTGGAAAGAGAGGAAAACTTAATCCTCGATTCATCGGTCCATTTTAATCCTCGATCGAGTAGGAGCGTGGCTATAGACTCGACTTTTCTGTGAAATATGTCTCGTGTTCATAGCGTTTTTCACATATCTATATTACGTAAATATGTGAAAGACCCGAACCATATTATTGAGTTAGAGCCGGGACGAAATAGCGGAAGATTTGGCGTATGAAGAGGTTCTGTTCAAATTTTGGATAAGAAGGAACATATTCTACGCTCGAGTTATACCTCAAGTCGAAGTTTTGTGGAGGAACCACGATGTTGAGGAAATGACTTGGGAGTTAGAATCGAAATGAAATCAAGGTATCCTTACCTCTTGACATACCAGTCGTACCCTAATTTCGAGGGCGAAATTTCATAAGAAGGGAGGTTGTAAGACCCGACTTTTATAAATAAAGATGAATTTTTCTATAAATATTATTTTTGAATATTATGGAATAAATTTGATATAATATTATAGTTGTGGGTAATATTTATAAATTTTGCAAAGTATGCGAGTTGTTATAAAATATTCGTTTGGTGGGGAATATTCTTTTTGTTAGGGAATATTAAATACTGATGGCTCAATCATTGGTGGACCCCACAGCGAAATTATTGTCGGATTGAAAGCGACAAAAATATTTTATAAAAATAACGGCGGAGGTGTTATTCAGATTAAAAGCTGTTGAACTACGGTGGTAAAAAATGCGATGTCTGGCGTAGTTGCGTAGTAGTAGCTTGCGGTATTGATTATTGATGCTTACGTGAGAAGTCACTTTCGATTATGCTCGATTATTGCTTACTACGATAATTCTTTGCATCATATCTCTTATATTATTGATTCAATTATTGTCACGATTATCATCGTATAATATGTTATAGTATTAAATCAATAATTGAGGCGACAAGTTATAAATGATTAATAATTGTTGAAAGATTAAATATGTGTTGATGAAAAAAAAATGATTTGTGGTAAGTTTGATTATTTTATGGGGGCTCATATGTCATCATCTAAGAGTCTCTTCGTCGATAGTATTTACCTTAAATATAGTAATTACCTTCGTCGATAGTAATTCTTGTGAATAGTATTTACCATTCGATAGTAATTCTTGTGAATAGTATTTACCGTAAATAGTAATTACCTTCGTCGATAGTAATTACCCTTGTGAATAGTATTTACCTTCGTCGATAGTAATTACCTTCGTCGATAGTAATTACCCTTGTGAATAGTATTTACCTTAGATATAATTACCTTCGTCGATAGTAATTACCCTTGTGAATAGTATTTACCTTCGTCAATAGTATTTACCTTCGTTAATAGTAATTACCTTTACAGACGTCGAACCACTTGTCGTTTCACATTACTGGCGTCGAACCACTTGTCGTTTCACATTACTGAGCGTCGAACCCGATTCGTCGAGCCACTTGCCTTTTCACACGGCGGTGCTAAGCTAGAAATCTTCTATAAATAGAGGCTAGGGCTTCATTATTTTTCACGAATTCATTCAAGCTATAGAGAGAAAGTATAGAGAGAATAAGAGAAAGAAGAAGAGTATTTTGTTACTACTACTGCTGCTGCGATATTCAATCTCCCACCAAATGTAAGGGGTGTTATTCTTTCTTATTAATGAAGAAGCTGTTGTTATTCCATTGCTTATTATTACATTGGAATAACTTTTGTATAAGTGGTTTACCTATACTTGGTGATATTCTTCTATTATTACATTGGAACATCACATGCGTGTGTTTTACAGGACTGGTTAAAATCTTTATTATTATTACGTTGGAACATCACATGCATGTGTGTTTTACAGGACAGGTTAAAATCTTTATTATTATTACATTGGAACATCACATGCGTGTGTTTTACAGGACTGGTTAAAATCTTTATTATTCTACATTGGAATATCCTATCGTGTGTTTTTACAGGATGCTGGTTCCATCTTTATTATTACATTGGAACATCACAGCCGGTGTGAATTTCACGACTGGTTCCGTTATTTATTATTACATTTGGAATAACACATGCATGCTTGGTTTATCGCATGCGTGGTGATTTCTTTTGTTATTCCATTCTTTATTATACCCGGTTTGGTTAAAACTTTGACTTTATACTCCATGAAATTAGTAGAATATCCTTGATATTTGCGTTTCATCGATATCTTTTCATGGAAATATTCTTACGATCATTCTTGAATTTTACTCTACAAAAGCGAGTATCATGTTGATAATTTGGGCGTTAATAATTCTGGATAAAATAATTCTTGAACTTGTTTTATTGAATTCTTATATCATTGTCATCATCCTCATGTTTATATATTTTTTTTTTGAAAGTCATACGTGGCTTTGTAGTGCGTAGATGGACTTGGTATGATTATGACGAGAGACTATTGGGTGTAATCATGGTAGTAATGTTACAAATGATGTGATAAAAATCCTCGATTGGTAGTAGTGCATTGATGGGCCGATTGTTGGCATGATCATGACCATTAATGAATACACAAATATTCTTGGCGTAGTGCATGAATAATTGTGGTCGTGATCTTAAAGAATATCCTTGGGCGTAGTAGCGCGGGGTGATTCGATGATGTGAATATTTATTAAAAGTGAGTCTCGGCTATAAGCGATGATGAAAACCTTTTAAAACCTAAAAGATAGTAGACTTTATTTTCTACTTGACTCTTTTAATGGATTGCATATTCATTGCTTGATTAAGCGGTTGGTTATCTATTGTATTTTATCGGTTTAACATTATTGAAGACTATTGATAATTTATTACGCATTATCTTAGTCATAATATTTCTTCTTGGGCTAGTTGAGCTCACCCTTTCTTTTCTTTTGTTCTCTTCTTGAAATGAGAATATAAATTTGGACGAGTCGGGAAGCAGTGATGGTCTGAAGATAGCATTAGTAGTCCTCACTATTACGTAAAATAGTGTGATAATAATTATAATGAGGACTTTTGTTTGAGTTTGTATAATATCTAGTAGTGAGCGATATTTGTATTTAAACTCACGGTTTATGTCGTATTGTACCACGGCGAGTTATGTTAATAAGTTGTTTTTAAATTACATACCATGTAAGTGGCGACCCAAGATGGGTGATGTATACCTAATTTTGGGGCGTCACTATTACTCATGGAGTGGTGATGTTTGTGCCAAACAAGCCTTCCGATTTTGCATGCATCTGGATTGTATAGTCCGATGTGTGATTACCTGTGTGACATTATTTTGATTGCCTGTGTTGCATTATTTGACTTGCCTGTGTGGCAAGGTATATTATTATTTATTTTGAGCTCGGTATGAAATAACACCCAGCCATTTGATTCGGCCTATTATTTCGTTGTGTTAGTTTTGTTCATTTCATTTCAGTTCGTTTCATCTCGTTTCATTTAATTGAGTTAGTTATTTCGGTTCATTATTTGTATTCTATATCCGTACTGGGCATTTGGCTCATGCTGTGTTTTTCTTCCGATAGGTAATCAGGGGAATCAAGGGCAAGTGTTATGAGAGCTCCTTTCTATCCAATAGTTTTGACATATTTTATTAGGCTATGATACATTGATTTATTTAGAGTTGTAATAGTTATTTCAGATTGTGGTTTGAGCCAGTGTGGCATTTATTATGGTTTGTTCTAAGACATTTAATCAGTATGAGATTATTCTTTTGTGGATTAAAGTTTTGTTATATATTCTTCAGTTTTGTTGTGTTTGAGTAACCTCTCTTTCTATTTTGGAAAGGGGGTGTTACATGACCACTATCTCTGTGTTCACTTCATCAGTTCCTGCTTTGTTTGGCAAACACTGCGATCCTGGTTGACCCCAAGATTGTTGTCTTCTGTTTACTTGATAGCTATTGCACTTGCTGTGACGCCCCCAAAATAGATATACATCACCCATCTTGAGTCACCAAATACATGGTACAGAAATCAAATACAAACTTAATTATACAACTGTCGGGTAATATACGACAAAACATAGCTGAGAGTTTAAACAAGAATATTTCCTTCTAGACAACATCCACTCTCAATGGGGTCCTCATTACAATTATTATCACACTATTTCACAGAATAGTGAGGACTACTAAAACAACCATTTGGACCGTCAATCCGTTCCCCGACCATTCCCAGCTATATTCTCATTTCCAGAGAAGCACGTTGAAAGAAAAGGGTGAGCTCAACTAGCCCAAAGAAGAAATATTATGACTAAGATAATGCGAATAAATTATCCTTAGCCTTCAACGATATAACAACCGATAGAATACAATAGACAACAAGTTTTAGATCAACAACTGCAGCGGAATAAAGCAATCCATTAGAAGAGTCAAGTAGAGCAAGATATCTACTATCTTCTATGATTAAAAAGTTTTTCATCAACTTTATCGAGACTGAGACTTTTAATAAATAAACCACATCATCGAATCATCCCGCACTACGGTCAAGGATAATCATGTAATTATCAATGGTCATGATTATACCAAGAATAATCCTCGGTCATAATCATACCAACAACTCGTCCATCGATGCACTACTACAGGCCAATGAGGACTTTTACCACATCATTTGTAACATTACGGTCATGATTATACCGAATAATTCTGGTCATAATCATACCAATCAACAAATTCCATCTATGCGTAAGCAAAGATGACTTTCATCACAATATAAGCATGAGGATGATGACAATGATATAAGCATTAATCAAACGAAATCAAGGATAAATATTAAAGACTTTAAATTTATCCAGAGTTTAAAAATATCTAAATTGTCAACATGATACTGCTTTGTGGAGTAAAATTTAAGAATGATATTGTATCAAAAATGATTTGGATCGAAAAGAAATCAATTTTTTTCATAAATAGTACTCCGGCTGAATAGTACTTCGTGAATAGTACTTCGGGAATAGTACTCTGTGAATAGTACTCGTGAATATTACTTTGTGAATAGTACTTTGTGAATAGTACCTATGAATAGTACTTCGTGAATAGTACTCATAAAAGGAAAATATAAAAAAAAACGATATTCCATGACGAGTACAAAAGAAAGGATATCTCATACGAGTATAATAGAATATACGAAACTGCAAATGGAATTTCATCCATGCACGGTAATCCACGTGAGATGATCATTTCCACAATTTAATAAAGAATGAATACGAATGGTCATTCACCATGCATGCGGTAGTCCGCGTAGACAGGTTATTCCAACAGAATAATAAAGAATGGAATAATAGAAGAATTTCACCATACATGCGGTAGTCCGCATACACAGGTTATTCCAACAGAATAATAAAGAATGGAGTAACAACCCTTACGAGTATTGAAAAAAAATAACTCTCTTCATGAATACGAAAGAAATAATACCATTTACGACTGTTGAATGAAAATAATATTCCTATGAATATTGAATGAAGATAATATTCATAAGAATACGAAAAATAATATCTCTTCAGAATATAAAATAAATAATACCCCTTATGACTGTTGAACGAAAAATAATATTCCTTATGAATATTAAACGGATATAATATTCCTTATGAATATTAAACGAATATAATATTCCTTACGAATATTAAACGAATATAATATTCCTTATGAATATTAAATGAATATAATATTTCTTGCGAATATTGAACGATATAAAATTTTTTAAGAATACGAAAAATAATATCGTAAGCGAATATGAAATAAATAATACCCCTTACCTTGGAAGAAGACTAGATACGGGAATAGTGAAGTAGCAGACTACTCTTCTTTTTTCTCTCTATAGCTTCTCTCTCTATAATTGCTCTTGTGAGTCTTAGTGAATTGGTGAGAATGAAAGAAGAATGAGCTTCTATTTATAAGAAAATATAGTTTCGATAATTGCACATTTTGGGACTCGAAATAATATAATATAATACCTTCATCTTTTCTTTCATTTTTAATTTAGTCCTACAAGTATTATCAAACTTGCACCACCTCCCCTAATAGTACATCATGTGAATCAATAGTACAATCATGTGACTCAATAGTTCTATACATATGAAAAAAATAATTACAGTATAGTACCTTCATCTATACCTCCATTTTTAATTTAGCCATGCAAGTATTATCAATCTTGCACCACCTCCCCTAATAGTACATTCATGTGAATCAATAGTACACACATGTGAACAAATAGTTATAAGCATGTGAATTAATAGCAATTAATTGCTAATTTATCCGATTAATTACCCGATTGGTCAATATAACCTCCAGAAATCAATTATTATCGAAATAAATGTCGATTTCTACTAACACTAATAATCCCAACACAATGGAACTATCAATTTCATCTTTAATCAACGCGAACTTATTCATCATTAATATTATAACTCATAATATTTAACAACCAGATTATTCCCAGGAAAGAGGGGGCTTTCCGATAAGGATTTCTCCTATTGGCGCGCAATTAGGTGACCAAACCTCTCATCAACAAAACTTTCTAGACATCGTCAATATTGCAAATAATAATATGAATAACTTTATCATCTCAATTATTGATTTAATAATAATAAATATTATGCAGATGATACTGTGACAATAATTGAATCAATAATATGAGAGATATTATGCAACAATTACTGTAGTAATAACTGAGTATAATTGAGTGACTTCTCACGTAAGCATCAATAATCAATATCGAGTGCTACTATGCAACTACGCGTATTGTTGTACTTTTACTACCGGGTAGTTCAACAGTTTAACGGTAAAACTTTCGCCATTATTTTTATAAAAAAGATTTTTCTGTCGTTTTCTACCTACAACATACTTCTGTTGTGGGGTCCACCAATGATTATGTCGTCGTATGAATATTCCCTGTTTAAACGAATATTCTCCGTCACAACGAATATTTTATATCAACTTGCTTACTTTTGCAAAATTTTCACATATCACCCTTAACTTTAACCCTTTCTCAATTTAACTATTTACTAAATAAAATAATAATTATAAGAAAATTGAATACTTTCATTTCATAAAATTCGGGATCTCACACTTGCTGACTTTCCTTAGTCAGTTACTGAAGTCTTCTTCTGATCAACTTGTGGAAGACTTCATCTTGAATGACTTCACAACTCAATCTGGATGTTGATTGGGTTGGTACTTAGATCTTCTGTTAGCTTGCACGCCATTCCTTGAGTGCTCTCTGGTTTTCTTCAGGTGAGATGTTTCTTTGCAGCTCAGACCAGAGGCTTCATATTTTGGATATTATGGGAGTGCTCGTCTGTTGAGAATCGTGTTTACTCTACGATTCTGCCTTGGCGTTGTGAGCACCTCTGTTGAAGCCTTAGTTCTGCACTCTACGATTCAGCTTTGGTTCTGCAGACACTACGACTCCGAGTTCAGATCTTGACACTCTATGATTTTTGTCTTTATGCTTGTTGTCTTCATCTAATTTTGCTCGACTACGATCTCTGCTTCTAATGTGATCAGTAGACTCTACGACTCCGAGTGTGGTCTACGATTTTTTGCTTGGCTTCGGCAGATGCTCGGTCGGCTCGTAGACAGGTTATCTCTACGATTCTGAACATGACTTTCTCCGCAGACTACGGCTCCGAGGAAGTTCTCCTCGACACACTACGATCTTTCCTCGTCTCTCTTGGCAGTCTATGAACTCCAAGATCTACTATCTTGCAGTCTATAATTCTGCCTTGATAGTTCTCGAGTTTTTCTTGACTCTCCTGGCAGACTACGATTTCTAGTGCAGTGCTCAATGATCAGATAAGCCTATCTATTAGATTATAAGATCAACCAAATAAGCTTGATCTTTCTATATTTATAGTCCGTGTACATCATTTCCTTTTAAGGACTTTACAAAGTTGTTTTGCTTATGTAGGATCAACCTAACATATTTGATCAATTCATTCTAAGTCCTTGTACATGTGTTCCTATTATCTATCAAAGGACTTTACAGATTTTCTTAATGCAAGCATACTTGCATATTCATTCATTTATATCATAATCAAATTATACATAAATATGAATATCATTCACATGCTTATTCCTAACATAGTCAATCTTAAGTAACATTTTATCTATTTTAATTTTGAAAAAGTTCTTTCTGCAGAAGCAACTATTACATGAATTGTTAATAAAATTTTATATGAGATGCATGCATTTGGAAAAGATTCCACTTTTTTATATAATTTATAATGTCAACTGGAGTGTTTTTCTTTTATTTTGTTTGTATAACTTCTCTTAAAATTTTTAATTCTGAAAGTAAATCTAAAACATCAATATCAATGGAATTTTTTTATGTAATAGCATTTTCGGGATAAAGACATTTATCATGCAAGCTATAATCATCAAATGATTTTAATGGGCTTTAACATATATGGATTATTAAAATTTAGAGGTCTTCTTAATTTTAGGGCCTCAAGTTATTGCTTAAATTAAATTAACATATGGGTCGGCCCTGATTGTAAGCAACACAGATTGGCCGAATTAGAGGAATCGGAGGGATAAACGCCCATATCAGATCTTTGATAACAATGATAAAATTCCTAGGTTTCAACTATTTGAATCTAGATTTTATTTTGGGGGTAATTCAGATGCTCCCCTTTTATTTTTTTCACAATTTAGTCATGTAGGAGATAAATTTTTGCTTCATCTTCCTTTATTTGTTTGTTTTCTTTATTTTTGTATGTAAATCCTTTGATTTCTAGGCTTACTGAGTTATTATCGGTATATAACCATCTTTTGTTAAGCTTTTCTTTATTGTTATAAGCATGCTATGGTGCTCAATATTGTTAGAAAATAAATTTATGACCCACAATCCTTCACAGCTAAAAATATTGTGATTTCTGTTGTGGTTGAAAATGTTAGATTTTTTGTTTGTACTCTTTTTTTTTAATGGGATTTCTCTTTTTCTTTAATTCACCGAACTTATTGTATGAAAATGTAAAGTATAATTAAGTAAATGATTATTTGTTGAGAATTTGGTATGTGGTTCTGTGGTTATTAGTTGAATAATTATCTGATTAATGATACATTGGGTACAATCTCTACTGCACATTTAGTACATGCAAACCTTGAGTCAGATAAGACTATGAGTAAAAAATGTCTCAGTTGACAACCTTTCACTTTATGACAGTTAATTTTGTAAAAACAAGAGTAACAACTGAAAGACATAGGGCTTTAAAACCGAGGATGTTTCTCAATTTCATGGAGAGGTGGGACATACCAGCTTTTACACTTCTTAAGGAGTATTGAGGGAAAACTTTATCGTGCTAATCTTGAATCTATAGTGAATGAGAAGTCACAATCTGTTTGTTCACAAAATATAATATCATCAAGATGTTTATATAAAATACTGAAAGATATATGTGTTTATATACTCAAATGACAACGATTTAATAAAAAAATGACAATGATTTAATTAAAATAAATAAAAGAGAGAACATACTCTATCAATAACTCAACTGCAGCATTCTTAAGATCGACTTATTTCGAATGTGTTGTAACCAAATATCAACATTTTATTGGAAAATACTTTCTCTCACAATCTCTATCATGAAAGTATAATATGAATCTGCTATCAACCTAATTAGTCTTGAATTTGACTCCACAAAGTAGTATCTCCGAAATATATACAACAAATTGGAGAAAGATTAAATTGTGCACTTACTGAAAGATAATTTGTCACAAATAGATGGAAACTTCAAGTTATAATGTAAAACAAATACCTTCATCATCGCCTATGAGTAATGAGTACTAGGAGAGGAGTCGAGGACTTCCTAGCTTGTATGGAGGATTCGACATAGCAGTTGCATCTAATACTCCAACTAGTTTCTCGGCAGCAAAAAAAATATGGGTCGTAGTTCCTGTTTGTGTTCCGTACTCGAATAATAAGGTTAATTGAATTACTGCGGACATTTCTCACTGTTCCATCATAACAGATGACAACATCCCGAAGGAGAGCCATTAAGCTGTTGAACAAAGTTCCAAGTTAAGCAACCCTCTAGATGAACGAATGATCACTTATCTATTAGGAATGAATCATCCCCTGATATGAGTCCAATCCATGAAATAGACAACTTCTCACAATTTTGAATTCTCACCACTCTGAAATATACGATTTTTTTAATTAAAGCGTATTATTTTATTTATTTATTTTGTAATATATTATATGATATTATATTATTTAAATTAATAAATTTAAGGAATGTAATTAAGTTAATTAACTTATAATATAATCTGTTATGCCATGAATTATGTTATGTTATGATATATTATATTATATTATATTATACAAAAGTAAAATAAATTTATGTTATTATATTATTTTATTTTATTTAGTTGTGTAAAACTAAGTAAATTAATGCTACTTAAATTATTTTAATTAGTATTGGGAAACTAAGTAAATACTACAATTAGTTGATATATATTAATTTAGTAGTGAAAACCAAGTAAATGCTACTTAGTTGATTTTAATAGGGAAAATTAAGTAAACTAAGGAAATTTTTTATTATTTTCTTTATTTTAGTTTGTATTGTTATTTGCTATTTTTTTATATGTTATTATATATTTAATTTAATTTAGTTTAATATTTAATTTATGTATTTTATTAATATTATATAATAATGGACATTATACTATTTTAATTATAATTTATGTACGCCTAACCACTTAAACAACCTCGCAAATTATACACTATGAAAAAAAAACTCAAATTGAATATCTGATTCAATACACTAACGTAAGCTTCAATATCATATTATAAACATGCATGCACTGAAATTGCACAAATTAAAGCCAAATTAAAACTAAATATCACACTATTATTATATAATCAACATGCTAGCTGTCATTGCATAAATCTAATCCAAATTCAAACAAAATATATAGCCAAATCAAACTCATATAAACACATAAGTATACAATATATATAATCCAAATCAAACTCAAATTGAAAACTATATATAGATGAAAGAAAAAGAGAAACACTGAATACCTAGGTGGGGTAGCAGGCAGTGACGGGCGGTGAGCGGTGGACGACGTCTCCTTGACTTTTTCTTTCTCTTTCGTCTTCTGCAGACAATGCTAGTAGCTTTTGAAAGGATCAGCGATCGCTTTTGGTGACCGCATGCGGTCGCTGATTTAAATTGACTTGACGCTCTAGTTACTGAGGAAGTCAAACAGATCTGCGACCATTATATGCAATCGTATGAGGTCGCAAATTTGCATTGATTTTCCCCGCCAACACATTCGTCAAAATTAAATGCGGCAAATTCAAATTAGCGACCATTTAGCGACCACAATGTGGTCGCTAATATAAAATAGCGACTAGTTTGGATACTCGTCGCTAATAACGGTCGTTAAGTCTATTATGACCGACTAAATACTATGATCACAGATTCTTTTGATCGTTAATAGACTTTTTTCTTGTAGTAAATTGATGTAACACAATGCAATCAACCAATTAACCCCATTGCAGATTGCTCACATGCATGTGCCGCCAACCACCGGCGGTTTAGGACCATATGAATCACAAGGGGTACATTACTAGCTCCTATCTTCCACCGTCCGTCTATATTCATACCTACTAATTACATATATAATATACATGTATACATATTTATTTATAAGCACACAATTTCACGTGCTTTCTTCCAAACGTTTGTACATACTATATATATATATATATATATATATATATCATACCAACAATAGTAGTATATCTCTATAAAATCCAAATTAATTCTTTCGGTTTTGATTTTTTTAAGTCAAATTGATTTATTTTAGAATTAATAATTAAGCATATATAAATATATTTCTAAAATTATAAAATTAGGATTAGTAATAAATTGTATATACTTTCTTTTGGTTATAATCTCTTCACCTATATTTTAACAAAAATAATAAAAAGATTAGTTTTAAAAATGGTCAATTTAATTTTACAAAAATCAAAATTGAGCAATTAATTTGGGACGAAGGAGTAATATATATTGTTGGAAGGAAGGACCCGTTAATGGCCCCTCCGCCCCACTCCTCAACCCACTCTGTATCTAGGTACTGTGCGTGTGTGTATATATATATATATACACACACTGGCGGAACCAAGGGGGGCCAGGGGGGCACCTGTCCCCGGTAGGTTGGTACTAAGGTTAAGGTTTGGAGAGAAAAAAAATGATATTTACATATATTTTATATCTTTTTCAGTTTTTTTTTTATAGGTCCGCAATTTCGATGTGAGTGAAAACGTAAATTTGAATTGTCTAAATAATGACAAAATGTTTGCAAATAAAAAACATAAAGAGGCTATTTTGTTTTGTTCAATATAAAATTATTATGAACTTTTTAAAATCAAATTAAGATATTTTTAAACTCTAAATTAATATAATTTTTTTAATTTTAAAAATTTCGAGGCACATGCTCTCAATAGTCAAAATCTATTAAAAGTTGCATGAAAACACAATTTATTTCTTATTTGATGCATTAGAACCTCCAAAGTAGCCTTTAATTTAATTAATGGGTGATATAATAAGCATCTCAATTTTTAAATGCATTCTCTCCTAGGAAAAACTCCAAATTAACCTTTAGTTAATATGTAATCAAGAAATCTTTGTGAAGAGATTCAATATGCTCATTTCTATATTCCTACATTTTTACAAACACATTGAATTATTATATTTTTCCAACAATTGAAAACGAAGCAAATTTTGAGGCGTTTTAAACTATACTGTTCGCGTGATCGATTCTCTCCTCTTACAGTAAAAAGCTGAAAGAAGACTTTCAGCGTAATAAATAAAAAAATTTCTTGATGATTTTTTTCTTTTTTAAAAAAATCTTACGGTTCACGCAACTGTATATATATATATATATATATATATTAGTACAAATTACAAAGATTGACATGGACTTGTGTCTTGTATAATTTGTGCCGGTGTATGCATGGATTCTTCAGTTTGATACATCATTTGAGTACCACGTACAGTTGAACATGAAAGGGTACGTACGAATTAAGAATACTAAGCTTGCATTTCAAGCATTAATTACAAATGATGATATGATACTTATATTCATGCATGCATTCCGTTTCCGCTTCATGCAAAAAGATTGAAAAAGCCAAAATAAGTACTGCTAATTAAATCTAGCAAGTTAATTCCCTTTGAAGCTACTCTAAGAATAATCCAGTAAAGGCAGTTAACAAGAGACAAAGGAGGAATATTTAAATAATACGATCAAGATTAGGTAGGTGGGTAGGTAGAGTTTTAAGTAATTAATGGAGTAAATAAATAAATTATGCATGCATGGCTCACAATTAATTAACCCAAAGACTACTAATTAATTAATTATATTATGAATGAATATAATGGCTCAACTATACCACCTGCAACAAATATACTTCTTAACCAAACACATCCGTGGTTTAGAGCAACCTCACCCTATTAACTAACTAGCTAGATTGCTTCGCTAGCTCAATTAACTTCAATTATATATATATATATCCTTTGAATAATTTTTGTGAATATATATTAATGATGTATTTTTTTATTTTATGTTTAATTTGCCCATAAAAATAATTAGTTTTTAATTTAGTTGTGTTGTCTTGATAATAAAATTATGATGACGAACATGAGAACATGTTATTTTACATTACTATCAACAAGAAGAGGACGACAAAAAAAAAATTAAAAATAAAAAAATTAACAAATATGACTATTTTGTGAAATGGATTGAACGTCTTCTACAAATAGACATCTGAACATATATATTAACTTCTTTTATTTCTTTCTTTCTTTTCTCTCAAATGAATTTTCTTTTTTTCTTAAATAATAAATTTAATAAAGTTCTTACTTATTCATGGGCTTGGTCCCTGTGGTTGGGAAAAAGTTGAGACCCAAAGTGACTTTATTTGGGATGAACTTGACGAACGATGTGGCAATAAGCTGCTTGCAGTATTGGGTTCAATCCATAGTTGTCAAGGGGTTCGGCTATTGTCATTTTCTTTTGGGCTTCTCGCTCATATGGATAAACAACCTCCCGATGGACTAGGTCTAGGTGAGATTCTTAGTAAATGATTGTGTTAACTTGCTAATTACTACTATTATGTTTAGCCCAATCACCACTATCATCATTCTACTAAATTAAAATTGTTAATTGTAAATACCAATATTCATTGGACCACCTGGACTCAATAAAGCCCAACCAATATGAGTGTAGATTTAGTGTTAAAAGAAAGGGTCCTTAACACTAATATACAACAATTAAAAAGTAATTACAAAAATAAAACACACACAACATAATTACAGAAATAAAACAACACAGTATATTACTATTCCTAAAATCACGCGTCATTAAGTCCTACACGCCAGTTACCACTTTCATATTTTCAACTAACCGGTCTTAAATTCACGTTACTGAAGAAAAAAGGCAACTTTGATATCAGAAAAAACAGAGCAACAACAGATCGGAGAAGAAAAATTCTCCAACGGCGATGCAAATCTGAGATCGGACAATATCGAAGAAGATCAACAGCAACTACAAGATCTGCAATATCAACAACAACTGCAAGATCAACACCAACTGCAAGATCAGTAACCAGCCTCTGTAACAACTTTAATTGTTGATTGTTGATTGATTCGTTATAGATTTGTATACTGAGGTATTTGAGTTTAAAGTTTATATGCATATAGTTACCCCGTGGTTACTATATACTCGTATATTGGTTATCTTTCTTAAATTTTTCGATCTTTAATTGGTAACAAAGTCAGTATACGGATTGTTTTGATTTCAAAATGCATGTAAATATATGTTTTATATTCTAGTTACTAAGTACATATAAATTGGTTACTGTTTATTATTGACTTGGTTACTGTATAATAGTTATTTGGTTGCTGTATACTTTAGATGTTTATTTGGTTACCCCGTGGTTACTATATACTCGTATATTGGTTATCTTTCTTAAGTTTTCCGCTCTTTAATTGGTCACAAAGTCAGTATACTGACTGTTTTGATTGCAAAATGCATGTAAAAATATGTTTTATATTCTGGTTACTAAGAACATAGAAATTGGTTACTGTTTATTCTTGATTTGGTTACTGTATAATGTTTATTTGGTTGCTGTATACTTTAAATGTTTATTTGGTTACTCCGTGGTTACTATATACTCGTATATTGGTTACTTTTTTAAGTTTTTCGCTCTTTGATTGGTCACAAAGTCAGTATACTGACTATTTTGATTGCAAAATGAATGTAAAAATATGTTTTATATTCTGGTTACTAAGTACATACAAATTGGTTACTGTTTATTATTGATTTGGTTACTGTATAATGTTTATTTGGTTGCGTATACTTTAAATGTATATTCTACTGATGTTTTTTATATTGATGGTTACTTATTAAATACATTGGTTACCTTCCTGCAACTGTTGGATCTTTAAGTACATATAAATTTGGTTACTGTATAATGTTACTTATAAGTACATATACATTGATGGTTACTTATTAAATACATTGGTTACTTATACTGACTGACTAATCTAAATTTGGTTACTGTATAATGTTGTTATGATTACTGTATAATATTAGTGTGTTTTATACTGGTTTGTTTTATATTGATGGTTAATTATTGACTACATTGGTTAACTTCATACAACTGTCAGTCTTTAGTTGGTAACAAATTGATGCGGTTGAAGAGAAGACGTATTAGTTGATCCAGTTTTTGGAAAGATTTAATAGATTATGGAAAGATTTGATCCAGTTGTAATTTGGTAATTTCTATCAAGTTTGGAGTGTTAGATTTTGGCGTTTTCGGAGCCTAATTTCATTGGAAACGGGCCAACGATCAAAATGTTTATAATGTTTATTCAGTTGTTAATTTGGTTAATGTTTATTCATGGTTTTTTGGTCAAATTCCATCATTTAGGCCTTCAAAATGGCATGTAAAAATGGTGTTTATGTTCTGGTTACTAAGATTATGCAGTTTGGTTACTGTCTAATATTGATTTGGTTACTTTATAATGTTTATTAGGTTGTTAGACTATGGAGATGATTCGGTTGTGCTTTACTTCAACGAAACATATACAAAAGAGTGTAAATCTGAGGAATATATAATTGTTTCATTGTTAGTAACCATTAACCACATGGTTGGTAACATTTTGATGGTGTCTGATAACTAAAATTGTTATTGATTAATATTTTGATTTTGATTCTATCATGAGTTGTCAATATAAAGTAAACATATACATTGAACAATTTAGTAGCTGTTTTGAAATATTTTTATGTAAATTTGGTTACCCATCTAAAATAAAATGGTTACCTCTATATTCATATTTAGTTACCAATTGGACCATTTCCAAATAACTTTTATAACTATGTAATTTAAAAGTATCCATCAAACTAGATAAATGGGAACCCTCACGTATACATTAAGCACTTGATAAACATTACGATATAAGTTTTAATTTTTTGGTTACTAATAAAAACTAAAATGACTACCCTTATATGCATGTTTGGATACCAACTGCACCTCTCAAACTATTTTTATTTTAATATGAGATCTATAAATAACCATATATATAAATAAAAACTCTCACATGTACATTTAACAATTGATGTTTGTCCCGATACAAGCTTGTAACTATCTGGTTACTAATAACAGTAACCATAATGTAACATAATAAAACAGTAACCACATAATTATATGATAGTAACCAGAACAGGTTTTAATGGTAACCAAAACATAAATATCATGTAATGAAACCCAGTTTAGGCAATCCATGTATACTAAACAATTACATATTAACCAGGATAAAAATAACAGTAACCAAAATCCCACATCGAGGGCACAATAATAGTAGCCAAACCATAAGGTAACAGTAACCAAAACATAAAAAAGAAGTAAAGTAACCAGAACATGTTTTAATGGTAACCAAAATAGAAATAACCTGTATATCCAACCCAGATTAGGCAACCCATGTATAATCTCACATGTACATTTAACACTTGATATATTTCCTGATACAAGCTTGTAACTATCTGGTTACTACCAAAAAATAAAATGGTTACCCTTCTATGCATGTTTGGTTACCAACTGCACCTTTCAAATAATGTATCAGACACAACTTAATACGAACCAACAAACAATGTCAAATAATTGATTATATAATCAAATATGTAATTCCATTTACATAAGCTCCAATAAACATTACATACTCACTAACCATAACAAATGGTTATGTTTGAAGGATTTTACAAAAATAATACATCAATGTATACTAAGCAAATACATGGTTTATTATGACTTGGGTTTATTATTTACAAAAATAATACATCCACAAACTAATGATGCCTTAAACTTCTCCAACTGACTTGAGTTCAATTTCTTGGTAATAATGCTGGGGACTTCCATGTCACCAATATATAACGTTTCCAATGAATTGCATTCCTCATAGTAAAGATCCCATAATTGCAAAAAAATAAAATCAGATTTACACAGTCATTAGTAACCAGATATAAATAATATCTATATCATAAACATTTACATAGTGACTAACAAATAAGAGCATACTAACCAAAACATAATATAACAATTAACCATAGCTAAAAACAAACTATAACAAATACCAACATCCCAAATTGGACTGCACAATAATAGTTATCATATCATAATATAACATTAACCATACCATAATAAAGCAGTAACCAAAAAGTTATATTATATAATCTAATGATAACCAAAATATAAATAACATGTAGTACAAACCATTTTATGTAGTAAACAAAACATGTATACCAAAAAATATACTAAAGAAGTAACCAAACAGTTATATGCTAGTAACTAAATCATGTTTTAATGGTAACCAACACATAAACAACATGTAGACCAAACCCAGTTTAGTCAACCAATGTATACTAAGCAAATACATTATAACCAAAACAATATATAAAAGTTACCAAAATCCCAATTGAGAGAAAAAGAATGGTATCCAAATCATAAGCTAACAGTAACAAAAAATATACTAATGAAAAAATCAAACAGTTATATGTTAGTAACCAAAACATATATTAATGGTAACCAATACATAAACAACATGTACACCAAAACTAGTTTAGTCAACCATGTATACTAAGCAAATACATGGTAACCATAACAACATAAAAAAGTAACCAAAATACCAAATCAAGGTAACAAAAATGGTATCCGAATCACAAGTTAACAGTAACCAAAACATAATGCAGAAGTAACCAAACAGTTATATGATAGTAATAATAATAAAATTTAAATTAACACACAAAAAAATAAAGGACTTTTAGACTATGCAAACCAGTTGCACCCCCCAAGAGCCTGAAGGAGATCAATATTCATTAACCAATTTACGCCAACAATTAGTTAATTAGTCTAACAACTATGATGATGAAGATGAAGAAAAAGAAGAAATATCAGTACAAAAAGAAGAAGAAATATCAGTAGATGAAGAAATATTAGATGAAGAAATATCAGTAGATGAAGAAGAGGACGACGACGAGTTGAGAGAATATGGTGTTGCGGCGGCGGCGGCGGAAGAGGACGACGACGAGTGGCTTCGAGATGAGAAACTATGGTGTCACGTATTCAATTTTCTGTCAGATTTGAGAGACTATGGTGTTGCGGCGGCGGCGGCGGAATAGGACGACGCCGAGTGGCTTCGAGATGAGAGAGAGAAGTAGTAAGGGAGAAGAGAGAGAAATAGTAAGGGAGAAGAGAGAGACCGAAGGAAGATGGAAATTAATTTGCTATGTCAGCCCATTAATATTAATCTCTTAATTTAAGGACTTTTAATTGTATTAGTATTGAAAATAAAAATGATGAAATATAATATTTTTGTAATTATTTTATGAATGTATGATTTAAGGACTTTTCCAATGATTCCACTTGGATAAGCTACAAAACTCATAGATCTAACTCCAGGACTTGACCACACTCAAAAATTCAAAATATAATAGGAGATATGGTCAATTGAATTTCATGTTACGTTTTTACCAAAATCTGATTTTTCAACCCTTTGTGATTTCTAAGAAACTTTCATGTTTTCACATAATAACCAACATAACTCATCATAACACTTACTAATACTTCATATACCCATGATTTTCATTAGTCCAATGCTTTTATTATGACTTTCATCATAATCCTCGTAAACAGATCCTTTTAGTTGAAGAAATATTTGAGGGTTTAAGAAATGGGTTTTTGTACTGGGGTCGATACAAAATTTGATTTCACGCTCTAGGGTAGGCTAGGAAATCTTCAAGAATACGTCAAGAAATTTATTAATGATAGAAATATTGTGACGCCCCCAAAATTAGGTATACGTCACCCATCTTGGGTCGCCACTTACATGGTACATAAATTCAAATACAACTTACTAATATAAATGTAGGTATGCAATACGACATAAAGCGTGAGTTTGAATACAAATATTATCTACTAGATATTATACAAACTCAAAAGGAGTCCTCATTACAACTATTATCACACTATTTCACGAATAGTGAGGACTACTAATGCTATCCTCTCGGACCATTACTCCGTTCCCAGACTCGCGTCCACTATGTTCTCATTTCACGAAGAGAACGGTGAAAGAAAAGGTGAGCTCAACTAGCCCAAGAAGAAATATTATGACTAAGATAATGCGCGAATAAATTATCATTAGCCTTCAACAAAGTGTTAAAGCGATAAAATCTGATAAACAACCGGTTTAAGCTGCAATGAATAAGCAATCCATTAAAAGAGTCAAGTAGAGAATAAAGTCTACTATCTTTTAGGTTTTAAAAGTTTTCATCAATTTTTATCATTTGAGACTCGACTTAATAAATAAACCACCACATCTAATCATCCTGTACCACGGTCAAGGATTTTCATCAAATTATCAATGGTAAGCGACTCATACCGAATCACCCACGGTCATAATCATACCAAAAACTATCATCATCATTTGCATTCAAGAGCCACCGAGGACTTTTGTCACATCATTTATATCAAGTCGTGATTATCTAGAATGATCCTGGTCATAATCATACTAAGTTCATCTATGCACGTAAGCCAAAGATAACATAATATAACATGAGGATGATGACAATGACATAATAATTCAATAAAACAAGTTCAAGAATTATTTAATCCATGAATTATTAACGTCCAAATTGTCAACAAGATCTTTGTTTCAGTGAGAGTAAAATTCAAGAATGATCGGAAGAATATTTCCATGAAAAGATCTTTGGATGAAACGCAAATATCGAGGATATTCTACTAATTTCATGGAGTATAGAAGTCCAAGTTTTAACTATTTGGGTATAATAAAGAATGGAATAACAAAAGAAATCACCATGCATGCAGATTGCAGCATGATAAAGTTATTCAGCAGAATAATAACAACGGAACGGTCGGGTGAAATTCACACCAAGCATGGGATGTTCCAACAGAATAATAAAGATGGGAACGGATCCGGTGTAAAAACACGGATAGGATATTCCAAGAATGATAAAAAGGCGGAACCGGTCAGGTGTAAAAAACACATGAGATGGATGTTCAAATGAGAATAATAAAAAGCGGAACCGGTAAAGGTGTAAAACACATGAGACAGGATGTTCCAGCGAAGAATAATAGAAGAATGTCACCAAGTATAGGGTAAATCAGCATTATCGAGTTATTCCAACAGAATAAATAAGAATGGAATAACATAAGGATTTCACCAAGTATAGGATATCGCGTATACGAGGTTATGTATAGGGTATATCACTTTTACTGAGTTATTCCAGCCAGAATAATAGTGAATGGAATAATGAAGTTCTCTTCAAGAAGAAAGAATAACACCACTACCGTAAAAAGAAGCTGAATATAGAAGTAGTGAAGTAGCGAGAATACTCTTCTTCTTTCTATAATTTTTCTACATAAACCTCTCTATAATTTCTCTCTCTAGAGTTTCAATGAATTAAGTAAGAAAATAATGAAGGAATGAGCTTCTATTTATAGGAAAATGGAATGCATAAGTAACTAATCCATGAGCGGTCCAGATTGATTTACTTTAATCGGCGGTCCATATTTAAAGAAAAATCTTTTAAATAAAATATAATATATTCTATTTATATAAAAACATTTTACTATGCAATACTATGCAAAACCACTATGCAAAAAATACTATGCAACACTATGCATAATAAAATATAATATATTCTATTTATAGAATAACTTTAATAAAGTATTCTATTTTATATAAAAGATATTTCTATTTTATTACGTTAATAATCTGAATAAAACAAAAGCGTCATTATCATTTATAATAATTCATATTATTAATCGACGTGATAATGGAATCAAAATGAGTGACTTCTCACATAGGCATCGATAATCAATCTGGTGTCTTCTTATGCAACCACACGTATTCATCGCACTTTTACTACCGAGTAGTTCAACAATGATCAAGCGGTAAAACTTCCGTAGTTATTTTAATAAAATATTTTTGTCGTTTTCTCAATCAAACAATAATTACATTATGTAGGTCCAATGATTGGTAGTTATGCGAATATTCCTCGCTAAATAGAATATTCCCAGACCAATCGAATATAATATAACCACTTGCATACTTTTGCCAAATTTATAAATACTACCCACAACTATAATATTATCTCAAATTCACACCATAATATTAAAAATTATTTCGACAAAATTTAAATCTTTATTGATAAAATCGGGGTCTCACAATCTCCTCCTTATGGAATTTAAGCCCTCGAAATTAGAGGGTGCGATACACAGTATTATAAAGAGATGAGGATACCTTGAATACCTTTATCGTTGAAAACATTAAATTCATTTTTGCAATCCGGCCAAAGATATTCATTAACAATTCATCTTTGCACTACAGGGCCAAAGATATACAACTGTAAAACCAATAATCTGAGACTCAGCTTAATAGTATCACAACCATGAATTATCCATGTACCTTCTTGGCTAAGGATATTCGTGTTTTCAATTACGGTCATGATTATACCGAATAATCCGTGGTCATAATCATACCAAGTCTATCAATGCACTTCGGCCAAAGATGACTTTTACCACATCCATGAATTAATATTTCATTGCTGAGACTCAGCTCAATAATTAATCCATATCATCGAATCATCCCTGCACTACAGGCCAAGGATATTCATTAGTATCACGACCACGAATTATCCATATACTACTACCAAAGATAATCGTGTATTCATTAGTATCACGACCACAAATTATCCATGTACTACTACCAAAGATAATTGTGTATTCATTAATATCACGACCACAAATTATCCATACACTACTACCAAAGATAATTGTGTATTCATTAGATATCGCGACCACAAATTATCCATTACTACTACCCGAAGATAATTGTGTATTCATTAAGTATCACGACCACAAATTATCCATGCACTACTGACCAAAGATAATTGTGTTTTCAATTACTGGTTATGATTATATAAGAACAATCCTCGGTCATAATCATACCAAGTCCATCTATGCACTCTTCGCCATGTAGATGACTTTCAACATAATATAAGCGTGAGGATAATGATATAAAGAATCAATCAAATGAGATAAAGGATAAATATTAAACATTTATAATATAATTTATCCGAGATTCAAGAATATCCCCATGTTATCAATCACTTAATAATCTCATAATCTAATAACATTAATATTATAATAATATTTTAATCACTTCTTAAATTTATAAACAATTTATCTCAATTGTTTTACGCTTTTACCATATAATGCATTTCATCATTCAAAATGCCATACTCATAAAATATCATCACCAATTATCAAATCCCTCATCAAAAATATGCATATATTCTATATAGGATTCTCTAGCCATAAAATCCTATTTTCAACTTTGTTACTTCACATAACATATTTAACTCATATGTTAAGTAACTAAACTATTTTCATGAAAAATACCAAATTAGTCCCAAAAATATTTCTTTTCTGGGATTTAGCATAATATAGTCCCATAATGAAAATATATTTTTCTCGGAATTTTAAAATTCATTTACTATTTTCAAAAATCAATTTCTAATTAATTCCTTAAGAAATTAGCTACCTCAAGTTTAACTCCAAAAATTCCCAAATCTTGGCAGGATCTTACACATGTTAACGTGAGCTTCTAGTTTAAATTTCATGGTCATCGGAGTTATAGAACTCCGGTTATATATTTTTCGTCGGAAAAACCTAAATATTGAAATAGTCATAACTTGCTCATTTTAAGTCAGAATGAGCTCATTTTTGGACAGGAGGTACTTTATACCATATACATTCATTTCCCAAAAACCCAGAATTTTTCTCATAATTTAAGTGGCCGAAACAGTCCCTTAAAGTTTCTGGGCAGTAGCATTTTCGAAATTTACAGCTTTGGCCTCCTTTGCTAAAATCAGTCCACACAAAAATCCACAACACCTTTTCCAGTAATTCCACTTGGATTAGTTAGGTAACTCGTAGATCTAACTCTAGGACTTGACCACATTCAAAAATTCAAAATATAATAAGAGATATGGTCAATTGAATTTCATGTTACGTTTTTCACCAAAATCTGATTTTCAACTCTTTGTGATTTCTAAGAAACTTTCATGTTTTTACATACTAACCAACATAACTCATCATAAAACTTACTAATACCACGAATACCCATGATTTTCATTATTCCAATGATTTTATTATGACTTTCATCATAAACCACGTAAATTGTTCATTTAGTTGAAGAAATATTTGAGGGTTTAAGAAATGGGTTTTTGTATTGGGGTCAATACAAAATTCGATTTCACGCTCTAGGGTAGGCTAGGAAATCTTCAAGAATACGTCAAGAAATTTATTAATGATAGAAATATCATTCAAAATCATTACTCTTATCCAAGACTTGGATAGTACGTCACATTAATACCAATTGTGACTTCATCCTTAACTGGATAGCACCTCACAATGATACCTATAAACTTGCCATCTTCATTCACGATGTCGCCTCTGAAAGTCCATCTTTGGTGCATTCCATACAAGGAAGTCAACAACGAAAGGTTCGGGGCTCTTTACTTATGTAAACGATATGACAATAATTAACTTTAGTAGTTTGGTTACTTGAATTCGCACAACAAGTTGGTTATGAATATAAAAGCTATCAACCTTACGAAAAGAATTATGAGTAGTTAACCAATTGATTCCTAAAATCCCATCAAAGGCAAATATTTTCAAAAGATAAGATCGACGAGTAGCGTGAAAATGTTTATTTGAACCAAACAAGATTTAAAAATAGTAGAGGTAACGAAGGCTCCTACTAACGAAGTTTCAACCAATAAGTCAAAGTCTAACTTCTCCGAGTCAAATTTAAATGTTGAGCATAAGCAAGCGAGATAAAATAATGGGTAGAACCGGTATCTTATAAGGTATAGACTTGCAAGAATTTATAATTAACTAACCCGTGCTAACTTCGTTCGAGTCACTTGCTTTTAAGAAGTCATGAAAACGCTCTTCATGAAAACCACCGACTTTGTTTTATCCGATCCGCCTTTGGTGCCACCGCCCCAAATTGGACTTGACTTTGGTGCACAACAAAATCGAGCTAAATGACCTTCTCTTCTTGAAATTTCCACTTCTATTATCTTGGCCATGATTACCACCGAAGTGGTTACCATTCTTGGCATGATAATTTCCCCCACGATGGTTATCATTATTCTGATAGCCGTTGCCACCAGTATGATTATTATCGTGTTGTTGGTTGTTATCTTTTGTTTTAGCTGAATCAACACTCTCATGTGCTTCATTGCTTATCTCAGCATTTTCAAATGTCATTCTCAAACACTGTCACAAAACAAGGGTTAATTAACATATCACATATTATCCTTATACTCTGACCAACCAATTAAATACCAAATAAATTTAGGTAGGTCATACTAGCGAAGGTATTCCCCGTCTCTCTCCCTCCTAGTACTATTCTCACATCTTAGCCAGGATCATATCCTAAGCTCGATACCAGTTGTGACTCTAGACACCAACTTGTGTCAAGACCTCACATTGGTACTATCATTTTGCCACCGAAAGGCAGGCGTCCCTACGGAGAGTCGGCGGTGCATCCCCCATCAGCAGAAGTCACCGGTGAGAGGCTGGGGCTCTTCACACTTATGGCTCGATACCAACCGTGGACGCCCCAAAATTAGGTATCGTCACCCATCTTGGGTCGCCACTTACATGGTACATAAATTCAAATACAACTTACTAATATAAGCGTGCGGTACAATACGACATAAAGCGTGAGTTTGAATACAAATATTATCTACTAGATATTATACAAACTCAAAAGGAGTCCTCATTACAACTATTATCACACTATTTCACGAGAATAGTGAGGACTACTAATGCTATCCTCGGACCATTACTCTGGTTCCTGACTCGTCCCAACTATGTTCTCATTTCACGAAGAGAACGGTGAAAAAAGGTGAGCTCAACTAGCCCAAGAAGAAATATTATGACTAAGATAATGCGAGAATAAATTATCATTAGCCTTTCAACAAGTGTTAAACCGATAAAATACAATAGACAACCGGTTTAAGCGCAGCGGAATAAGCAATCCATTAAAAGAGTCGAATAGATAATAAAGTCTACTATCTTTTAGGTTTTAAAAAGTTTTCATCAATTTTTATCATTTGAGACTCAAACAATAAATAAACCACCACATCTAATCATCCACGTACTACGCGGTCAAGGATTTTCATCAAATTATCAATGGTCATGACTATACCGAATCACCCCTGGTCATAATCATACCAAAAACTATCCATCGGCGTGCATTACAGAGCCTTCGAGGACTTTTGTCACATCATTTATATCAAGTCGTGATTATCTTAGAATGATCCACAGTCATAATCATACTAAGTTCATCTATGCACGTAAGCCAAAGATAACATAATATAACATGAGGATGATGACAATGACATAATAATTCAATAAAACAAGTTCAAGAATTATTTAATCCATGAATTATTAACGTCCAAATTGTCAACAAGATCTTTGTTTCGTAGAGTAAAATTCAAGAATGATCGGAAGAATATTTCCATGAAAAGATCTTTGGATGAAACGCAAATATCAAGGATATTCTACTAATTTCATGGAGTATAGAAGTCCAAGTTTTAACCATTTGGGTATAATAAAGAATGGAATAACAAAAGAAATCACCATGCATGCAGATTGCCAGCGCAGACAAAGTTATTCAGCGAGAATAATAACAACGGAACCGAAGTCGGTGAAATTCACACAAGCGGGATGTTCCAGCAGAATAATAAAGATGAAACCGGATCCGGTGTAAAACACACGAGATAGGATATTCAACGAGAATGATAAAAAGAGCGGAACCGGTCGGTGTAAAACACATGCATACGAGGATGTTTCAATGAGAATAATAAAAAGCGGAACCGGTCGGTGTAAAACACACAGCATGACAGGATGTTCCAATGAGAATAATAGAAGAATGTCACCAAGTATAGGGTAAAATGGCGTATCTGAGTTATTCAGCCAGAATAAATAAGAATGGAATAACATAAGGATTTCACCAAGTATAGGATATGCCGCATATCTGAGGTTATGTATAGGGTATATCACTTTTACTGAGTTATTCCAATGTAATAATAGTGAATGGAATAATGAAGTTCTCTTCAAGAAGAAAGAATAACACCCTTAAGTAAAAGAACCTGAATATAGAAGTAGTGAAGTAGCGAGAATACTCTTCTTCTTTCTATAATTTTCTCTATAAACCTTCTCTCTATAATTTCTCTCTAGAGTTTCAATGAATTCGTAAGAAAATAATGAAGGAAACGAAAGCTACATTTATAGGAAAATGGAATGCATAGTAACTAATCCATGAAGCGATCCAGATTGATTTACTTTAATCGACGGTCCATATTTAAAGAAAAATCTTTTAAATAAAATATAATATATTCTATTTATATAAAAACATTTTACTATGCAATACTATGCAAAACACTATGCAAAATACTATGCAACACTATGCATAATAAAATATAATATATCTATTTATAGAATAACTTTAATAAAGTATTCTATTTTATATAAAAAGATATTTCTATTTTATTACGTTAATAATCTGAATAAAACAAAAGCGTCATTATATTTATAATAATTCATATTATTAATCGACAATAATGGAATCAAACCGAGTGACTTCTCACATAGGCATCGATAATCAATACAGGTGTCTTCTTATGCAACCACACGTATTCTTTGTACTTTTACTACCTGAGTAGTAGTTCAACAAGATCAAGCGGTAAAACTTCCGCCGTTATTTTAATAAAATATTTTTGTCGTTTTCTCAATCCGACAATAATTACATTATGGGGTCCACCAATGATTGAGTAGTTATGCGAATATTCCCGCTAAATCGAATATTCCCGACCAATCGAATATAATATAACCACTTGCATACTTTTGCAAAATTTATAAATACTACCCACAACTATAATATTATCTCAAATTCACACCATAATATTAAAAATTATTTCGACAAAATTTAAATCTTTATTGATAAAAAACGGGGTCTCACAAATATCATTCAAAATCGCTACTCTTATCCAAGACTTGGATAATGACGTTACATTGATACCAACTGCGGACTTCTATCCTTTAACCTAGAATAGACCTCACGATGATACTATCAACTTGTCATCGTCATTCAAGACGTCGCTTCTGAAGAAAGTCGGCTTTGCATGCATTCCACACAAGAAAGTCAACAACGAAAGGATCGGGGCTCTTTACTTATGGCTTGATATAACAAATGATTAACTTTAGGGTTTGGTTACTTTGAATTAAGTATAACAGGTTGGTTAGGAATATGAAAGCTAATAACCTTACAAAAAGAATAATGAGTAGTTAATCAATCGTTTTCAAAAATTACCTCAAAGGCAAGTATTTTCAAAGAGATAAAATCGACGAAGTAGCGTGAAAGTGTTTATTTGAAACAACAAGATTAATAAGCGATGGAGGTAACGAAGGTTTCTCCCAACGAAGTTTGATAGATAAATCAAAGTCTAATTTTCCGGATTCAAATTTAAACATTGAACACAACTAGGTAGAATAAAAGAGTGGGTAGAACTTGTATTGAATAAAGTATAGACTTCGCAATAATTTATAATTAATTTACCCGTAATAACTTCGTTCGGGGTTTCTCGACAAACGCTCTCGCTTTAAATTACCGAAGTTTGACTTTACTATAGGTACATTCCACCCTTAAGTGCTTCTTCACATTCCCGATCCATGATTTGAATCATTATTCTCCGATCCATATCGAATTCGGGTTGACCGCTATGCATGTGGTAATTAGAATTCGATGTTGGTGGTTCTCTCCAATTCTTTCAAAAAGCAAAGTCCATTTCATCTATTTTGGCTTTATTGGATGGACGTCTTTTTCTACACTATCAACGCGTTGTGCGACTTTTTTTACCCATGCATCGTCTATTCTCCTTCGTTCATTGTTTCTTCTTTCACTAATCTTTGATTTTTAAATTCTCGATTCCAACTTTAATATCTTACACCACCGCCAAAGCGTGATTTTGTTCGAGCATCACATATCGGGTAACCCAATTTTGAATTGTTGTATCCCTTTGTTCCACGACGCATCGTTCTTGCCGTTCTTCAACTCGTTCTTCTAGCTCACGAACACGATTTTGTAATTCTAAGTTTTGATCATAAACTTCTTCTAACCAATTCTCCTCAGTTCCTCTTCTTCCTCTTCTTCCTCTTCTTCCTCACTCTCACCGCTACCTCTGCTGACTAGATCGGGTGCAACAATTAGTTCTTCATTTACTACGTGGATATCTTTAATTTGTTCCTCGTCGACCTTTGCATTAACACGATTAGTGATTAAAGGTGTCACAACGGTCACATTCACTCCATTGTGAATATTTTCAAATTTGCCATTTCAAACACCGCCACAACATGAGGGTTAATTAATATATCAAATATTATCCCTATACTCGACGTGACCAATTAAATAACAAATAAACTTAGGTAGGTCATACTAGCGAAGGAATTCCCGTCTCTCCCTCCTAGTTCTTATCTCGCATCTTAGCAGGGATCATATCCCTAAGCTCGATACTGTTGTGGACGCCCCCAAAATTTGGTATACGTCACCCATCTTGGGTCGCCACTTACATGGTACAAAATACAAATACAAACTTAATTATACATATGTCGTGTAACATACGACAATACATAAACTAAGAGTTCTAATAGGAATATTGTCATTTAGACAATATCCATACTCAAGGAGTCCTCATTACATTTATTGTCACACTATTTAATGAGAATAGTGAGGACTACTAATGCTATCTTCGGGACCATCACTCTTTTCCCGACTCGTCTCCAAAATTTATATTCTCATTTCAAGAGACGGTGAAAGAAAGGGTGAGCTCAACTAGCCCAAGAAGAAATATTATAACTAAGATAATGCAGAATAAATTATCAATAGTCTTTCAACAATGTTTAAGCGATAAAATACAATAGACAACCGGTTTAAGCTGCAATGAATATCTGATCCATTAAAAGAGTCAAGTAGAAAATAAAGTCTACTATCTTTTAGGTTTTAAAAGGTTTTCATCAATTTTATCACTAAGACTCGGTTTAATGAATAAATCACAATATCTAATCATCCCCGTACCACGGTCAAGGATTTTCATCAAATTATCAATGGTCACATGACTATACCAAATCACCCTCGGTCATAATCATACCAAAAACTATCCATCATCGCATTACAGGCCACCGAGGACTTTTGTCACATCATTTATATCAAGCCATGATTATCTTAAGAATGATCCTCGGTCATTATCATACTAAGTTCATCTATGCACGTAAGCCAAAGATAACATAATATAACATGAGGATAATGACAATGACATAATAATTGATAAAACAAGTTCACGAATTAATTTATTAGGAACTAATAACATCCAATTTGTCAACATGACATCTTTGCTTTGTAGAGTAAAATTCAAGAATGCTCGGAAAATATTTTCATGAAAAATCTTTGGATGAAGCCTTAAATATCGAGGATATTCCACTAAATTCATGGAGTATAAAAGTCAAAATTTTAACCAATTTGAGTATAATAGCGAATGAAATAACAAAAGAAATCACCGTGCATGCGATACTTGATAGACAAGGTTATTCAACCGAGAATAATAAATACTGAGAATAATAAAAAGCGGAATCGGTCAGGAAAAAACACACCACAGGATATTCGATAGAATAATAAAGACAAAATAATAAAAGGCGGAACCGGTCCGGCGTAGAAAGCCTGAAACAGGATGTTCCGATGGAATAATAAAATAATAGAAGAATGTCACCAAGTATAGGGGATTCCAGCATATACTGAGTTATTCCAATGAGAATAAATAAGAATAGAATAATATAAGGATTTCACCAAGTATAGGGTATTCGCATATACTGGTCGTGTATAGGGTATGCCACTTTTACGGAGTTATTCCAATGAGAATAATAAAGAATGGAATAATGAAGTTCTCTTCGTGAATAAAAAAAATAACACCCTTACGAGTACAACAAATAATATTCCCTACCTTAGAAAAGTGAATATTGAAAAAGTGAAGTAAGAAAATACTTTTCTTCTTCTCTCTATAGTTTTCTCTACAGAGTTTGATTGAATTCGTGAAATAATGAAGGAATGAACTTTTATTTATAGAAAAAGCGAGGGTGGCTCTTGAGTCTTAACGAAGGGTCAAAATGACTTTCTTGGTAATATTGAAGAGACAATACTCTTATTTGTGAAGGGTAATTAACCCTTGGAATCAAGAAGAGGCGAGTTAACTCTTGGTAATATTGAAGGACACTCTACTATTTACGAAGGGGTAATTACTATTATTGGCGAAGGTAATTACTTATCGACGAAAGTAATTACTATTGAAGAAGGTAATTACTATTGGCGAAGGTAAATACTATCGACGAAGGTAATTACTATTCACAAAGGTAATTACTATTCACAAAGGTAATTACTATCGAGCGAAGGTAAATACTATCGACGAAGGTAATTTCTTATTCACAAAGGTAATTACTATTCACAAAGGTAATTACTATTGTGAAGGGACTCTAAGATGATGACATATGGGCCCCCATAAAATAATCAAACTTACCACAAACGTCTCATAATGACTCTTTATATACATCGAGGATTGAATAAATATTACCACAAATCATTTTATTTTTAATCAACACATATTTAATCTTTCAACAATTATTAATCATTTATAACTTGTCGTCTCATATTATACTGAGATGATCTTTGTGACAATAATTGAATCAATAATATAAGAGATATGATCAAGAATTCTTCGTGTGAATAATTGAAAGATAGGTGAGTGACTTCTCACGTAAGCATCGATAATCAATATCGTGTCTTACTATACAACTACGCGTATTCATGTACTTTTACTAGGGTAGTTCAACGGTTTTAATGAATAACACCTCTGTAGATTATTTTTATAGAAAAATAATTTTGTCGTTTTCTAATTACGACAATACTTAGTTATTAAGTCCAATTGATGATGATTGGTAGTCGTGCTAATATTAAACAAAAAGAATATTCCCACCAAAACGAATATTTTATAACAACTTTAACTACTTTACAAAATTTATAAATATTACCCACAACTATAACATTATATCAAATTTATTCCATAATATTCAAAAATAATATTTATAGAAAATTCATCTTTATTTATAAAAGCGGGGTCTTACATTAATTAAAGCGTAATTTTTTAGAGTAAGTTAATCGATTGACGATAGAATCTTGACACATACATCTGATATCTTCTCGCGTGTCGATATTTTATCGATCGATCGATTAACTTCTTCGAAAAAATAAACTTCATACTAACCACTTTCTGTATAATGTATCTTTCGGGAGTCGTTACCATGAAGTTTATTTTTGGGTATATATAGGTGAGACTTTATGTGTGTCAGTATTTTATTAGATAATTGACCAACTTATTAAAAAAAAACTTTATGCTAACCGGATCCGTATCTTTCATTCCATTAAAAATATGCAATTTTTTAAGTTATAATAGTGGGGTACTATTTATCTAAGGTCCACCATATATTTTTTTTTATTGTTAATTTTCACACACTTACATTACACTCACACATTTAAGAATTAAAAAAAATCAAATATTAATTTTATAAAAATTACAAGACAAGAATTACCCTTAAGCCAAGAACCATGCGTCAAACGTCCACCGTATCAAGTAATTCTAAGTTATAAAGTATAATATGGGTGGGGTACCTCCACTTGTAACCTCATGTTGGTGTGTAGGCATGCAGAAGTGTGTATTAATAGTATTTTCGAAGGTTCTGACTTACTACCCAGTCCAGTCAGTGCGTGGACCTGGCTGGGCTTGGAGCCTTGCTCCTCCATCCATAATCCATTTCGTCATCTCCCTCCCTCCCTCCGCCCTATGTCCTCTGCCCTCTACGAAAGGATTATTAGCAATTAGAGTAATAATATTAATAATAACATAGAAATGAGATGACATAGAGAGAGAGATGGGATGTTGATTTTGTGTTTGGGTTTGGGCTTATGTGGAGAGGGGGGGGGTTGAGTGTTAGTAGTAATTAGTATGCTGACGAAGGAGAAGAAGAAGAAGAGGACACACACGGCACATCTAATTAGGGAAAATGAAACTTTAATTTATATATAATCTGTAGAATGGAGTGGAATTGAAGGCTGTCGCTGTGATTAAGGAAGGAAACAGAGAACGTTTTGGCATTGGGATTCCATGTTTATTCTTCCCATTTCCTACTGATCTTCTTCTCCTATTTTCCATCCCTTTTATTCCCCCTATAACTTCCTTCTATTTCTCAGGATTCTTATTACCCACACCACACCAGACCACACCCACCCTACCGATACTTACACACACACACACACACACACATATATATATATATATATATATATATATATCATCGACTCAATTCTTTTGTCATCTCTCTCTCTTTTTTTTACTCGTACATCTCCTCCGGTGCTCATCTTTCTAGATCCCGTACGGAGGGACAATTTCCACCGTCTGATCATTTGACTCCCTTTCTTTGACTCGGTCGCTCTGAAACACTCGAAAGAGACGAAACAAACAAACAAACTTACTTTGTTGAGAGAGAGAGAGAGAGAGAGCAGACAGACAGAAAAACAAACAAACAAACAGAGCGTTTCTTTTTTAAAGCTTTCTTTGATGGGGCAGTGTTACGGCAAGACCATTCCTACTTCCGACGGCGCCACCACAATCGTCGATTCCGGTGCCGTTGACAACCCTCCTCACTCTCCACTCCCTTCCTCTGCCGTCACCGTTCCTTCTGCCAAAAGCACACCCGCTCGATCGTCTGCCAACAATCCATGGCCGAGTCCCTATCCTCAAGGCGGTGCCAGTCCGCTTCAGGTCGGAGTGTCGCCGTCTCCGGCTAGGTCGACTCCGCGGAGGTTCTTCAAGCGCCCATTCCCTCCCCCGTCTCCCGCCAAGCACATCAAAGCTTCGCTAGCCAAGCGATTCGGGCATGCGAAGCCCCGGGAAGGCCCGATTCCCGAAGATGGAGCCACGGAGCCTGATCAGTTACTCGATAAAAACTTCGGCTACAATAAGAATTTCGGAGATAAGTATGAATTGGGGAAGGAAATTGGGCGTGGACATTTCGGTCATACCTGCCATGCTAAGGGTAGAAAAGGCGAGCTCAAGGATCATGCTGTTGCTGTAAAAATTATTTCCAAATCTAAGGTTCCTTCTTTCATCTTTGTATTCAACCCTGAATTGTTCAATTTTATTACTCAAGTTCTGTTTTTGCTCACTTGTTGACTTAATTTCCCGTTGCCAAATATCAAATTTAAATAGTAAATGAACTTGAATACAAAATTAGGATGACTTACTGGTTTTCTGATCGAAAGTTCCAATTTTTAGAGGCTAATTGATTATGTGAACTTTTAATTCTAGAGTGAGTCCCCTAAGCTGGCCAATGCAAGCAATTGGAAAAAAATTCCATGAACTTTATATGTGAAATTGAAAAAGAATTTCCTGTGTACTCAGTATTAAGATGGATAAGATAATATTATATGGTCTTATATTCAAGTAATCGGCATTAGTGATGAATTTTCTGATTTCTTTCCTTATCCTCATTTTGTATTTAAAAAGTATTCTCTATGAAGATTGTTTTTACAAATAGATTTTAGGAAGAGCTTTGTTATTGACTCGTGGTTGACCTGGTTAGAAACTTACCCTGTAAATTTTAATAACCTTGGCTTAATCAGCAAAGTTTGTCTAAGAAATAAATATCAGAGCTTAATGAGTAAAATCTTGAGCACTGAGCAGAGCCCATTCAAGGCCCCTCTTCAGCTAATTTAAGCTTTTATTTTGAGCTTGTCAACTTGCCCAGCCTAATACAAGCTAGTCTTGACTTGGTTGGCACTACTGAGTTGCAGGGGTGTTGAATAAAATATTGTGAGCTGTGTATTTTCTTTTTGATGGATCACACTGTAGCAGTTTCTCTTCTGAATAAAGAACATAATGCAGTTATTTTGTCCATGGGTAATGCGAAGTGCCTCGTAGTTATTTATGCAAATATATTGAAATTAATAAGACCAAACACAATGCTCTCCACCCCCCACCCCCCCCCCAAAAGCAAAAACTATAATTCTTTGTGAATAAATGTTCCACGTTTGCGGAATGCATGCATATTTGTATGTGCTTGAACAGATTAGGAAAGAAACGAAATGAGCTCGTGAACTAGATTTGTTATGAAATATACTGAACTTGTCATTTTATGTCTAAGTTCGGGAATATCGACTGATTGAAACAACAAAATGACTTAATTAACGAGCATGTGGCATCTGTCTTTCTATTGCAAGATTAGAAAGGATCTTTAATTTAATGCAAGCATTAATATTCTGTTGTTGAAATAGTTGTTTGTTCTTATTTAAACCATTTATCTCTTTGATTGGTGGGTTTTTCTAAACATGTTTCCTTTAACAAGGAAACATTATTGTCGGACAGGAAACTGTGTCCAGTCATGAATATGTAAAAGAATTTTCAATGCAAGTATATTATGGCACCTGTTTTTTAAGTGCAATATAAGAAACGATCTTTACCTTGTTGGAACCGGTAATACTCTATTGTCGGAACTAACGTGGGCTGTCATTTTGCCATTTATCTCTCTTAGTTCACTATTTTCCTTAAATCTGTCTCTTGTAACATGGACACATAAAGCAGTGCAACTGTTAGATAGGAAACTTAGTCCAATCATTAGTATTTAGAAGAATTTACAATGCAAGTACTTGTGGCTTTATATTTCGAATTCTTTTTGCTTACTTATTACTGCGTATTTGTAAATGCATTAGACGTGTAACTAGTAGGGCCATAAAATTCTTGATGCCAACATGTTAGGGAAAACAGAACTAGAAAGACTTCAGATGGGCAAGCCTTTGATACTAGTTGAGCAAGAACGCAACATAATAATTAAAATTTTCTTAATGTATAATTTTTATAATCACAGTGAGATTGACTATCACATATGTTGTATAGCTTAAGAATTTATTTACGCTTCTATAACTTTTATTTACATATAAATTTTTCGTTACATGAATATCATTGCCATTCAAGAATAATGTCCAAAATCGTCATGATTTGACATCTTGTTTTATTTTATTTTTATAAAGTAATAATTTGGAACTTTATAATTTTGCATTCTAGTGCTTGGCTTCTTTGCTGGGTTATGCATGGTCACACGAAAGAAGGAGTTATAGACATTTGGGAGATGAGCATGGATATTCAGATTGAAGATTTATTATATTTGAAATTGCTTTGGTTGAAAGAAAATCTTGAGGTGATGATTATAAGCCGAAAAAAATCTTGAGGTGATGCAATTCTAGAAAGAATAGCATCACCTCAAGTTTTTTTTTTTGGCTCATCATCATCACCTCAGGTTTGGTTTTCCAATTTACACCCCTCGTTAATGTTTACCTTTTAAACTTCTTGAAATTAAATTTCATTTGAAGTAGTTCTCTTCTTGTAAGTCTGTCATGCATATAGACTATATGATCAATGATTTCTTTATATAATGTGTAGCTTGAGTGGCGTAGTATACGTGACTCACAGGGACATACCAATTGATTTGATGATTTCATGTAAATTATCAATGGGAAATTCTCGTGAATACTATAAATGATTAATTTTAGTGGTTATGCTCATTATAGAAATATGATATGTATGGATTATTAGCATTGATGACTTCTGGTGAAATCTGGGTACATTGTGGTTTTTATTTTTTGTGTATGATCAAGAAAATGTTTAATTTGTTATTGTTGAACCCATTAAATGTGGATTCATCTCCCAAAAGGGAAATATATTGTGCTGTCAGTTATCAAAAAAGATAAATATCTATTTATGGTTTCGCAATATGCCCTGAATTTATTGAATCTTAAAATCATACCCATTACCAAAGGACTCACAAGTAGCTGAGCAGATTGTTAATATTAGTGATTGAACTTTTTAAAGTATTGGAACCTTAATTGTGTTGAGATGCATATAAAGTATGTTTATCAAATTGCTACAGTTGAATTGGTAACATTGTGAAAATTGGAATTTTCATTATTTCCAAATAATACTACTAAAGAATATTTTTGGAAAATGAGGTCAAGATTTGTCAGACAGAATGACAGAATCACAAAGTGCATAGAGATTTACGTGGTTAAGTTTGTGAGAGAAGCCCAAGAGAAAGAGGTGGTGAAGGATTTTTACAATGAAACCAAAGATTAACATAATTTTTCATATAAAAAAAATCTACTGTGCCAGACAATGTGCACAGGCTAAGTCTCAGAGAATATTGAAACCTAAACCGTAATTTGTAAATATAAATCTTAGGGTCGGGATGAAACATAGTAGAATCGTGGTGTGTCTGTATGTGGCCCATTGGCTAATAATTTCAATAAGTAAACTGTAGCTGTTGCATCCTGTGATAGGTTACATGTTGTAGCAGAATACAAGACATCACAACAAATTATATTGTGTACTTATGCTTAAGGTTTAAAACATATTTATACATTCTGGATGTTTGTCGTGTTTGATGAATCCATTATCGTCACTTATTTCCTTACCTTATTATGTACTCAATAAGATATCATGCAGTGCCTGCATCTTTACAAGCTTTGTCATGGCAGATGACGACGGCAATATCAATTGAAGACGTTCGTAGAGAAGTGAAAATATTAAAAGCTTTATCTGGCCATAAGCATTTGGTCAAATATTATGATGCCTGCGAGGATGCCAACAACGTGTACATAATCATGGAGTATGTCTTTTCTTGTCTCTATATGATCATTATCATGGAAAATGAAGAAACTTTACCTTTTTTCTATGGGTGACTGCTTTTCAGTTTTCTCGTCTAATTAAATTGTTAACGTATGATTTTTGCAGTATAGGTATCATGATCAGGTTTACACAATCTTTTTCTTTGATCAATGAAATAAAAGCTTCGTTTACTTGTTAAAAAATAAATTAGAACATTACTTTTGATTGTTTTTTGGCTTTACTTGAAATTTTTTGAGTTCAGTGTGTTGGTTCAATATTCTGGGGTTTTATTGAATGGTTTTAGGTAACCATTGTAAGTTGGAGTTTACCCTGAATTTTGTGTCTGATGAAGCTTTTCTTATTCCCTATAATCAGATTGTGTGAAGGTGGAGAACTACTTGACAGAATATTGTCAAGGTAACGTGGACATATTTGGTCTTTTTGGACTGCATATTGTTATTGAATAATCCTGTTTGTGGTTACAACTCACGTCTATACTTCTAGCAGAGGGGGAAGGTACACAGAAGAGGATGCAAAGCTTATTATTGTTCAAATTTTGAGTGTGGTTGCTTTCTGTCATCTTCAAGGAGTTGTGCACCGTGACTTAAAGCCTGAGGTTGTCAATTTTTCAAAGTTAGAATCTTAATTTATTTAATCATTTCCAGATGGTAGTGCTCATTCCCGCTGTGTCCTTTTTCTTTCTTATTAATCCTCTTTCCGATGCATTACAGAATTTTCTTTTCACCTCTAGAAACGAAGATGCTGATATGAAGCTTATTGATTTTGGTCTTTCTGATTTTATCAGACCAGGTAATTATGACAGATCATACTTGCTGCTATCCATCAACCTTATGGCTGTTGATGGATACTATCTTATATAATTCTTCAAAGATTACCAGTACTTCATCATACTTCACTGGCATGACATACTTTCTCATCTTGTTTCCTTGAACTGTTTCCTTGGATACGTTTTTCTTTTGGTACCTTAAAATAAATATTCACCAAATCATTTCAATAAATCTGAAGAATATATTAAAATTCTCTGATTGAAATTAAGCCTACATCTGTGTAGTTATTGATGATTAAATGCTCACTGCTTGTATATAATACTTTTATGTTTTATGCATATTGAACTAGACTTGGGGTAATACAGAAGTTGCTTATCATAAATTGAATAAATTTTCAAATTTGGCTTGTTTTATTTATAGTCGTAAATGTTGCTAGCCAAGTATAACTGGTTGCTAGTAACTAATTGTTTAGTGCCTGACTTGCCGGGTTTTGTTATTTGAGAGTTGACACATGTAAGTAATCAAATCCAGTTCTATTCTAATGCTAAGATTAAAGATATTTAGTGTTTACGTACAGTTTCTTTTATTATTTTTGGTCCTCAGTTGTACAAAATTCAGGATTTTCGGAAAATACAAGATTAACCTGTGAAATTCCTTCTCTTTATCTTTTTATCACAAAGGTCTTGTAAGCCATTAAATGGGGTACTATTTGGCTTGTATCAAATGGTTATTTTCTCACTTCAAAGAAACATTCTAGCAGCTGATATTTTATGGGGACTGATCATTATTGCCTCAGCTTAACACAAACCAGCTCCAAAAGGGTACATAAGTTTAGTACTGGTGGGCTGGTGACAATTTACAAGGAGGATTCACACACCCTTATTTAATTTGGGAAAATCTATTTTTATACTATTAAGAACATAACCCATAAATCTACCCCACTCACTGTTTTATTTTGTATGTGTGTTTCTGCAGACGAAAGACTTAATGACATTGTTGGAAGTGCGTACTATGTGGCACCAGAAGTCCTACATAGGTCCTACAGCCTGGAAGCAGATATTTGGAGTATTGGTGTTATTACTTACATTTTATTGTGTGGAAGCAGACCATTCTGGGCGAGAACAGAATCAGGAATTTTTCGTGCAGTACTAAGAGCTGATCCTAACTTTGATGATATACCTTGGCCTTCTGTGTCACCTGAAGCCAAGGATTTCGTGAAAAGGCTTCTGAACAAGGACTACAGGAAAAGGATGACTGCTGCTCAAGCTCTGAGTAAGTTGTTCAACTGTTCTCAGAAGTCGGAATATTCCATGGATATTGCCAGCATTTTTACCTATATGCAATTCAATGGTTTTGTTAATTATGGCAATTTTACACTGATTAGGAATTTAGGATGGCTCGATAACCAGTATAATGAATATTTCAAAAGAAAAAAAGTTGATAAATAATTATGACATACAGTCTATTGAATGCTATTTCTTTTAAATTCATTCCTGGGGACTGTTGCCATGTTTGGTCATTTCCTCCTTGCGGCGTAATTTACATGATGCAGCTGTACATGTTGACCACTTGACCTACAGTAATTATCATTGATGCAACCGCAAATTAATGCAATTTCAGATTTATTAGTTGCTAATTTGTACTGATGATAATCTATATAGTTCTTACCTTTGATTGAACATTTTTGTGGTTACAGCTCACCCATGGCTGCGAAGCGAAAGCCATCCTATTCCTTTAGATATATTGATGTATAAGTTGGTGAAGTCATACCTTCATGCTACACCTTTCAAACGCGTGGCACTGAAGGTAATATATACATACTATAAACTATCATTCCATCACTCAAATTTGTCAGATTAATTTTTTTTTCTTGACATGATAGTTTTTTGGTATTGCTTACATGCATATGTAGATATCTTAGTAACCAGATTCACTTATTCAGGTGCAATATTCACTTCTCAACTCGTGAATCAGCGAGTTGAGAGCTAACTCTGTATAAATTCGCGGATTGACCTGTTCAAATCCAAGATCTGGTCGGGTCAGTCTCAAGTTGGTATATCTTACATAATAACCAATTTGGAACTGACCATGCATGAGTTGTAACCAAGTTTGCTTTGCACTAGATTGATCAGCTCATCATGCATGCCAGAATGTTCAAAATTCCAACTGCAAGGAATTGAACCTGAGACCGTCGCTCATTGAGTGGTGCTTGCTGCTAGCTACTAGCTACATAGCCAATTTAGCTGTTGTGTGTTTCAGATGTGTAATTATTACTTATACTCGATCAACTGAAGAAAATCAAACATTGAAAGCAAGTTAGGAAAATGGTAATCTAGAAATCTCACCAACAAGATTGCATTTTATGTGATTATATGCATATACATTTAATCAATTTAATAAGTTCTATGAAAAATGATACTTACTACATGTACATCCTGAAGGTGTTTGAGATCCTATGTATATCAAAATTGAGAATTCAGCATTTTCATTCCACAAATTAGTAACTTGAGGTATATTTTATATATTATACTCCCTCCTTTCCAAATATAAAAAATTCGAGATATTTTCAAACTCAAAATTGTAATGAAATCATTTACTTTAGACAATACCATTATTGACATTGTAAACTAAATAAAAAAAGTACTACTAATTAAAAGTTTTATTGTTTTCAAAGTTAAATGAATCACATTAATTTTGAATTTGAAAATTCAAACTTGATCTTGAACAGAGGACTAGTTTTTTTTTTCTCTACGAGAAAGTGAGACATTTTGACCTATGCGTTACCCCCATTGTAATTCTCAAATCAGTTTCTTGAGAAAATGGCCAAATGATTCCTGGCTTCTGCAGTTGGTTATTTCCTCTCTTCTCCTCCTGTGTTTAATTGTATGGTTGCCTTCGGTCTGACTGCCTCTCATTCTTTCTCTAATTCTTGAGTTGTAAAGTACACTTACTGTAGAACAACAGCTTTGAAAATGTGCCTTGCTATGTGCAGCTCTATGCTTACTTTTTCTGAAGTGGTTTAGTCATTCTATGCTTTTGTTTCTTGCATTAGTTTTCCAATTCGTTTTGAGCTTCTTTCAACACCCCCACCCCCAAAACAAAAATATGGGGGAAAACCCCCCAGATTTGCAGCCATTCAGGTACAGTTATTTTAAGAGTATAAATGATAATTAAAGTAGTGTTCAATCCACCTTTTGGGGATTTTTTTTCAGAAATCTTCTGCCAAACGTGCTTACAACCTATTCAAAAGCCAGTGTTGGTGTCTTAGTGTGCATTCATATTTGTGGAAACAGGTCTGAGTGGTTTGGTTCCTTTTTGTGGAATGATTAGAAAGTACATAATCTGCTTAAAAATTGCTGCCATAAATTTAATAGTTGATTTTGTTTCTGGTTGAAGTTATAATCCTTGTTTGGTTGTTTTTTAATAATTGCAGGCTCTCTCAAAAGCATTAACGGAGGATGACTTGATTTACCTTAGATCTCAATTCATGCTAATGGAACCTAATAAAGATGGCCGTGTTTCTCTTGACAACTTCCGCATGGTTTTTCACTGATACCTTCCTTTCTAATTTCGTCATTGAAATTCTGTTTCAATTTGGTCTTTAAAAATAAATATGTAATGGCATGTGTAAGATATCTTGTAAGAAATCAAATTATTTCTCGTATTAGTCATATTTCATCCTTTTCAGTTAGAAAGTCAAAATCATGTTAAATTAACATTCAACTTGCAGGCTCTTCTGCGAAATGCAACTGATGCAATGAAGGAGTCGAGGGTTCCTGATATTCTAAATGCGGTGAGGCATCAGGTTTCATGTATATATAACCATTGTATCTGATTATTTTTTTTATCTATTCGTTGGATTTTTAAAATATTAAAACTTACTCCCTCCGTTCCATAATATATGACGTTTTAGATGATTTTATTTGTCCCAAATTATTTGACATTTTAGAAAATCTAGGAGAATTAATTACAATCTTTCTAAAATTATCCTTCATGGGAAAATGTTAGAGAGTATAAGATAAGTATGGTAATAAATGAGAATTTAAGGGCATTATAGACAATTGATACTATATTTAATGCTTTCCAACCATTTCCTTAATTCTTGTGCACAATTCTAAAACGTCATATATTATGGGACGGAGGGAGTACTTGACTATAATGAAGTTTGGTACTCAGATGTTAATGATGGATACCCATTTTGGGTCACCCCAAAAAGAAAAGTGGATTCTTATATTGGGAACGTGATGGTATGTTTTATTCACAGGTTTAACCATGAGCTTAAGGATTACCTAATGGCTATTGATAAACTTAAAAAAAACTAGTTTGGAATGTTGTGAACACATATATCTGGGGAATTTTGAGTTGCATTATGTATAACTAACTTAAACATATCCTTCTTAATCCTAGGAAGCATGAAAGACAAAGTAGTTTAAATATTTAGTGTGGACATAATTTATCAGCTCATAGCATTCTGTTTGCTCATCTTTTGTTAGATGGCACCTCTCTCTTATCGAAGGATGGACTTTGAGGAATTTTGTGCAGCTGCAATCAGCACATACCAACTCGAAGCTCTTGAAGGATGGCAGAATATTGCATCTACAGCGTTTGAGCATTTTGAACAAGAGGGTAACCGAGTAATCTCAGTGGAGGAATTGGCTCGGGTATAAGATTCAAGCACCGAGATTCTTTACACATTTTTCTCTTTCTATCATATTTTTAGCTCAACATTGTTTCTGATGGATCTAGATATAATAACCCCATTGATGCAGGAACTGAATGTGGGCCCTACAGCTCATTCAATTCTTAAAGACTGGATCAGAAGTGACGGGAAGCTTAGTTTGCTTGGGTATACCAAATTTTTGCATGGTGTAACTCTCCGCAGCGCAAATACAAGACAGCAGTAGTTTTTGTTTATTCTCTTGTAGAAATTGGCAAATGATAGCAATTTTTTATTTATGGCATTCAAAGGTAGTACTCTTTTCCTTTAGAGATGGGGGGAAAGAAAATTTGTGTACAAATGAATATAGTAGGAGTCAACTAGGATGTCTGGGCAGGCAATTTTAAGTTGACAGAAATTTTCCCTGTTGTTTAGTCCTAAATTGCAGATCCTAAAATCGTTCGGGTTTAAGATTGAAGCTTGAAATCTTTTAAAGGATAGTTTAGAAGTAGTGTAGTTGGTTTTAAATATCTGGTTCTCTAACTTTGTTCAACTTGAATGACATTTAGAGAGAAGGGATTCATTCTTCTGGCACAAAGAAGAGAATGACAATTCCTTGTTATAACATACTCACTGTTTAAGGAATTTAGGTCAGATGAATAACTCCCTAGCTTTGTATGGGGGGAAAAGAGTAGTCTTTCTTTCTTTGTATTGAAGGAGTAATGGAATGTATTTTATTTTTTATTTGACAGGGCTAGTATTTAGACACTAAATTGTAATAATATGTTTCTCTTCTTTAGCCTAGGTAGGTAGCTATAGGATAGGAGGAGAAGCATTTTCTTTCCCATTGGAAAAAGGCCAAAATTTGAAATTATTGATTGTATTGGTCCAGACATGCATACATATGCAGAGTAGTATTGGTCTTGACCGGAAAGGAAGTAATACAGTCTGCCCATTTTCTTCAAATGTAAGTGAAACATTCTTCTGTTTATGTCTAATCTATCCGTGTCTGGGTGAGTGGGGTTGGGGTTGGGGTGGGAGTAGGTACTTAAATCAGTACATTGCCTTGCCCTTAGGATCACAAACTTACTTTGAACATTTTTACATTCGACCGGACATAGGATAGGACCATCCGATCTGTTTTGTATTTTAAAATTATCAAACAAAACTCTCTTTAAAAACGGACAAGAGTAGAGTAGAGTATATTATAAGGAACTGATATTTTCATATTAAAAATTAATATTTATGTATGATATCTTTTACAAATAAATTGTTAATGAGTCCTACATTCGTGCGAGAGATATTCGTGTAAAAATATTATTTTAACATGTGAAAATATTAATTTCTTAATACTACTATCACATAGAATAATTACATATATATTGCTCACATACTATTGATGTGGCAGCATGTGATTTGTTGTTAATATGACCTATTTAACTCAACAACAAATCATATACTGGTCACGTCAGCTGTATGTAATTTTTATGTTACCATCTTTATGTGATAGAAGCATTATTTTTGATCATCTTTAAGTATGTAATCTTTATGTTACCATCTTTATGTGATCATATATTGTCACACGTTACCGGTATGTAATCTTTATGTTACCATCTTTATATGATAGTAGCATTATATACAAGGCGGCAGGCGACACATGCAAGTTACAACGCTGATGATAGAATGATGTGTCTACTTTCTCATGGATGTAAACACGCAAGTAGTATAATTCATTTATTCATTCATTCAAAAAGATAACGATTTCTGTTAATACTACAGTACTACTTCTGCAGTTGGCTTGATTAGATAAGATATTATGCATGCAACAAATTTAAAGATAAGGTTTCGTCCACCATCATCTCCATCTCTACGCTCCTCCTACGTACATACATACATATATAAGTACGTACGATTGTAGTAGTTACACCGTACTATATATATATATATATATATATATATATATATATATATGTAAACTCTCTACCAACTACTCTCTCCGATCCGATTCTTAATATAAGTCGAAATGTTTTAAATCTAACTACGTTACATTTTTGAGTTTTAAAATGAATGAGAAAAAAAAACGAAGCGAAAAATTTAAGTTTTCTTTTCTAAATTAACATGTTTCAAGTTTTTAATAATAAGCGGAAAAGAAAAGAAAAAAAATGGATAGAAAACTTGGTACACTTTTCTTTGCTTAAAGTTTTCCGTCCAAAATTGGCCAAATTTAGAGCGGAAAAGAAATTAGAATAAGTAATATTTTTATAATTTCATATTATCCGCCAAAACTTTAATATAATAAATTTTAAATTACAACTCATGTCCTCAATTTTAAATTTTCTATTCTTTTCTATTAAAAACTAGAAACAAACACAATGAAAAACTTCAAATTTTCTATTCTTTTCTTTTATGTTCTAATTTAAGTTTTCTATTCTTTTCTTTTCTGTTCAAAACTCAGAAACATAGTGTTAATATAAATTATTAGTTTTTAATATTACTCAATTACTCCTCCGTTAAATATAACTTTGGGGTTAATTCTCATACTATTTTATGTCCCATAAATAACAAAATATAAAGACAATTAATAATATCATATTTAATACTATACATACATACATACGTATGTAGTGTCACCCACCCCAAAGTTATACTAGTATCTTCTCTTCTTCTTCGGTGATTAACTGTATACTACTAGTAGTAGTACTATATAAGATTCCCTTCCATAAATTTTGCATCTATATATCTATATCTATCGTTCTTTAATAAGAGAAATCAATTAAAAACAGACAAAAGGAAAGTGAGTAAGTACTACCTTATCATCCATTTTGAAATTAAAGATGAATTAATTTTGTTTTTCTTAAGATAATTTCCAAATTTCCAAATTGATATTATTTTATTTTAGTCCTGAATATAATAATAAATGATATCCCTAGCTACCCCCTATCCCTTGTAATTAATACTATAAAATATTTGTATTAATTTCTAATTTAAGATGATTTCCAAAAATAATAACTAAGGAAAAAAAAAGATACTAGATATTAATTACAAATTTCTTTCATTTATTTAAAAATCAAAATATATCTTCAATTTTAGAAAGAGAGAAACAAAAAAGATACTAAATATTAATTACAAATTTCTTTCATTTATCTAAAAAGTCAAAATATACCCCATCTTTTAATTTTAAAAAGAGACGAGTGTTATGATTTCTTCTTCCTCTAATAACAAGAATAACAAACAAAAAGTAGAAAGAGAAATTAAAGCACTAAATATTAATTAGTAATTGCAAATTGAGTGACAACATGATCGAGTCAACCAAACAACATGCATGACCCACATTGCCCCCCCCCCCCCCCCTAGGCCCTAGCAGCTCCATTTTCATCATCATCATCATCATCTTGATCACCAAAGTAACAAATTCTAATTAACAAAACATACTACTAATTAAACCCTAAATTAAACATCAAAATTAGTCTGAAATCTTAATTTCACACCCTAAAGCAGCCGATATGGTGGTGGTGGTGTTGGTGTTGGTGGTCCCTATCAATCATACCCCGAACGTTACGAAACTGGTCGACACGGCAGGGAATGGTGATTGGGCCTTTGTGATCAAACCCGTACTCTTCCTCGGCCTCTTTGAGCAACTGCATGAAGAGCGGGTGATTGAAGTAAATGACGGGCACCACAAATCTCTCTTTTTCTTCCCCCTGCCCAACCTTCACTGCCAAACACCCCTTCGGCACATCGTCTCCAACTCTCACTTGCTGCTGCTGCTGCTTTTTCCCTCTTCCGCCCATCTAATCTATCTATAGATCTATCTATCTATCTGCAATTAATTCACAACAAAAAAGAAAAGATTTTTTTATTATTAAAAATATATATATATATATATCAAATTATAAGATGAAGATATATATATCTATGATGATCGATCAGAATGGACAAGGTTCAACAGTTATGGCTTGTTTGGGGAGGGAACAAGGAATAATGTTGGTCATGGCCGTGGACAACATGAATAGCGGCGCGCTGCAATATTTTTTTACAGAGACCGCAAAATATATATACGGCTTTATATATTTCTACAAATAAAATATACTCAACATCTCTCTCTCTCTCTCTCTCTCTCTCTCTCTATATATATATATATATATATATATATATATATATATACCACTAGTAGGGTTTCTGTTGTTTATATATATAATAAAATAACAAATAAACAATTACTACCCTTTGGTGTGTGTTTTGTGGCGTTATGACGGAACTTGGAGTGGCAAGGTTGTAAATTTGGGTGGGAGGAAGGGAAATTATGACACGTGGAGAGTGGAGTGGCATAGGGGAGGACACGTGGAATTGGAAAATGGGATACTAAGAGTATGACTTGTGAATTAACAAGGGACAGCCTATATAGCAGGTCTTGAACGTGTGACATTGATGTGTCCATGGGTCAAAAAACAAAATTCTTCCTTTTATAACCGAGCGAGCCATCACACATTAGACTTGGGTTGGGTAGTTGGGCTTGGGTACGCAATATATTATGTATCGTATGACCACATTTATACACTCTTACACTGTCAAATTAACTTAATTGACACATGAAAATAGGATCCATTCTTGTCAATGATCGATAAGAATATTAAATTTGAGTCGAATATATCAAAAAAATACACTTTTTAACAGAAAATACAATTCAATAATTCTATTAACACTCAACAATAACTAAGGATCACTTTTTCCTGTAAAGAAGTTCCAATTATGGCCAAGAAACATATGTGACCGGCTACCATGCATGGGTAGATGGAATTTGGGACTTGAATATATCTTAGATCAATAAGACACTAGTCTTACTAAGATTCTTTTTTTTTTTTTCTCATTTCCCTGAGACAGAAAAGAGTGGGGGATAGAGCTGAGCAGGCAGAGAAGATCAAATTTTGTTGGGCATTGAGTTTTTGCAAAAAAAACATTATTGGGAGAAAAGAAATGCATGCGGTAGCTGCTAGTGTTAGTGCTAGTGGTAGTAGTTACCAAATAAAATTAAGGAAATTAAGGAGAGTTAAGAGAGGAGACAAAAGGAAGGAAGGTAGGTACGTACGCACGTAATGCAAAATAAAGCAGTCGGCATATGCGAACAGCTGCCAACCAACTAGCTATGGCCGGCCATAACAAGAATCATTTCCGCGCAGCTAACCAACCGAGAAAAATGTTGAAATATACTTATAAAAGTGAGTTATCAATAGAATTAGCACTAGTAGTAGTAGTAGTAGTAGTAGTAGTAGTTCTCAAGAAAAAGAGAGGTGGGGTTATATATATATATAACATCATTGAACCAAAATGATTGCTTGGCTAGGCTGGTTAATTAATTTTTGAATAAGGCAGGCAGGCAGGCAAAGAAAGAAAGAAATGATTACCCAAACATCCACTATGGGCGGCTTGGAGATGAAATATTCAGTCCATCCAAAGTGGGGGGATAGACATAGACAATGTTTTCAACAGAGCAATAACCGATAATATGAATGAAGTAAATGTTTCTCTTTATTTGTTTTTCCTTTTACCACATGATTAGTATAAATTAAAGATGAAAACAAACCAACATTCCACCGTCCGTTAGCTACGGAAAACTTTATCCTTCCTCAACACCAAATTACTATAAGATTATTATCCACTTTTTAAACTCAAATTAAAATATTTTCAAGCTTTAATTTCAGCTGATTTATTCAAAAATTATTAAATAATAAATCTTACAATAAAATAGTATTTGTTAGATACTTCACAATATTCATCATTATATTGACTATATTTTAAAAAGTCTGTCAATTTTGAATAAAAAATATTTTTAACTTAATTTCAAAAAATGACCTTATATATATTATGCAACGGAGAGAATACTATATAAATAAAAGAAAAAAATGCAGACGAGTCCGTACTATTCTAGCATAGGTAAAATGAGAAGTGTGATAATATTTTCCGACCCCTAAGATTTGAATCATGTGTAAATATCTATATTGAAATTCGGTATGTGCACATTTAGAAGAGATTGAATAAGAATATCTGCATTTTTTAATGCTATAATAATAATATTTTTAAATTTTTTGTTAAAGAACTATCCAGACAGATCATAATCTGTCTGCTTAAATGTTTATATAAACATGTTATACAAAATCTTCTTTAACCTATTCAGACAAATTAGAACCTTTCTGCTTAAGTATTTATTTGAACCTGTTACGCTGAGCCTTCTTTATATTACTTTGGTTTTAACTGAGCACTGTATATATGACCAATGATATAATGCAGAGTTAATTAACAAATCACACAAGATAATTATTAACAAATTATGAATACCAAAATGTTTACGTGGTTCGACTCCTACCCTCTATATAATCTAGTGGTCTAATCTACGTTCAATGTCAACTGATATTGGAGACTCTTTTATTAAAAATAATATGCAATTAGTTGCAAAATATCTCCTTGTACAATCAGCTCTGAACTTTGTTGGACAACATTGCTCTCTTTGCACAACTACAATCTCTTGCACTCGACAACCACTTGCACCACTGCAACCTTAGAACTTGTTTTGTACAAGCCTATCCACCACTGGATCAAAAACAAACTACACTAGACTTGTATACAAGTTTTAATCAAGAACGAATATTATTACAATATTTTTTGAATTTCCAATAACAATAAATTAACAAGAAGGTAAAATCAGATTGTTAGAAACTTTTCTTTGAGAGCACTATTTTTCTTAATTCATTTTTTTTTCTTTTAGCCGAGAAGGATTTATATAGGAAAGAACCTACAAGAAAGAAATTAAACTACTTTCCCAATTTCAGCAGACCCAACGGGAAGAAAAATCAAGTTGTATAGGAAAGGATTTTGAATTTGAAATATAAATAGCTTAAATCAAGGGATAAGATTTAGCAAAATTAACGACATGAAATAAGGGATAAGATATTAGAAAAAATAAGCTCAATCAACTTTAATTATGGAAAAGATTTTACTTTTTGATATAACTTTGGAAAACAAGGTTCAAGAATTAAAATATTTCTAGTAAATAAGAGATGCCTTAAAATTAAAATAAAATCCTTACATTGATTTACTAGGTGATTTCCTAGAGACCTAATCAGTGATATCTCTAAGAACATTTTTTTCACAATAGAATCAGTCCAATAACTTAAAACCACAAAACATCTCTATATAAAATATTTGTTGTCATCATTAAAATAAAAACTCATAAATCAACATATATAAATATCGGCGGTCCGGATCTTAAGCTCACCCCTTATCTAACATACCTTGCTAACCCCCCTTATACGACGGACCGAACGACGATTCGGCTCGTCGCTATATATAGAACCGTTGTCTTAGCTTTTAGCGACGGACAACATATAGCGACGGACCGAATCGTCGCCTGCTCCGTCGCTAAAAAGGGGTGAACAAAGTATGTTAGATAAAAGGTGAGTTTAAGATCTGGACCGTATATACCGGTTATTAGGACTGAGGTCTCTATCTTGAGTTTTACATCAAGAACATGTCCCTTATACAATCCGTCTCCTATCTCGGTGGTCCGCAACGATGGTTGACGAACAAAATCGTCGGTAAACCTGTCACCATATGATCTGAACTCCCATTTATAGCAGACAGATTCCGAGTTATCGCATGACGATTCAAAGCTACATAATTTAATTTAGTGACAATTTTATTAAATCATTAAAGTGGTCACATGCAATTCACCCACATAAAAATCATCATTCAAATAAAAAAATATTTTCTGCATTAACACCGTACAAAAGGCTACAAGAAATAAGTAGGAATCTTTAAGGAAATGTATATACACAAATAGATATACATACAGAAGAATCAAAGGCTTAAAATTTAGGATAAGAATCAAATTCATATATGCATATCGAGGCTTTCCGTGTAGATATTAATGGACTACACGATAAGTTCTTAATGGTGGTAGTATTAATACTTAAGAATGTCCAAAAGTAATTTTGTAGCAACATATATATTCTTAATGGAATTTCATTTACTAGTAGTATAATATTTCTTGGAACTTGAGAAATGGTTAATCTATAACTATATCTATATAAATATATAATTAAATAAAATTTGATTTTTTAGTCTGTCTTTAATGTTTGGTCTTTAGTCTTTGATATAGGCCTAAAATTTAATTAAAAATAAAACATATTTTATATTCGATTAATTTAACTAGAATTAAAATTCTCTTTACGGTCCTACAAAAGTTTAATATTAACTTATTATTTTGTATCAATTATATTTTTATGATTTTAGTTTAATTTTCTACTCAACTTTAGTCTATAAATGACTATATATTAAAAAATATTATGAGTACTACATATAATAATTAATTTCAAAATAATTATATCACATATATATATATACATGAAATATATTAATGATTACTTTAGTTACCAATTTTATTACGTATAGGAGACCTTTAGTTAATTAATGTTACAAAAGAATTCCAAGTTATATATTAGTTATAAAAATTTAGTAAGCTAACTTTTAAAACTAAAATCATAATGACAACTCATTATTCTAAGACAATTATATTCCTAAATAACTATATATTAAAAATATTATTAGTAAATAATAATTAATATATATTATAAAATATATTAATAATTAAAATTTAGTAAACAATTGTATTTCATAAAGAAGACCTGAAGTTAATTAATATTAAAAAAAGCATGACTTATATAGTATTAATTAAAATTTAATTACCTTTTAAAACTAAAATTTAATTAGCTCTAATGTATAAAGTCCTTGACCGGGTTTTTAAGCAAGTAGGCCGGCCGCCCACCTGGGAGTCTGAGTTTGAGAGTGGGTTCAAGTGCAAAATTGGTCATCAATTTTTAAGGAATCACCAAATGTGGGCTGCAACCTCCTTCTCCATTCACCCAACCAAACGAGATGCAATTAAGTTATCTATTCTATTAGTATTATTAAATATATATATATATATATATATATATATATATATAGGAAGCGTCATCCATATAGAACGTTTCTTTATGGGGTGCAACATACCTTTTTTGGATAGTTGATAAACTTATTGGAAAGGTGAGATTGAAACATAAATATACCCAGTAGTAACAACATGCAAGCTTTTATTTTAATATGAGGACCCCACCAAAGTCGACATGTTGTCGGTTTGTTTAACTTAAACCAACTTTAATATTAAATAATACAATAGAAGTGCGACTTAACAATTGTATATAAAAAAAAAAAAAAATCCTAATAGTAACAAGCTCTTACGCAAAAAAAAAAAAAAAAAAAATATTCAAATAGTAACAAGCTCTTACGACATAAAAAAAAAAAAAAAAAAAAAATATCCTAAGCTAGTAACAAGCTCTTACGGCAAAAAAAAAAAAAAAATATATATATATATATATATAAATAGTAACAAGCTCTTTACGACATAAAAAAAAATAAAAAATGTTTTTTTTTAACAAATGTTTTTATAACATATTTTATAAACAAAATAAAAACATTTGTTATAAAAAAATATGTTTTTAACAAATGTTTTTATAACATATTTTATAACAAAAATAAAAACATTTGTTATAAAAAAAAATGTTTTTAACAAATGTTTTTATTTCATTTTTTTTTTATTTTATTTTTTTTTTATTTTAAGTAAATTGGACTTATCAAACTTTATACTTTTTTTTTTTTTTATTTCCGAGTAGAGCTTGTCTTAAACTTAATATTTTTTTTATTTTTTCCTTCTTTTCTCCATTATATGTTATATTTCGGCAAATTAAAATAAAAAAAAAAAAAAAAATAACTAACTTAAGTATATAGCACATCATAATTTGAAGGAAAAAAAAAAATTTGGATATACCAACTAGTAGGCTTTGAGCGATTCGAACTTCATGACCTCATGCACCAATACCTCGTCATATGACCACCCGAGCACCACGGGCCTAGCTGCTAAGTTTAACCAAGGATATATACTTATAGAAAAACTTCACCATCCCCCAAAATCTATATTCTTGCATTACTACTATATTACGATTTATTATTATTAATAAATCTATATTATTAATTGGATTTTTCTAAATAGAAATAATTTAATATCTATATTTATTATTATCCCTTTAATATGTTTTCTTATCTTTGTAATAATATCAATAAAAAGATTATTAATATATTAAAATAAATATCATTCTTTAATAAAATATAAATAATGATCATTATAAATCTTGTATTATTAGTATTAATAATTTTATTATTAAGCAATGATTATTAGTAATGATTTTATATATTAAGCAATGATTTTATTATTAAGAAATGATTTTATTATTAATAAAACTAGTTCAATTAGTCTAATAAGTAATGATGATAATTTTTCAAGTCATTTCGAGGAAATTAATTTACTTATCAATTTATAAAAGTAGTGAAGTATTATATAATAATAATAATAATAATAATAATAATAATAATAATAATGTGAGTATCGATATTAGAAGTACATATTATACCAATACTAGTCTTTGCATAACATTAAGAGGAATAATTCATATTACATCTTCATTTTCATAAAATAAAAAAACATAGAATGATTAATACAATAAGCGCCTTTATTTTTTTGGCTCGGGAATCCCTAGCACTCGATAGTGATTTCGCTTATCGTAGTCGGTTTCAAAGCCCAAATTGCACATTTTCGATGAGTTTTAGAAGGAATGATTTTCTCGAGTGCACTCTTGAATCTTGATTGTTTTTTTGCGGCCCTTTGTTTGAGAAATATTAGGCGGCAAATACTCTTCTTCTTCTTCCACCTCTGCATCTTCATCGTCATTATCGTATCCCATATCATGATTTGGATCTCCAATTCGCAATCAATGTAAGTCAAATGCCGATTCGATAATATTCTCATCCGGATCATCTTTGGTCGACCAACTCTTTTCCTCGTGCATTCGGTTTAAAACGGTTTTGTAACCTCCTTGAGCGAGCAAGTGCTTTGCTTTCATTAACTCTCTGGTAATCACTCATCAAATGATTATAAGCGCATTGCTTGATTTTGTTGAAGTCGTGAGATGTGGAGTTAAAAGTAAGTCTTCACCATTGCTTTTGTTCGCGTCTCTTGTCCACCGATGAAGGATCGTATCGGTCGGTATTTGTGAAATACTCTTTGCTATGAAATATCTCAAGATGTACTGCATAATTCACGAGTGAGAAAACATTTGGCGATTACATATAGCGAGTCGGTTTGTCGATTGTTGACAACTTCTTTATATCTTCCACCACTTTCGATTTGCATACGCATTATACCTTTGCATAAACCTTAGTATCGGTGACACCTGACTCACTAAGTTCTGAACATTGTATTTCATGGAATCGGCGAATTGGCGTTGGAAGCGTCTAAACATCTCTTTGTGTACACTTATGCGGCATGAACTTCTAAAGATGGCCGAGTACCATAATCCTTTTACGATGTTTTGTTATGTAGTCGGCCTTCCTCTCCACGATAAAGCTGTCTTTCTCTGACCTTTTGACTCTGCGGTACAAAACATAGCATACTGTTGATGCATTAACATACTCATCAAAAAAGGCATTCATGCTCTCGCTTCTTCCGGTGGTAGTCATTCCAGCGACAAAATATCTCTTTGTATATCTTTGGAATCCATTTACGTCAGTACATCATACAAACTTCAAGCCATTCATTAGTATACTGATTCATAGGAACTTATCGAGAATATGCAACGCTCTTCAAATTCCTCGATGGACAATGAGTTATACACACAGTTGTTAAAATCATTTTTGAGCGATGGGTGCTCATAATAAACATGATCTGATTTTTCGGAAATTTATTGCTAATATGCGAGAAACCTGATAAATGATAAGTAGTTGGAAGTACCATAGCAATAGCATTACTCATAGCTCTGTCTTGATCGGTGATGATGGTTGTAGGTGCCTTGTAGTCCATGGCTTCAAGCCGTATACGTAATACCCAAACGAAAGTGTCCTCTGTCTCATCTCGTAGCGGTGCAAATCAAACAATATAGGCGATAATGGTGGTTGACCCGTGAATGGAACAAGCGGCATGCCATACTTATTTGTCCGGTATGTCTTATCAAATGTCTGGCGATCTCCGAACCGTTGATATATAAACCTTGATCGAGGCGTCGACCCACGAATCAAGCTATGCGGTTGTTTTCGGATTTCACTCGGAAAAAAATTTTTGGCACTTACGGATGCAAGTTTGTTCAAATGATTGGCGGCTGACTTGTGCATCGTTTTTCATCTGCGAGAATCACGCCTTAAATCTCGCACCACATTCTCAACATTAGTAGTAGAAAGGAACATTTTCTGACCCACCTCCCATTGTGCTCAAAACATTCATCATCTTACTAGGACCAATCTGGGACTTATTTAAAGTGTCGATTAAAGTTCTTGCAATGGGAGTAATATTTACGTGAGTCTCGATCAAATGTACTTTGGTGGGGGTCACTAAGTGATGATTGTGCTCTAATTCACGATAGATATCATGATTGTCCTCTTTCTTATTGTGGACAACATATATTCTAGCTTTGCACATTGTTAGATCTATAGAGTCTCTCTGTACAGTTATTTTATTACTACTATCTTCATCATCGGGTAAACTCTTGCCAACAAATGGTGTCTGGCTTTCTTACATACATCTTGCCTAGATCGATATCATTCGTATTAGCATGTTTATGACTAGTTGCAATTCTAATCTCAAATCCATTTTTTGCGAGCATATGATCTATAAAATATTGACCTCTTCCAGCGTACAAAATAACAAACCAGCGTGCGGAACAATATCGGATTTATTCTTCATCAACTTCCTTTAACAAATTCGGATGTATTATATGACATTTTGAAAAACTTACTTGTCGATAATAGTGATGAATTTTGCTCGATCGAACTTGACTTGATTTTTACGAAGTGAAAGTGGGCAACGGATGAAACAAATTATGAGTAGAGGAGAAAAGAGATAATAATATCGGAGAACAAATTCTATGGAAGGATAAGAAGATAACTTGATAATATAGCGACTTCTAGACAATATTTAAAGGTAAAAAGATCGGTAGAATGCAACTAGTAGCGGTTAATGCTCGAGAAGTCAAACTAATGTACTTTTCCCATATAATCGATATCGACTTTGTTACTATTCCCATAGTGTTGTATTATTATGTTTGACTACTTATTCACGGACATTGTTTATAATAATAATAATAATAATAATGATGATAATAATGATAAAAAAAATAATAAAAAAGTACATAAATATTTAGAATTTGGAGCGGCTTTGTACTCGATTCATAATTATAATAGAATAACAATAATAATCGTAAAATTATAATAAAATAATGAGAAATTTAATTTGGGGGAGATGGAATGTTTAAAGATATATTCAAATCCAAGGTAAGATATGCAATTTAGGCAGTGGTGCTCGGGTGGTCGTATAATGACGGTATTGGTGCATGAGGTCTCGAGTTCGAGTCTAGCTAGCAATGAAAAATTGATTTATTCACGGTAGTTATAGCTCTCTAGAACTTGCGTAAAAACAAATATTTTTTTTTTTTTTAAAAGCAATTATAACCTTCTAAAACTGCGTAAAAACAAATATTTTTTTTTTTTTTTTTCAGCAGTTATAGCCTCTCTAAACTTTGCATAAAAACAAATATTTTTTTTTTTTTAAAAGCAGATTATAGCCTCTACTAGAACTTGCATAAAAACAAATTTTTTTTTTTTTTTTTAAAAGCAGTTATAGCCTCTCTAGAACTGCATAAAAAACAAAAATTTTTTTTTTTTTTTTTTAAAAAGCCGATTATAGCCTCTCTAAACTTGCATAAAGAACAAAATTTTATCACTTTTTGACCACTTTTTACGCACATTTGCCTCGGAAAATGCACTTTTGACTACTTTTTACGCACATTTGCCTCGGGAAAGAACACTGCAAACTTCGGTAAACTAAAAATTTGAGACATTGGTTTGAATTTGGTCTAAATTAATTCATGTCTACAGGACATTTGAATGAGAGCTTATTTAAGCGTCTATTCAAGTACACATCTTGTGCAAACTAAAGTTCACTTGCCAAGCTAGATAAAATAAAAATAACGAGAGAGTAGAGAGGAGTATTTAGGAAGAGAGGAGCAAAAAACTTCAACAAATTGAGGCGGTGGAATCCATTTATTATATTACGAAGACAAGCAAGAATTTTTTGTAAGATATATTGTTATTGGTACTCCATTTCATATCATTATTTGCGGCATGTAAGATAATAGTTTTATCACTTCATGTTATTCTTGAATTAAAGGGATATAATACCATGCATGTATTTGTTTTTTTGTTGTCATTAATGCGTGTTATAACAAAATTTTTTTTTATTTCCGTAGGTAGAAGCTTGTCTTAAGCAATTAATATTTTTTTTTTTTCTTCTTTTCTCCATTATATGTTATGATTTCGGCAAATTAAAAAAAAAAAAAAAAACAACAACCGGCCAGTATAGCTTTGTCGCGCAATTTGAAGAAAAAAAAAATTTGGATATACCAACTAGTAGGCTCTTTGAGCAGATTCGAACTTCATGACCTCATGCACCAATACCTCGTCGTATGACCACCCCGAGCACCACGGGCCTAGGCTGCTTAAGTTTAACCGAGGATATATCCTTATTCGATTGTACTCGATTGTTCACTTATTGTTTTATTTATTTTTCTTCTTATTGTTTTTTATTTTAATAGTTTTTTTTTACTAGTTTTTTAATGCATGTTAATATTATTACATTATATACATGCATATTATTATTACATGCATGTTGTTGAGTTTTTTAATGCATGTTAGTGTGTATTATTATTCTTGTCATTTTGCAACATGTTACTTTCAACTTCATTTTGTCATGCATCTTAATACTAATATGGAATTGATGTATTTTTTAGGTAAAAGATGGATAGTTGGGAATATGGGCCAATTGATCCAAGTGTTACGCATGATCAACAAGATCATGTATCGGATGACATATATCATGGGAGAGATAGGGGAAAACTAAGCTCGGTCGATATCTTGATCGGAAATATAATCGGTGGGCTTTGTGAAAAGAACAAAAAATCCTTTTAAATAAATGTGGATTTGGAGTATTTAGTTATCAAGGTGTTGTACACCAAATGATCTTGATCGATATACGCCTTAGTCGAGAGATGGCGGCAGGAGACTAATACTTTTCATTTAAAGCGTGGAGAAATAACAATCACGTTAGAGGATGTTCACTTTATTTTTGGAGTTCTGGGGTGGTAGGAAAGCCCTTACTTGGGTCCCCACTAACATCACCAATTTGAATTATTTTAGGGATTGTTTTGGAGATCAATTAGGTGGTGAATATTTTAGTTCAAAAAAGCGGTCTGATTTCATTAGTGTGGTTGCACGAACATTTTAATAAATGTCCGAGAATGCAGTAAAAAAGATGTTGTAGAGGCGACACCAAAAGGCATACATGTTGTGGTTGTGTGGGCGATATTATTCCCTAATAGGAATAGAAATAGTGTGCACCCACGATATTTTGTCTTTTATTGCTATATGGCGAAGATTGTGTAACTTACTCTTGGAAGTGACTGCGGTGTTAGCATATTTATCTGAGATCTTTATATCTTGCTACTTAGGAAAGGAGTTAAATACATTAATGGTTGTGTTACATTGTTACAAATTTGGGCTTATGGCGTGTAAGTATTGGAAAGCCAAACCCTTGGCCACAATCATCCTTATGGTTACCTAGGGCTTTAGCATGGTCCTATTTTGGAGCCCACAGTTATCTGGTAGGCGTGAGAATCCCCATCACCATTTGTCGTTTCTGGGGGAGTTAGATATTAAGTCTCATGTGGGATGTGGTTTGGCGGCCTTACATAATGTGGGATGATGATATCGGTGGATTTAATTTTGAAAGGCGGGTTGTTGGGATCTGGTGGGGTCCCTTGATCCACTTTGATATTGTGGAATTTCGGATCTTGGGGCCGTGTGATGAGGCAGATTCGGGTTCATGCAAGGCATACCATCAATGACCAAAAACCACGGTGACCTTAAGCGGGAGAAAAATTTAAATTTATTGATGTCGAGGATCGCATGGCCTTGAGAGGGAATATATTTCGTTGTGGGAGGCATCATGGATCATCTCGAAGGACAACAAAGCTGAAATTTCAGATTATGTCCCAATAGATGATTACATAGTGCAGTATAGGAAAATTACACGTTGGAAAATTCACCCAGAGCCTCGACGAAATGACGACCACGACAGTTGTTATGAGCCTCGGGCCATTTACTGACCAACAACACCTTATTGAATGGTATAAAATTATATTCTTCTTTAATAAATCATGTATTGGAGTAAATACTTAATATAATATTTATTCATATTTATTGTTAATAATATTTGTTTGTGTTTATCTTACATGACGGGTTGAGAGTCTTGAAAGTCGTTACTTGATAAATTTTGATGAGTGCTTACTCATTTGCCTCCAGAGTTGGTTACGCAAAAAAATAATTGGGATCTCAATCGCCTATCGACTTGAAGCAAGAGGTAAACAAATACCTCGACAGGGGTCCCACAAATTTTGGACCACGGTCCCAAGACACCTGACTTCAGCGAAGGGCTTGGGGCACTGGCTGATTATGTTGTCTGAGAGCTACATACCCACCCCACAAGTAATCGAGGAGAGCTCCATTCCCACCACCCAAGCCTACGAGTGTTACATTCCATCCTTCAAACCTATGAGGAGTGTTACATTCCAACCAACTCTTCATTTTGCGGGACTTTTCGGCCTTGAGGATCTAGTTCACAAAAGGTATATATAGTTATGTTAATAGTGATGGTTTTAATTATTATTGTTATATAATAATAATGTACATTTGGCTCTCAATCAGTCAAGATGCGGAGACCACATCTCTTATGGACCAAAAGGGTCCTTATCCAAAAGACTTAAAGATTGGAAGGAGACATTTGTAAATAAACATATGTTTGGAAGCGTGGTGGCACGAGAGGGATTTATATCCTTTATCACATCGCGCCGAGTTATATGCATTAGAACCTGATGCGGTGCGATCCTTAGGGCACTGGGAGTTGGATATTCGAGCATGTCATCGGCTTATATGTTGTTGCTTTCACGAGGCAGAGAGGAATACTACGGTGTCGGGGAATCTGAAAAGGTGGTCCCAATTTGGTTTCATTAATTCATTCTTCATGCATCTTCAAGGGCGGGGCTATGTGCCTGCACTTACGCGTGAATCTTGCATGGAGTTTTTGCGATCCGTATGTTAACAAGATGTTGGTCCACCTTTACACGAATGCAAATACATATTCATGCTTGGTGTGTAGTACCAATCAGCGCCATTTTGTCTTGTTCTATTCGCAGTTGAAGATTGGATGATTACCATAATTGACCCGCTACTTCTGATGACACTAAGTATATTAAGTTACATGAAATGTACTCGAGAATTCGTTCAAGTTGCGGTATGTTTAGTTTTAAAATATTTTAATTTTGTAATGTCCTTTAATATTAAAAATTATTAACCAACTACTTTATACATGCAGTACATTTGATACCATTTGTTTGCGAAATGGTAATCAAATCTTGATGAGTGGCCCGGTGATAATCCTCTTGTCTTGTGCGGACCTTAAAGATTAAATGAAACAACACAACCACTCAGTTGTGGCATTTTTATATGCAAGTATGTTATTTATTTCGTTAGGGCCGATGGTAATATTTACGAGAGAAGTGGTCCTTGGAAGATGTCACAATCTTTCGTTTCTGCGTCGCGTGGGAGCTCTACAAGATCCGCAAAGATTACTCCCGGCCTCTGAAATATAGAACTTATCCAACGTTATCTAATGTACATATTAGAAAATGAAGATGTAATATGAATTATTCCTCTTAATGTTATGCAAGATACTAGTATTGGTATAATATGTACTTCTAATATTGATACTCACATTATTATTATTATTATTATTATTATTATTATTATTATTATTATTATTATTATAATACTTCACTACTTTATAAATTCGATAAGTAAATTAATTTCTGAAATGACTTGAAAAATTATCATCATTACTTATTAGACTAATTGAACTAGTTTTATTAATAATAAAATCATTTCTTAATAATAAAATCATTGCTTAATATATAAAATCATTACTAATAATCATTGCTTAATAATAAAATTATTAATACTAATAATACAAGATTTATAATGATCATTATTTATATTTTATTAAAGAATGATATTTATTTTTAATATATTAATAATCTTTTTATTGATATTATTACAAAGATAAGAAAACATATTAAAGGGATAATAATAAATATAGATATTAACTTATTTCTATTTAGAAAATCCAATTAATAATATAGATTTATTAATAATAATAAATCGTAATATAGTAGTAATAATGCGAGAATATAGATTTTGGGGGATGGTGAAGTTTTTCTATAAGTATATATCCTTGGTTAAACTTAGCAATTTAAAAAGTGGTGCTCGGGTGGTAATTAAATATAATGAGGTATTGGTGCGTGAGGTTGCGAGTTCGAATCATTAAATGACTCTTAGTTGGTATATCCAAATTTTTTTTTTCCTTGGTAGTGATGAATTTATCTAAGTAGGTTATTTTTTTTTTATTTTATTTTAATTTCTTTGAGTCATAACATATAATGGAGAAAAGAAGGAAAAAATAAAAAAAATATTAGCCGATACAAGCTCTACCAAATAGGAAATAAAAAAAAAAAAAAGTATAAAAGCTAAAGTCTAAAGCTCCATAGTAGAAAATAAAAAAAAAATAAAATAAAAAAAATTTGTTAAAAACATTTGTTAAAAACATTTTTTTATAACAAATATTTTATTTTTGTTATAAAATATATTATAAAAACATTTGTTAAAAACATATTTTTTATAACAAATGTTTTTTTTTTGTTATAAAATATGTTATAAAAACATTTGTTAAAAACATTTTTATTTTTTACAAGTAGTAAGAAGCTTATTACGGTTTATATATATATATATATATATATTTTTTAAGTAGTAAGAGCTTAAACATTACGGTTTAGGATATTTTTTTTTTTTTTTTTTTTTATAATAGTAAGAAGCATTACGGTTTGAATATTTTTTTTTTTTTTTTTTTTTTTTTTTTAAAGTAGTAAGAGCATTACGGTTTAGGATTTTTTTTTTTTTTTATATATCGTTGGTGCAAGTTTATTTATGTTGTTGATATATTAATATTAAAGTTGGTTTAAGTTAAACAAATGACAACATATTGACTTTGGTGGGGTCCTCATATTAAAATAAAAGCTAGAATTTACAAGTTATTACAATTTGGGTATATTTATGTTTCAATCTCACCTTCCAATAAGTTTATCAGCGGTCCAAAAGGGGGTGTTAGCGATCTGCATATAGAGCCGGTTCTTATGGATGGGCTCCCATATATATATATATATATATATATATATATATATATATAAGTTCTATTAGTTCTAATGATTAATTCTTGATATAAGTTTTAATGGATGTGTTGGGTTATTTGGAGAAAACGGGTTAAAAGATGTAAAATAATTTCACCCACATAAAATTATTAAAACAGATCCAACGGTTGAGCGCCCTATCCCTCAAATAACACTATTTAAGGATCCCTCAACTGAAGGGGATTGTATACAAATAAATAAATATATATATATATATGGACCCAACTTTCCTAATATTTACCAACCATAGGCCTTAGAAGAGCCTACTAATATATGTATGTTTATGTCAATATATCTAGCCTTAAGGCACAAGCCCATAGGAAGGTTTTATTTTTATTTTTTAAATAAAAAGAAAACCAAAAGCCTATCAGACACAAAACATAGTAGTAGTTCCATACGAGTAGCTAGTTATTGTAACTAACTGATTTTAGCTTTCCCACGTTGTACTAATCAATTGCAAAGTCGAACTAAATACATCTTCAATTCCTAAGGAAAGAAGAAAAAGAGATCCTAATGAGGCAGGCAGCCTACTTAATAAGTAGTCGTATTTGATTAATTCTTGAAGAATTCATCAAATGCAAATTAGTACTAGTACTACTACACTTGGTAGTACAAGAGAATTAGCAAGGCAGCTAGCTAGCTTACGTACTACGATGTCCCCCCCTATGTGCTTACATCCCTCGAGTCTCTAGCTGACGTTGTTTGTACGTGTGTATGTGAGAGAGAGAGAGAGAGAGAGAGATCGAGGGAGGGAGAGTGACTGTGTGATTAGCTGAAAAGTAGTACTGTAGTAATACTATATAGTCCTGCACAGAAAAGCAAGTGAGTCATTAATTAAGATCTAACAGACACAGATTCACACAAAAGTATCAAACAGACACATATATCTACTAGTCCTTAGTTAATATAGAGTTAGTGAGTACTAAATAAATCAGTTTAAAAAAAAAAATATATATATATATATATATATATACATAAACTTTTCTTTCTAATCCATCCGTCTATTCAGACTGATCTTTTTAGAAAATACTACTAGTACTACTAACTAGTTCATGCACATCTATAAAATTTAAACCCTGGAACACAGTACTAATTAAATAATAATGCGTGATCAAAGAGGAAATGATAATTACTCCAAACATGTATACTTATTAATTAGTACTAGTGCCAGTATATATTTGTAAGTACGTAGTAGTAGCAAGTTTAATTATCTGCACTTCTACGTACGCAAATAGTTATAATAGCTACCAACCTTCTTCTTCATTTCAGACAAACCCATGTTGTTGTTATCAATGCATTATATATAGGCACTTAAATTAATTTCTATTAAAATTCAAAACTATATATATATATATATATATATATATATATATTCTTCAGCTGTTTATTTAGAGTTGGTCACTTGTACATACAAAAATAAAACTCAATGAAGGAAGCAAAGATAAACAAAACAAAAAAGATTATGTTCGTCAATGGTATAGTTAAATTAACTTTGATATTCATCAAACGTTAACAACTACATTACTAAAATAAGAGCAAATAAAATCAATAAAGTGATTGATATTTACATTATGCTTGACAGTAAACCCAAAGATCACGAGTTCATGACACTTGATATATATTAGGGTTTCATACACAATAATATTGTCATATAAATGGAGGCCTCTCTCTCTCTCACACACACAAGCACAAATCAACAGACCAACTGAGCAAGTTAGTACTTGACAAGTAAGGACATTACAATAATAAAAACACGGAGGCCATCGAAAGATAAATATTAAATTAAGAATCAAAATTAGAGACAATGCATCAAAACCTGCAACCAAAAAAAAATATTACTACATATTTTAGGGGTATCTTTCGTGGTAAACCCAATGCATTGATAAAGCTCCATCTCTTCACATAGCTATAGCTAGTATTCAAAGTATAGGATTTTGTAGATTCTGAAAACAAAGAGGTAATTAAAAGTATTATAATACATACACATATAGGCGCAGAGTGAGGGTAGTGGATGCTGGTGGTAGTACTAATATATATACTCTCTCCGTCCCAAATTAATTGCTCATTTTTGATTTTTTAAAGTCAAATTGACCATTTTTAAAACTAATTTTTTTACTATTTTTGCTAAAATATAGATGAAGAGATTATAACCAAAAAAAAGTATATACAATTTATTACTAACCCCAGTTTTTATAATTTTAGAAATATATTTACATATGCTTAATTATTAATTCTAAAAATAGTCAATTTAATTTAAAAAAATCAAAATTGAGCAATTAATTTAGAACGGAGGGAGTATTATATAGCAGAATAACAATGTGCAAGTGGGTGAGTTAACTTGATCGATGGGAGAAATTAAATATTCATCAAACCCATCAAACCAAATAAAGAATGAACTTTTTTACGGAAGAAAACCAGGACAATCTAACTAACTACAGAGAAATTAAATTGACTTTTGCTAAATAAAGTTCCATGAAAACCCCTATAAGGGGAGAGAGAGATGTATGAATAGTATCAGAGATAGAGAAAGATTCCAGCTTTATATACTGAATGTAGTAATTAGAAAAGCAGATCTGGAGATGCAAAGAATGAAGAAAGAGAAAGAGCGGTGTTGGGGGGGGGGGGAGGGGGGAATCAATCTTTAAACTTCCAAATGGATGCTAAGGTAAAAGGTGCTGCTTCCTTCAATACTGACAAAAAGAAAAGAAGACATAATGATAACCTGATGATGAAGAAATTAAATAAAGAAGATGCAGGTAGTTGCTAGCTAGTAAGTCAGGAGTAGTAATGATGACTACCTTTCTGATGATCTGATTACTTTTTAATGATCACACTACTCATCCACCCCACTCCAGTCCACCCCAACAGAGCTAGTCAAGATCCTTCATCATAACACCAATCTGCATATAATACCACTACCACTAAACAAAATTAATAAGCAGAGTATCATGTACTAAAATAATACTCCTCCATCTCTAATTAATTAAAAAAAAAAACACAACACAACCCAACCATCTTCAAGATAGATATATAGATATATAAATATATATATCTATATAAAATTAATTAAGTAATTGGTTACAAAGGCCTCACCTGTGTAGATCCAGCAATGGATGATGATGAAGAAGAGAGAGAAGTAGTAATTGGGGGGAATGAAGCCTGGTCCGACAACACTTTACTCATGACCAAAACCCATCCATCCACAGATCGGGATCGGGATCGAGATCGAGAGATGTATAACTATATAGATCTGGATGGATGGTTGAGAGATGAAATGATCAAAAATGAAAAAAAGGGTCCTCGAGCCAGACAACATTCCCCTCAAATAACCCATGCCTTCTCCCTCCCTTTCCTTTTGTTAAGGATGGATGGATCCATCCATTCTTATATGTATTTGTGTACATATATATTATCAGCTAAATTAATTTGTATAAACTCTTTCTCTCTGACCCCTCTCACTCTCTCTCTTTTTTATAACTTTGTATAGAATTCCCCCAAAAGTCTCGCCTTTCTTCAAGGGGGCAGAAAGAGAATGAAAGACATCCACAAAGCTATTAGATGAAAATGGGGAGGGGAGAAGCTAGAGAGGGATCCATTTTAACATGGGATTGGGAGGAGGGAGAGAGAGAGGGAGAGGAGGGTAAAAACATTGGAAGGCCCAACGTTACAAGAACGACAAAAACCCCCTTGGCCCACATCCTGATCCTACCCGCTGGCTTCCGGATATGACCACCACCCCCTGACTCCCAAGCACCCCTCACCCTATAGGGCATAGGCCAATGCACATACATTATACATACATATTTGTATGTGTAGAGTGTACTCACAAAACTCCCTCTCTATCCTTCTCTCTCCATTCAATGCAGTCTTAATGAACAACTAGTATATACCGTCCGATGAAAATACTCTCATCACCTCGTACAACCATTGACTGCAAAATTTACAATATCATTATTTAACATATACTACTACACATAAATACTGCCTCCGCTCAAAAATACACCCCCTTTGTTTCTTTTTATTTATCTTTTTAAATAATAAAATTTATTTATTTTATCCGTCATTTATAAATTTTTAAAAAACATTAGACTTAATTTTTAATATTATCTGTATATTTAATACTAAAGCTTTTCTCTTTCAATGAATTTTAGAATATAGCTAGACGACAGACATGTGTGAGTGTGAGTGGCCTCAGTTGGAGTTGGCATGCAAGATTTGATTAATTGTAGTAGTAGTAGTAATTAATAATATATGTATAGATTTTATGAATGAATGATCGATCATAGTAATTCATACTCCTATATAGTACTAGTATATGGTGATGGTGTCTGTCATGAATTGAATTGATCACCAAATAAAAACATAGACGACTACTCCTATATTTGTACGTACTGTAGTATGGACCGACCGGGGTATCAAATGATGAACGTATGATTTGAATAATCAGTAGTACTACTTATCACAATATAACTAATTAATACTAGTATATATAAGACATTAATTAATTAATTACTAGTAACACGTACTATAAAAATAAATACGGGACGTGAAGGAATTCAGATTTATAACTCCAGCCAGCCGGCCTGTCTCACGATCTTCCATATTTCATGCATGCATCAGTGTGACACAATTATACTATTCATTGGGGAAAAAAATTATAAATAATTTACATACAGTAAAAAAAAAAAAAAAAAAAGATAGTTCGTGGGTGCGATGGAGCTATAAGTAAATTTGCATGAATTAAATGAGAGAGAGAGAGAGAGAAATAAATAAGGGCATACAAGTGAGTCAGAGGAGTTGTTGAGTTGTGCTGCCCCATAAGCATAAATAAAGGCCATAAACAAATACTAGTACTACTACAAATTTTACTTATTTAATTACTACTCCTACCCCTATTCCTACACCTACCTCTACCTACCTACCTTTGTAGTTGTAATTGTAGTTGTAGTTGTAGTAGAAATTGAATACTACTACTGATACCTAAGTCCGTAAAATGAATAAATAATTTGTGTTAGTTCGATTAAAAATTTAATTTTAACTCGATTCGAATATAAATAAGAGAAAATTTTAAAATTCGATAAATTATTTAAATTATAAATTTTTATTAATATTTGAGATCATATTTATTCAAAAAATTTAAATAATTTAACTCACTCAATTAAAATTTATTTTATACTCATAAATTTAATTTTATGAATCAAATACTAAGAGTCACTCGATTCATTTAAAGTTTTAGTGATAGTGGAGGAGTAGTTGTTTCATTTTTCATGAAATTAGGAAGAGAGAAGAAGAGCAGATAAGAAAAGTGGGTCCCTCCTCGTTTGCCGCGTCCTCCTTTACAACCACTGACGCTAATTTCCAGACGACGACCGACAGATGGGGTCAAATTATAAGATTTGTTTACGTAGGAGTAAGCGTACTGACTACTGAGTAAGTAGTTTTATACTACACTACTCTGTGCGATGGAAATTCAAATTATAAGATTAGATTTGTTTATAACATTAATAATCCTAATTAGATTGAAATTAATACTACTATTTGATGTGATGGAATCACATCAACCTATTTATCGTACATTTTATTTTTAATGTTTTTTTTGTATTACTCCTATTTATAAATAAAAACAATTGTTATACAGTCCTGATAATACTATATTTGTATATGTATTCAAATTACACCTAAAACACTATATTTTATAAAAAATTACATTAGAATAAATACTTATATGTAAGACCCCAACTTATTATAAATAAAATTAAATTTCTCTATTTATTATTTTGAAATAGTAAGGGTTGATTTGATTAATGTCTTTAGTTATGGGTAAAATGCATAAATATTTCAAATATCTGATGGTTATAAAATATTTATTTTTATCGGAGAATATTCGTTTGGTGGTGAAATATTCTTAACTGCTTGTCGGGGAATATTAAATTCAGACGGCCAATGTGAATTTAATACTCTATAACATGAAAGCGATTGGATGAAAAAAACAACAAGTATAAGTCGTTTATAAATAACAACAGTAGTTATTCTGCAATTATTATCTTGTTGGAATCTTTCGGTGGTTAAAACAGCGATACGTGGTATTGCACCAATTATTGATTAACTACGTAGGAAGGCATTACTCGATAATTATTACGATGAATTCTTATTCGATATTTTATTTTATTGATTTGATAATTACTACGTTGATATTTTATATTATTGTTGTTTCAACAATTGTCCTTTACACATGATATTTTCATTATCGATCAATAATTCATATTATTTGAATAATATTATTAGATAACATTATTGACAAATGTCTAGAAAGTTACATACAGAAGAGGTTTGGTCACCTAATCAACGCCAGTAGAAGAGGAGAAATCCTTATTGAAAAGCCCCATCTTTCTAAAGCTATGCACGGTTGTCGATTATTGTGATTACGTAATATTATTTGTGAATAATTAATTATTGATTTATATGATAAGAAAAATATTTATTTTATGTGGATATAGATGGAGAAAATTTGAAAGTGACAATTGTAGAAAAATTGATATTTTATCTTTTCTGATAAAATAATTCATTTAAATATATTATTATATTTTAATAATATAATAATGGTGATATTTATGAGTATATGAGGAGGAGGAGTATTTTTGTTACAATTAATGTTTAAAACATGTTAAACATGTCGGTGGACCCCATTTCTTGACTGAAATTGGTTTATAGCCCGTAAAATCGTCCGTTTGTGGATTTCGGTCAACTTTTGCTTGAAATTTGGAAAAATTTAAACTTACAAAGTTGTAAAAAATGGAATTTCCTATGAAATGACATATGGTTCGAATTTTTCTGATAAAGTGGCTATTTATTATGAATTATTGAAGTTCCGTAGTTCCGAAATAATTGATTTTTGAACGTTTTAATTATTTTTTTTAAGAAAAGCATTTTTTGTGATTTTTGTGGGTTATTGGCTGATGTTTTTGACCAAAGAAGGCTGCTAAGAAATTAAAAAAAATATATTAATATTTTATTAAATTTTCTGCTTTGGTGTTCTAAGTATTTTCCTATAAGTAGGGTGTTTAGGTTAGAATTGAAAATCATACCAGAAACTGAAGTTTTCACTCCCTTTCTCTCTCTATATTATCGAGCGTATTCTTGTGAGTATTTTGATATTTTGAGTGTTCTTTATCTGGTCTGCAAGTTTCCTTCAAAGACTATATCCCAGATTCCAAATTAGAAAGACAGTCTTTTCAAGGTAAGGGATGTTATTTTTTTTAAATGATATTATTTCTTCTAATATCATTATGCTGGATTATTGGTAAGTTTTTTCTTGTGAAATTCTTGTCTTTTGGTGTGTCAGGGAGTTCTTATTCACGATATCACCTTTATTCATTTAATACTGATCTTATTCACGGAAAAATTAAATTTTCATTTTGTCCAAAATATATATTGTGGATACTAGCTTTGATTGTATCCATGTTTTGATCATTCTTGAATTTTACTTTACTATGATTATTTATGAAATATTTTGAACTTCGGATTGTTTAAAGTACGAATCCATAATACTTGTTCTTTTGTTTCACTTGATTCGTTTTCTTTAAAATATTTTTCATCATCCTCGATCTAAATGATGGTATTCTTGAATATCTTTGGCTTTGTAGTGCAAAGATGGTTGATTTTCTTATGAATATCTTTGGCACATGTAGTGCAAAAGATGTACAATGTGTTGAGATGAACACGACCGATCGATGAATATCTTTGGCTCTGTAGTGCAAAGATGAATGTTTGATTCAAGATGAATATTGGTTGATGTTAGGAGATAAAATATTGATGATGGACTTTTAAATTCATAGATTATAGTAGATTTCATTCTCTACGTAACTCTTACATGAATTATTATTTCATTGCGAATATTGATCCGAAACTTGTTGTCTCATTGTATTTTATCGATTTTTCCTGTTGAAGACTAACGATAATTTGTTCTATATTATCTTAAGTCATAATATTCTTTACTGGGCTAGTTGAGCTCACCCTTTTCCTTTTTGTTCCATTTTTCTTCTCAGGAGGCGAGAATGTAGCGAGTTCTAGTCGGAGTGTGGAATGATGATTCTAAAAAGTTGTTTTAGTAGTCCTCACCATTTTTGTAAAATAATGTACCAATAATTATAATGAGGACTTATTTGGGTGTGAATATTATCTAGACGACAATATTTGTATTTAAACTCACAGTTTTTATGTTGTATTAATAAAGTTGTAGTTATTTCTGTACCATGTTATTGACGACTCAAAATGGGTGATGTATACCTATTTTGGGGGCTTCACAGTTGGTATCAAAGGTTAGGGATATGATCTCTGACGGAGATCGGGGAATAGAACTAGGAGGGGAGAGACGAGTAAATCCTTCGCTAGTATGTCCTACCTAAGCTTATTTGTTAGTTGGTCAGTAGATAGAGATATTATCCGATATATTGATTTTCTTAATTAACCCTTATTTTATGGCAGTATTTGACAATGTCGACTGAGAATGTTAACAGTGGAGTAAATGAGACCGTGAAGACACCTTTACTCACCAACGAGGAGAACGTGCAACAGGCTGGCAATGTTCCTCCTGTGAACAACACCACTAAGCAGATGATGAATGACAGGATGTTTAGAAGCTTTTTGCAGTTCATGCAAAATCAGACGAGGGAGACTCGTGTACAAAATACAGGTGGAAATGATAACAACGCCTTGCGGTTTACACACAAGCGATTCAAAGAGTTGGGACCACGTAATTGCGGGAAAGCGGATCCGATTAAAAGCGAAGTAAACGGGTCAAACAAATCACCAAGATATTCGATGTCTGGGACGACGCAGAACAGAAGGTTCTATTCGCCACCTTTATGTTCGTAATGAGGCAGACATGGTGGGAATCGTGAAGCGCACTCATCCAACCGCACTTTTCAAAGATGTCTTGGGAGACGCGTTTGAAACTTTTCAATGACAAGTACTTTCCTGAAAGTATTCGTTATATGAAAAAAGTGGAGTTCATTAGACTGGAAAAAAATAACATGATGGTGTCCCAGTACGAGGCAAAGTTTGCAGAGTTATCCAGGTTTGCACCTCATTTGGTGGAGAATGAGGAACGATGACGCAGATGTTTCGAGAGGTTTGAAACCCAGATACGCCAAGATATCTCATTCTCATAAATTTTTCTCTATTCAGATGTTGTTAATGAGGGCTCAATTGTTAGAAGCGAGATAACGATTACGTTCAACCGAGGACCATAACGAGGATCATCTTTGGTGGACCGCAGTCATCAAACAACAATAACCGGCCGAAGAAAGAAGAATACGGACAAAGCTAGAACCACTCCGTGGTGGTAATCATGGCCATGAGAATAGAAGAAAGTTTAGTCGGGAGGAGATTTTAAAAAGAGGAGATTCAACAATGACCATGTGAAGACGCCAACACCAAAGAAGAATTGGTTCTAGGGAGGAGAACGACCACCGGTCAGTATCTTTATGAATGTGGAAAAGAGGGACATATCGCCCCAAACCGCCCACAACAGTTCAAGGTATGTTATAATTATGGAAAGGAAGGACATATCGCCGAGATCAGCAGTAATGAAACCAAGTCCAATGGGGATGGTGACTCAAAAGGTCATCCCAAAAAAAGTCAAAGTCAAGCGGTTCTCGGAAGAAGCGTTTGTCGTGATTTGGTCAAAATGCGAGGAACCCAAACCGTGACGCCCCAAAATAGGTATACATCACCCATTCTCGAAAGTTGTCAATACATGGTACGAAACAACTACAACTTTATTATTACAACAAGAAATCTGTGAGTTTGAATACAAATATTATCTTCTAGACAATATCTATACTCAAATAAATCCTCATCACATTTATTGATACATTATTTTACAAAAATGGTGAGGACTACTAAACAACTCTCTCTAGAACCTTCATTCCATACCCCACTGTACTCGCTTATATTCTCGCCTCCCGAGAAGAAAAATGGAACAAAAAGGAAAAGGGTGAGCTCAACTAGCCCGATAAATAATATTATGACTAAGATAATATACAACAAATTATCGTTAGTCTTCAACAAGAGGAAAAATCTAATAGAATACAATAGACAACAAGTTTTAAATAAATATTCAGTAATGGAAATAATAATTCATTAGAAGAGTTAAGTAGAGAATGCAAACTACTATCTTCTATGTATGAATTTAAAAGTTCATCGCTCATCTTTTATCCCTCGTAACATCAATCAATATATGTCCGAAATAAAATATTCATCTTTGCACTACGGGCCAAAGATATTCATCGATTGGTCATGTTCATCTAAACACTGTTCATCTTTATAGAGACGCCCAAAGATATTCATCGAAATCATTCATCTTTGCACTACTGAGCCAAAGATATTCAATAATATCATCATTTATGATCGAGGATGATGAAAAATATTTATAAAAAACGAATCCAGGTGAAACAAAATGACAAGGATTAAGGATTAAGGATTCGTACTTTGTTTTATCCATGTCCAAAAATACCTCAAAAATAATCACAGTGGTGTAAAATTCAAGAATGATCAAAACATGGATACAATCAAAGCTAGTATCCACAATAGATATTTTAGACTTAAAAGGAAAATTTTTATTTTTGATGAATAGTCAGATTCGTGAATGAATAATCAGATATCGTGAATAAGGTCGTATACGTGAATAGTAAGTCCGACACCAAAAGTTCCAAATTTGATTAAAAAGTTCAGATCAATACTTTAGCATAATGATATTAGAATAAATAATATCATTTTAAAAAAAATAATATCCCTTACCTCGAAAGATTAGTACTTCTAGCTGGAATATTGGGTATAGTGTTGAAGGGAACTTGTACCATATAACAATACTCAAAGTATCAAAATCCTCACAAGAATACGCTCAATATATAGAGAGAGAAATATGAAGAAAACTTCAGTTTCTGGTGTAATTTTCAATTCTAACCTAAGCACCCTATTTATAGGAAAACGCTTTAGAATTAAAAAGCGTAAAATTTAATAAAATATTAATATATATTTATTAAATTCCTACGCACACAAAATCTGATTCAAACCATCAGTCACCAAGAGTGACTCACCTTGCCTAAATCAAAAAAAACGTTTTTCTTATTAAAAATATTTAAAACTTCAAAAATTAATTATTTCGGAGCTTTAGAACTTCAATAATTCATAATAAATAACTCTTTTATTAGAAAAATTCAAAACTCGCGACTTTCCATAGGAAATTCCATTATCTACAACTTTGCAGAAGGATGTTTTTCCAAATTCCAAACAGAAATTGACCAAATCCATAAAGGCGATTTTATGTTTATATAATCAAATTTTAGTCAAGAAATGGGGTCCAATTTACATGTTTAACATGTTTTAAACATTTATTTCAACAAAAATACTCTTTCTCCCTCGTATACTCATATATCACACATTCATTGTAAAAATATCACCATTATTATATTATTAAAAAATATAATAATATATTTAAATGAATTATTTTATCGAAAAAGATAAAATTTTAATTTTCAACAATTGTCAAATTAAAATTTTCTCCATCTATATCCACATAAAATCAATATTTTCCTCATCATATGAATCAATAATTAATTATTCACAAATAATATTATGTAATCACAATATCGACAACCGCGTAGTTCCCAAGAAAGAGGGCTTTCCAATAAGAATTTCTCCTTCTTGGCAAGCAATTAGATGACCAAACCTCTTCTTAGACGTAACTTTCTAGACATTGCCAATAATGTTATCTAATAATATTATTCAGATAATATGAATTATTGCTTCGATAATGAAAAATCTCGTGTGTAATAACAATTATTCAAACAACAAAGAATATAAAATATCAACGCATCAATTATTAAATCAATAAAATAAAATAATGAAAGTAATTATCGTAACCATTATTGAGTAAAGGCCTTCTTCACGTAAGAATCAATAATTGGTGCAATACTGGTGTGCTATGTGTTTTAACCCCGAGTATTTTAACAAGATTAATCTGCAGAATAACTACGCAATTATTTTTAAACAACTTATATGTGTCGTTTTCTTCATCCAATAGCTTTAAGTTATGGGGCCCACAAAAGATCGCTACGTCGCATTTAATATTCCACGACCAAACGAATATTCCCCGACAACAATGAATATTTTATAACCACTTGCTTATACGAAATATTTGCGTATTTTACCCATAACTATCTACATTAATCAAATCAACCCTCACTATTTCAAAATAATAATTAGAGGAAATTAAATTTCATTAATAATAAGTTGGGTTCTTACAACCTCCCCTCCTTATGAAATTTCATCCTCAAAATCGACGACGCACACGGTGTTTCAAAAGGTGAGGATACCTCGCTTTCATTTCCGTTTCCAATTCCCGTGTCATTTCCTCTATAAAGCATGATTCCTCCACGTAACTTTAACTTGTGGTATGACCTTTTGTGCGTAGGACATGCTCCTTCCTATCCAAAATCTTCGACAGTACCTCTTCAGACGTTAAGTCTTTGGCTATCTCGTCCCGGTTCTAACTCTATAATGTGGTTTGGTCTTTCACATATTTATTTAAGTATGGATATGTGAAACACATTATGAACACGAGACATACTTGAGGTAACGCGAGTCTATAGGCTACATTTCCTACTTCGGTCAAGAATTTGAAATGGACCAATAAATCGTGGATTGAGCTTTCATCTCTTCCCAAATCTTGTAACTCCTTCCACGGAGCAACTCGCAATAATCATGATCCCTTATACTAAATTCCACGTCCTTTCGATGAAGATCCGCATAACTCTTTTGTCGATCTTGTGCCGCTTTTGTATACGTTGTCGAATCATTTGGATCTTTTCGGTTGTCATACGTCTTAACTTTCGGGTCCCAACAATGTTGCTTCACCCACCTCATCCCAACATATTGGAGAGCGACACTTTCGTCCATATAATGCTTTGAATGGAGCCACACCTATACTTGCCTGATAACTGTTGTTGTAGGAGAATTGCACCAATGGTAAATACTTATCCCAACTGCCCTTGAAGTCTAGGACACAGAGTCTTAATAAATCTTCAAGAGTTTGAATAGTCCTCTCTGATTGTCCGTCCGTTTGAGGATGATATGCCGAATTGAATCATAAATCCGTGCCCATAGCTTTTTGCAAGCTAACCCAAAATCTTGAAGTGAATCTTGGGTCACGATCCGAAACTATGGATACTAGCATACTATGCAACCTCACAATCTCATTTACATATATACGAGCAAGACGTTCAAGGGAATAAGTCTCCCGTATCGGCAAGAAATGAGCAGACTTGGTTAATCTATCAACAATAACCCAAATAGCATTGATGCCTTGAGAAACCGTAGGAAGACCCGTAACGAAATCCATGGTAAACACGTTGACAAGTTAAACACGTTGAGAAAAACTTTGCAATCTCTCTCTTCGTATTGTTCCACCAAAATGTATGTCGAAGATCACGATACATTTTGGTACTTCCAGGATGGATTGCAAATGGTGTATTATGTACCTCCATCATAATCTTGTACTTCAAATCAGAGTCGTTCGGAACACAAAGTCTGGAGTGGACTCGCAGTATTCCTTCTTCATCAATTCTCGCTTTCGGAATAATACCTTCTTGTACTTTCTTCTTCATACGCATCGACCCGGAATTGGGTGGCTCGAAAAGCAACCTTAACTTTTTCTATTAAATTTGGCTCTGTCGTATACTTGACATCATCGCACTCATTCCTCGATATGATCTTCTATTCAACGCGTCATTTACACGTTTGCTTTTCCGGGATGGTATTGAATAAGTGTGGTCGTAGTCTTTCAATAGCTCGAGCCAACGTCATTGCCAAGACATGTTGAGTTCTTTTTGAGTGAAGAAATATTTAAGGCTTTTATGGTCAGAATATATCTCCACTTTCTCCCCATATAGATAGTGCCTCCATATCTTTAATAGCGAAAATGATTGCCGCTAACTCTAGATCATGAGTAGGATAATTCCTCTCATACTCTTTAAGTTGTCGCGAGGCATAAAGCTATGACTTTCCCACGTTGCATGAGAACACATCCTAACCCTTTGCTCGAAGCATCGTTGAGATAACAAATCCATCCGAACCAGATGGTATTGTTAGCATAGGTCTTAGAAATAAGTCTCCTCTTAAGCTCTTGGAAACTCTTCTCGCATTCCTCGCTCCATACGAATTTTATATCCTTCCGAGTTAGCTGGGTTAATGGAGTAGCGATTCGAGAAAACCCTTCCATGAATCTCCGATAATAACCAGCTAAGCCCAAAAAGCTACGTAATTCAGTCACCGACATCGGTTGCTCCCAACTTTGTATTGCTTCAATCTTCGCCGGATCAACAAATACTCCATGTTTCGACACCACGTGCCCAAGGAATGCTACTTCCTCAAGCCAGAACTCGCATTTCTTCAGTTGGCATAAAGCTTGTTTTCACGAAGCCTTTGGAGTACCAGCTTCAAATGGTGCTCATGATCTTCACGACTTTTGGAATATATGAGGATGTCATCAATAAAGACAACAACGAATTGATCCAAATATTTCTTGAATACTCAATTCATTATATCCATGAAAGTCGCAGGAGCATTAGTCAATCCGAAAGACATGACTAAGAATTCATAATGCCGTCATCGAGTTCTAAAGGCGATCTTTGAATATCCTCGCTTCTAATCTTGGTGATGATATCCGTAAGCGAAGATCGATCTTTGAAAAAAATTGTAGACCTTGCAACTTGTCAAACAAGTCATCAATACGAAAAGAGGATACCTATTCTCGATAGTGACATGGTTCAATTCCGATAGTCAATATTAAAGTCGCATACTCCCCGTCTTTCTTCTTTACTTAATAAAACAGAGAGCATCAAGGAGATGTACTAGGGACGAATGAAATCAATGTCCAACAACTCCACGTAGTTGGACCTTTAACTCCCGAAGTTCAATAGAGCCATTCGATATGGGGTTTTAGAAATGGGCTTTGTACAGTGTTCAAGATCAATAAAGAATTTAACTTCACGTTATGGGGGGTAGACAGGGAAGTTCTTCAGAAATATGTCGGGAAAGTCAATAACAACAGGAATATTATTCAAATTTGATGTGTCTTTATTCAAATCCATAACATGGGCTAAGAAAGCTTGACATCCGCTTTTTCAATAAACGAATAGCTTTATGATTAGATATGATGATGATTGATTTTAATGGTTTAGTTGTTTGAATTGCATAACATGTGTCAGGTTGGTTAGAATATGAAAACTAACAACCTTACGAAAACAATCAATTTTGGCATGATGAGTAGTTAACCAATCAATCCCTAAAATCACATCAAAAGCAAGTATCTTTAAAGAGATAAGGTCAACGGTAAGGTGATGGTGCCAACTTGAATCAAACAAGATTTATAAGCAAATGGATGTGATGAAAGTTTCTCTAACGGAGTTTCCACAGATAGTCAAAGTCTAATTTCTCCGAGTCAAGTTTAAACGTTGAGCACAAGCGGGGAGAGATAAATGAATGGGTAAAGGTGATCAAGTAAGGTATAAACTTCGCAAGAATTTATAAATAGCTTACCCGTGATCACCTCGTTTGGGTTCCTCGATTTTGACCAGCCCACAACAAACGCTTCTTCCGAGAACCGTTGACTTTGACTTTTTTGGGACGATCTTTTGAGGCACCGTCCCCATTGAACTAGGTTTCGCCACTGCATAATCTCGAGCGATATGTCCTTCCTTTTCACAATTATAGCATACCTTGAATCTGTTGTGGGCGCTTTGATCGATATGTCCCTCTTTCCTCATTTATAAAGCATATAATGGGTGGTCGTTCTCCTCCCTTAGAACCGATTCTTCTCACAAGACCTTTGTCGTCTTCACATGGTCGTTGTTAAATCTCCTCTTTTAAAAATCTCCTCGACTCGCTTTCTTCTATTTTCATGGCTATGATTACCACCGAGTGGTTACCATTTTTGTCCGTCTTTTTCTTTCTCCGTGGTTATCGTTGTTTTGTTGACCGCCATCTCCTAGATGATCCTAGTTGTGGTCCCTCGGTCTCTCATAAATCGATTTTGCATGAATCGCAAAAAGCTTCTAAACATACCCTCGCTCATCATCGCTTTCGGTGGTGTTGTTCACAAGAGGAACATTGCCATCCTGTTGCACGTTCTCCTCGTTGGTGAGTACAGGCGTCTTCACGGTCTCATTTCCATTGTTAATATTCTCGGTCGACATTCTCAAATAATCGTCATAAAACAAGGGTTAATTAAGGAAATCAATATATCACATAATATTACTATATCTTGACCAACTAACAAATAAGCTAGGGTAGGACACACTAGCGAAGGATTTACTCGTCTCTCCCTCCTAGTTCTATTCCCCGATCTCCGCATGGAGATCATATCCCTAAGCTCGATACCAATTGTGACGCCCCCAAAATAGGTATACATCACCCATTCGAGTTGTCAATACATGGTATGTAAACAACTACAACTTTATTATTACAACAAAAAAAAGCGTGAGTTTGAATACAAATATTATCTTCTAGACAAGATCTATACTCAAATAAATTCTCATCACATTTATTGATACATTATTTTACAAAAATGGTGAGGACTACTAAACAACTCTCTAGAACCTTCATTCCATACCCCAGGCTGCACTCGCTTATTATCTCGCCTTCCGAGAAGAAAAATGGAACAAAAGGAAAAAGGGTGAGCTCAACTAGCCCGATAAATAATATTATGACTAAGATAATATACAACAAATTATCGTTAGTTTTCAACAGGAAAAATCTAAAAAGAATACAATAGACAACAAGTTTTAAATCAATATTCGCAGTGAAAATAATAATTCATTAGAAGAGTTAAGTAGAGAATGCAAACTACTATCTTCTATGTATGAATTTAAAAGTTCATCGCTCATCTTTTATCCCCGTAACATCAATCAATATATGTACGAAATCAAATATTCATCTTTGCACTCACAGCCAAAGATATTCATCGACCGGGTCATGTTCATCTAAACATCATTCATCTTTGCACTACGCCCAAAGATATTCATCGAAATCATTCATCTTTGCACTACTGAGCCAAAGATATTCAATAATATCATCATTTATTTGATCGAGGATGATGAAAATATTTTTAAAGAAAGCGAATTGGGAAACAAAATGACAAGGATTAAGGATTAAGGATTCAGTACTTTGTTTTATCCATCTCCAAAATACCTCAAAAATAATCATAGTGGTGTAAAATTTAAGAATGATCAAAACATGGATACAATCAAAACTAGTATCCACAATAGATATTTTGACTAAAAGGAAAATTTTCATTTTCGATGAATAGTGTCGATTCGTGAATAAGATCAGTATCACGTGAATAAAGGTCGTATACGTGAATAGTAACTCCGACACCAAAAGTTCCAAAATTGATTAAAAAGTTCAGAACAATACTTCGGCATAATGATATTAGAATAAATAATATCATTTTAAAAAAAATAATATCCCTTACGTCGAAAGATTAGTACTTCTAAATTTGGAATATTGGGTATAGTCTTTGAAGGAAACAGACCAGTATAACAATACTCAAAGTATCAAAATCCTCACAAGAATACGCTCAATATATAGAGAGAGAAATATGGAGAAAACTTCAGTTTCTGGTGTAATTTTCAATTCTAACCTAAGCACCCTATTTATAGGAAAATGCTTAGAACACCAAAGCAGAAAATTTAATAAAATATTAATATATATTTATTAAATTCCTACGCACACAAAATCTGATTCAAACCATCAGTCACCAAGAGTGACTCACCTTGCCTAAATAAAAAAAACGTTTTTCTTATTAAAAATATTTAAAACTTCAAAAATTAATTATTTCGGAGCTTCAGAACTTCAATAATTCATAATAAATAGCTCTATTATTAGAAAAATTCAAAACTCGCGACTTTCCATAGGAAATTCCATTATCTACAACTTTGCAGAAGGAAGTTTTTCCAAATTCCAAACAGAAATTGACCGAAATCCATAAACGGGCGATTTTACAAGCTATAATCAAATTTCAGTCAAGAAATGGGGTCTACCGACATGTTTAACATGTTGTTTGAACATTTATTGCAACAAAAATACTCTTTCTCCTCGTATACTCATATATCACACATTCATTGTAAAAATATCACCATTATTATATTATTAAAAATATAATAATATATTTAAATGAATTATTTTATCAGAAAAAGATAAAATTTTAATTTTCAACAATTGTAACATTAAAAATTTTCTCCATCTATATCCACATAAAATCAATATTTTTCTCATCATATAAATCAATAATTAATTATTCACAAATAATATTACGAGAATCACAATATTGACAACGGTAGGTCCTCAGGAAGAGGGCTTTCAATAAGAATTTCTCTCTTCTTGCTTTAGGCTTATTAGGTGACCAAACCTCTCCTTAGACGTAACTTTCTAGACATTGCTGTGGACGCCCCAAAATAGGTATACATCACCTATTACGTGTTGTCAATACATGGTACGTAAAACAACTACAACTTTATTATTACAACATATAAACCTGTGAGTTTAAATACGAGATATTGCCATCTGACAATATCCACACGCAAATAAATTCCCATCATAATTATTGATATATTATTTTACAAAATGGTGAGGACTACTAAACAACTCTCTACAGAACCTTCCTTCCATACCCAGACACTAAGTACTCGCTACATTCTCGCCTCCCGAGAAGAAAAATGGAACAACAAGAAAAGGGTGAGCTCAACTAGCCCGGTAAAGAATATTATGACTAAGATAATATACAACAAATTATCATTAGTCTTCAACAGGAAAAAAACTAATAGAATACAATAGACAACAAGTTTTAAACCAATATTCGCAGATTGAAATAATAATTCATTAGAAGAGTTAAGTAGAGAATGCAAACTACTATCTTCTATGTATGAATTTAAAAGTTCGTCGCTCATCTTTTATCCCCTGTAACATCAATCAATATACATCGGAATCAAATATTCATCTTTGCACTCACTGATCCAAAAGATATTCATCATTAAGTCGTGTTCATCTAAACACTGTTCATCTTTGCACTACTGGCCAAAGATATTCATCGAAATCATTCATCTTCTTGACTACGCTACGGCCAAAGATATTCAATAATATCATCATTTAAGATCGAGGATGATGAAAATATTTTTCAAAAACGAATCCAATTGAATCAAAATGACAAGGATTAGTACTTTGTTTTATCCATGTCCAACAATACCTCAAAAATAATCATAGTGGTGTAAAATTCAAGAATGATAAAACATGGATACAATCAAAGCTATTATCCGAGAATAGATATTTTGAGACGAAAAGGAAAATTTTCATTTTCGATGAATAGTGTCGATTCAGTAAATAAGGTCGTACACGTGAATAGAAACTCAGACACCAAAAGTTCCAAATTTGATAAAAACTTCAGATCAATATTTCAAAGATAATGATATTGAAGAAATAATATCATTACGAAAAAATAATATCCCTTACCTCACAAAGACAAGATCTTTAAAGTTGAAACACCTGGATATAGGCTTTGAGTTGAACTTTCAGACCGTATAGCAATACTCAAAATATACTCAAAATACTCACAAGAATACGATCGATAATATAGAGAGAGAAAACTTCAGTTTCTGGTGTGATTTTCAATTCTAACCTAAGCACCCTATTTATAGAAAAATGCTTAGAACACCAAAGTAGAAAATTTAATACAATAATATATATATATATATATATATATCAAATTCATACGCCCACTTTAGAATTTAGCTCCTAGCATTTCCCACATGCCACCTTCTAGAAAAGTAAGAAAAAACGCGTTTTCATAAAATAAATAATTAAAACTTTCAAAAATCAATTATTTGAGACTTTAAAACTTCAATAATTCATAATAAATAGCCCTTTTTTATTAGAAAATTGAATCTCAGTAATTTTTATAGGAAATTCAATTCTCTACAACTTTGCGGAAGAAAGTTTCTCAAATTCCAAATAGAAATTGGCAAAGAAATCCACAAGCCAGGCGATTTTACATGCTATAATCAACTTTCAACATTAAATGGGGTCCAATGACATGTTTAACATCTTTTAAACATTTATTGCAACAAAAAAATCTGTTCCTCCTCGTATACTCATATATCCCACATTCGTTGTAAAAATATCACCATTATTATATTATTAAAATATAATAATATATTTAAAATAATTATTTTATCGAGAAAAAGATAAAATTTCAATTTTCAATAATTGTCACATTAAAATTTTCTCCATCTATATCCACATAAAATCAATATTTTCCTCATCATATGAATCAATAATTAATTATTCACAAATAATATTACTGTAATCACAATATTGACAACTGTGCAGATTCCTGTGAAAGAAAGGGCTTTCCAATAAGAATTTCTCCTTCTTGGCGCATGCAATTAGGTGACCAAACCTCTCTCCTTAGAGCAGTAACTTTCTAGACATTGCCAATAATGTTATCTAATAATATTATTAGGATAATATGAATTATTGCTTCGATAATGAAAAATATCGTGTAATGACAATTATTGAAACAACAAAGAATATAAAATATCAACGCAAAGAATTATTAAATCAATAAAATAAAATAATGAGCAATAATTCTCGTAACCATTATTGAGTAGTGCCTTCTTACGTAAGAATCAATAATTGGTGCAATACTGGTGTCTTTCTTGTGTTTTAACCACAGAGTATTTTAAGATTAACTTCAGTAATAACTACGCCTAGTTATTTTTAAACAACTTATATTTATCGCTTTTCTTCATCTAATCGCTTTCAAGTTATGGGGCCCATTAAAAGATGTCTTGGCCGCATACGAATATTCCAAACAATGAAGAATATTCCACGACCAAACGAATATTCCCCAAACAACAATGAATATTTTATAACCACTTGCTTATTTTAAAATATTGGCGTATTTTACCCATAATTATCCACATTAATCAAATCAACCCTTACTATTTCAAAATAGAAAATTAAATTTCATTAATAATAAAGTGGGGTCTTACAACCTCCCTTCTTATAAAATTTCGTCCTCGAAATTGACGATGACGTACTGGTGTTTTCAAAAGATGAGGATACCTCGCTTTCATTTCCGTTTCTAACTCCCAAAGGGTCATTTCCTCTATAGCATGATTCCTCCACAAAACTTTAACTTGTGGTATGACCTTTCTTGCAGTAGGGACATGCTCCTTCCTATCCAAGATTTTGTTGTGGTACCTCCTCATACGTTAAGTCTTCTCATTATCTCGTCCATTTCTAACTCAATAACGTGGTTCGGGTCTTTCACATATTTACGAAGTATAGATATGTGAAACATTATTATAACACGAGACATACTTTCGGAGTAAAGCAAGTCTATAGGCTACATTTCTACTCGGACAAGAATTTGAAATGGACCAATAAATCGTGGATTGAGCTTTTCTCTCTTCCCAAAATCTTGTAACTCCCTTCCATTGGAAGCAACTCGCAACAATACATGATCCCTATACTAAATTCCACGTCCCTTTCGATGAAGATCCGCATAACTCTTTTGTCGATCTTGTCTTGGTTTGTATCATTGTCGAATCATTTGGATCTTTTTCGTAGTCATACGTATCAACTCCCGGTCCCAACAATGTTGCTTCACCCACCTCATCCCAACATACTCGGAGAAGCGACATTTTCGTCCATATAATGCTTGAATGGAGCCCACCTATACTTGCTCGATAATTGTTGTTGTAGGAGAATTTTATCAATGGTAAATACTTATCCTAACCGCGCTTGAAGTCTAGGACACGTAGTCTTAATAGATCTTCAAGAGTTTGAATAATCCTCTCGATTGTCTCATCCATTTTGAGGATGGTATCTCGAATCAATCAGAATCCGCGCCTATGGCTTTTAAAGTTTAACCTTAAAAATCTTGAAGTGAATCTTGGGTCGCGATCCAAACTATGGATCTGGTCATGCCATACAACCTCACAATCTCATTCATGTACATACTAAAGCAAAGACGTTCGAGGGAATAAGTCTAAAAGATCGCAAGAAATGAAGCAGACTTGGTTAATCTATCAACAATAACCCAAATATCATTAATGCCGCCGAGAAACCGTAGGAAGGTACTAAAATCTAAATCCACAGTAATGTGTTCCTACTTCCATTGGAATCTCAAGTGGTTGCAACGGACCCTTAGTCTTAGATCTTTCCGCCTTTACACGCCGACAAGTTAAACACATCGAGATAAACTTTGCAATCTCTCTCTTCATATTGTTCCACCAAAATGTATGTCGAAGATCACGATACCTAAATTGTTGATTTTTTATATTAAAATATAGATTGGAGTTCCATTATACCGTTGAATCCGCAAATGAATAATGTATATATATATAGAATGAGGATCAGGTTCGGACTCCCGAATTTTGTTAAAATTCGGTTTTTTTTAAAACAACTAAAAAAAAGTTTAATATTTTATGGAACTGAATTTTTTTTATAATACAGTGTTTTGGGTGTGATTTGTATACATATACCAAAACAGGTTTGTATTATATGTATTCAAATCACACCTAAAATACTGTATTATGAAAAAATTTCAGTTCTATAAAATATTAAAAAAAATTAGTTATTTTAAAAAAAAACAAAAAAAATTCTGAATTTTAATACCGTCCGATCGTCCGAAACTTGAACCGGACTCTCTCTCTCTCTCTCTATATATATATATATAAAGAACCTCTGTTAGGTAACCACAATTTCCATAGTGGCAAGACAGGGACTGGGCATAGACTATCATTTTTCGATGGGTCCAATGTCTTTCAATTCCATTGTCTTTGCTTTTCAGTAGTCCATTCTCACGGGGTCTCTGCTGAATCATAATATATATATATATATATATATATATATATATATATATATATATGTGTGTGGCCTATATATATCTCCGCATTTGTGTACGCAGTTCAAGTTTATTTTACCTTTTTTGATTAGGTAATAACATGTTCACCCCCCCACACATAGAAACAAACAAAGTCAAACTCATAGATAATACCTCATCCATCCTATTCGTAATATTTTGTTTATATTTTCCCTCAATTATCTATCTAGATATTAATGCTAAGGTTTTAAGCCTCCATACAAAACAATTTTAATTATGTACAAAATTTTCATAATTACTTGACAAATTATTTCTATTAATCCCATATATTCCTTGTATCAGCTTTTCATCAAGTTATCATTGCAAAAACTAAATGTACATTCGTAATAATTATCATTAATGTTGGGTCATAATCCTTTTTTTTTATTGGTAAAAATTATTGGGCCTCACTGGATCGTATTATCTTTAAGTCGTGGTTGGATCTGGTTACTTGGGTCATTTTTATTATTTGAGGCTTAGTCATTATATTGGCCCATTATACAAATTATCACTTAATCCCAATTTTGACCAAGAATCATTATCTTAAACGACGTTTGACTATTATGTCTGCCACTTTCTTTGCGTGGCATTAATGAGGATGGGACTGATAATGGCCGTGATGTAAACAAAGAATGTGAGAGGGGTGTAGATCGTTTACTTTCTAATTTGAAGACCAGGAAGTAAGGGAAAAAAAGGTGTCGAGGAGGTGGTGGGTGTACGATGGCCGGATAGTGGAGTATCGTATGGGATTAAGATCACATAAGAGGGTAAATAATACATACATTTTTTCATTAGAATTCTTATTCTATCTCTACCGAATACTTAGATAATATTTCTCTCCATCGTTGACTTGTGATCGCAGATCAGACGACTCTCACGTCGAGACTATCCTCGACGGTCGGTCAGTAGTCAAACTTTTGGTGTTGACTTGTTGAATTGTGCAGGATATTGGACGCGTCTTGGTGATTGGGACGTGGAGAAAGATCTTGGCGTTAACAATTAATAATAATGCACAACTTTAATGGTATATTTGGGGAACAACACAAGTACTTTTGGTATATGGGTTAACAATTTGACATTTCAAAGGTCCCCTCAATTAGGAAAAAAGAATGATAAAGTATTTGTTAATAGAGCTAGCTTAACAAGTAAGCACTCCTTTCCGTTAATATGAAGTTTTAAGGAAAAAATTCATAATATAAGAAATTTTAGATATACTTAAGACAGAAAATATATTAAAAAAAATCTGCTTTACCTTAAAAAATTAATCTATTAAGATAAAGTAATTGAAAGAGAGAGGAGAATGAATAATTTTATTAATTAGTGCATGATAGTAATAAAATTTAAATAAACATTAATTAATTGAAATTAATATTAATGAGATTTTTAATTAATTAATGTAGGTTTGAATGTCAATTAATTAATTAATGTTTGTGTAAAAATTATACTTTTGTCATTTTTTTGGATTGTGTACTTCTCAATTCTCCCTCGGTGCATTGACCACTAAATTAGCATCTTCCTTCTCATTCTTATAGAGAACTTTTAAAATAATAATGATAAATAAATCTCTACGACAAAAATGCATGGGAAAATTAGGTAAAGGTGAATTTTATGTAGGAGTTAAGTATAGTGTGGGTTTAGAGCTTTGTTATTATAACCCCACAGCCACAGTAAGCCTAGCTTAGGTACGTCTTGGACATTTGTCAAATATTGTCACGTGCCCAGCTTTCTATTCTAGGCAGGTCCAGGAGCTAGCGAGCTCAGCTAACTCCATGCACAGTAGTAGTTAACTGATTCTATTTGAAAATTTAACCAACAAATTGACCACATGCACGTTTTAGCTGGAGCCTAGATAGATGGGAGTATATATATATATATATAAGCGGAATTTTTATTTATTTTTAATAAAAAGTCGTCACTTATTTTGATACATGACAAAGTAAGTACTCCATATAGGTATATGGGCTAGCCTATTATTGTACATGAAGTTTTTCATAAATGAAATGCATGGGGTTGCAGGTAAATTAAGGAAAAGGGAATGAGAAGAAAATTATGAAGATCGAATAAATTCTAGTGTAGTGTAGTGTCGTTCGAGAGTGGCCGAAAGAAGTGCTCCCAATTAGCCAATGTCAACACAAAAGCCAGAGTGGAGGAGGAGTAGTATTACTACGTAGCTGAGGTAAGACGAGGCAAAGTAGTAGTAGTAGTAGTAGTAGATTAATTAGATTAGAGTGACAAACGGAGACCACCATACATACATACATACATACATACCAGTGGCTCCAGATTTCAACGCTACCTAGCTAGCTAAGTACTGAGTAGCTTTTTTACTGACTGACTGACTGCCTGCCTGCCTCATGGAAAATTGTGCATTGACATTTGAAAGAGAAAGGGAAAGAGAAAATTAAAAGAGCAAGTGGACGGACATAGAGTCAGTCATATACTATAAGCAACAAGATATGTAAATGTCAAATCCCTCCCTCCATCCATCCATACATCTATCTACAAAGGTCTTGTTGTTCACACTCCAATAATCCATACTCTATTGCTCTATGTTCATATTTATTTTTAATACATCCCGATTGTTTATTTGTCCACGAATGGTAGCTCACAGTTAAATTATGCAGACATGAAATTCTCCAAAATACCTTTCTTGCATCTGTCGAATTAAACTGTAAACGTTATGTATGTCGATATTAACCGCAAACGCTAAATATATTCCCAATTAATCTTCATTGATACAACCACATTTTACTCATATCACTCGTTCGCACAATTAAATTGCAAACACTAAATATATTCTCAATTAATTTTTAAATAGTGGCGTTTTAAGGTAAATTACCGTCCGCAAGACTAAACTGCGGACGATGAGTACTTTATAAAATAACATCGTTATGAATATAATGTTATGATACTTGGCGTCTGTAGAACTAAACTCTGGATGTGTGTGAATTTAAAATAAAGTCAAATGACGCCGTATATTAGTTTTTCTATTTCTTCCATTCCTATTGCATATTCTTATCGGTTCTTAGTTTAGTCCTGAGGATGTGGCCTAACTACATAAAAGTTAGATTTAAACATATCAATCCCTTCATTAATTTCACTTGCATATATATATATGCAGAAATATATATATATATATATATATATATATATATATATATATATATGCGAAATATATATATATTAGGGCTAAATACAGTTTATTACATGAAATATCATTATATTCATGATTAGGTCCTTAAAGAATTTGTGTGACACTCAAAAAATAGGTATACATCAATTGTTTTGAGTTATCGATAACGTGCTGATGTAAACAACTACAACTTTATTAATCTGACATATAAAGCGTGAGTTTAAATCTGAATATTCAGACAATATCCATACCCAACTAAGTCCTCATTACAATTATTGGTACATTATTTTATAAAATGGTGAGGACTACCAAAACAACTTCTAGCCATATTCACTCATTCCACGCTCATAAGTATTATTTTCGCTACGTTCTCGCCTCACGAGAAGAAAAATGGAGCAAAAAGGAAAAATGGTGAGCTCAACTAGCCCGGTAAAGAATATTATGACTAAGATAATATAGAACAAATTATCGTTAGTCTTTGACGAGGAAAAATCGATAAAATACATGATAGACAAACAAGTTTCAAATCAATATTTCAGTGGCGAAAATAATAATTCATAGAAGAGTTACGTAGAGAATGAAATGTACTCTATCTATGAATTTAAAAGTTCATCATCGATATTTTATCCGTAACATCAATCGATATACATCTTGAATCAAATATTCATCTTTTCACTACTGGGGCCAAAGATATTCATCGATCGGTCGTGTTTATCTCAACACACATTTCATCTTTACTACGGCCAAAGATATTCATTATAAAATCATTTATCTTTGCTTTCTACTGCCAAAGATATTGAGAATATCATCATTTAGGGTGAGGATGATGAAAATATTTTAAACAAAAGCGAATCCGGTGAAACAAAAGAATAAATATTAAGGATTAGGTATTTCGGTTTATCCGTGTCCAAAAATACCTCATAAATAATCAAAGTGAAGTAAAATTTAAGAATGATCAAAACATGGATACAATCAAAGCTAGTATCCATAATAAATATTTTGGATAAAAATGAAAATTTAATTTTTACGTGAATAAGTCGTATAAGTATCGTGAATAGTCTTAGTATATGTGAATAGTAACCCATTACACTAAAAGACAAGAATTTCACAAGAAAAAATCTTACCAATATTCCCAAGATAATGATATTGAAAGAAATAATATCATTTTTAAAATATAAATAATATCCCTTACCTCGAAAAGACAAGATTACTTAGCTAGAATCTGGGATATAGTCTTTGAAGAGAACTTGCAGATCGTATAACAACACTCCAAGTATCAAAATACTCACAAGAATACGCTCAATATATCGAGAGAAAAAAGAAGAGAAGATTTACGATGTGATTTTGATTCTAATTGGCTTTTATTTATAGGAAAAATGCTTAGAACACCAAAGCGTAAAATTTAATAAATTAATAATATTATTATTCCACATCTTCCACGCACACCACCAATTTGAAATCAACCACTAACACATGTCCCATAAGTGACAAAAACGTTTTTCATGCAAAAGTTACTAAAAACTCCAAAAAAAATGACAATCAATTAATCCAGAACTTCAATAATTCATAACAAATAGTCCTTTTATCAGGAAAATTCGAACATCATGTCTTTTTCATAGGAAATTTTATTATCTACAACTTTACAGAAGAAAGTTTTTCCAAATTCCAAATAAAATTGGAATAGGAATTCACAAAGCGGGTGATTTACTTTTATAATCAAATTTCAATCAAGAAATGGGGTCCGCCGACATGTTTAACATGTTTTTAACATTTATTGCAACAAAAATACTCTTCCTCCTCATATCTTTCATATATCCCACATTCATTGTAAAAAATATTATTATATTATTAAAATATAATAATGAATTATTTTATCGAGAAAAAGATAAAATATTAATTTTCAACAATTGTCACATTAAAAATTTTCTCCATCTATATCCACATAAAATCTATATTTTCTTCATCATATAAATTAATAATTAATTATTCACAAATAATATTACGAATCACAATCTTGTGACTACTAGCGGTTCACAGGAAGAGGGCTTTCGATAAAGATCTCTCCTTCTTGGTGCTTGATTAGATGACCAAACCTCTCCTTGATGTGAACTTTTTAGACATTGCTAATAATTTTATCCAATAATATTATTTAGATAATATGAATTATTTCTCGATAATGAAAAATCTTGTGTAGTGACAATTATTGAAACAACGGTAATATAAAATATCAACGCAAACAATTATTGAATCGATAAAATAAAATCTTGAACAATAATTATTGTAACAATTATTGAGTAGTGTGCTTTTACGTAAGAATCAATAATTGGTGTAATCTGAAGTATCTTCTTGTGTTTTAACCAGAGTATTTCAACGATGATTAATGGTAAAAACTAAAATTAACAACTACGTCGTTATTTATACCTGACTTATATTTGTCGTTTTTCATTCATCGCTTTCCGTTATGGGGCCCACACAAAGTCATTTTGTTAGCCGTCGATGAATATTCACGACGAAACGAATATTCAGATAATAATGAATATTTTATAACCACTACTTATTTGAATATATTTAGCATTTTACCCATAACTAATCATATTAATCAAATCAACCTTTGTAAGACCCCAACTTATTATTAATGAAATTTAATTTTTCTATTTTGAAATAGTAAGGGTAGATTTGATTAATGTGGATAATTATGGGTAAAATACGCAAATATTTTAAAATAAGCAAGTGGTTATAAAATATTCATTGTTGTCGGGAATATTCGCTTTGGTCGTGGAATATTTTTGTGTCGGGGAATATTCGACGATTGAGACGCCTTTTATGGGCCCCATAACTGAAAAGCGATTGGATGAAGAAAACGCACAAATATAAGTTGTTTAAAAATAACGGCCAGAAGTTATCAAGTATTACTTGTTAAAATACTCTGTGGTTAAAAACACAAGAAGACACCTCAGATTGCACCAATTATTGATTCTTACGTAAGAAGGCACTACTCAATAATGGTTACGAATTATCGCTCAAGATTTTATTAATTTAATAATTGTTGCGTTGATATTTTATATATTGTCGTTGTTTCAATAATTGTCATTACACAAGATTTTTCATTATCGAAGCAATAATTCATATTATCCTAATAATATTATTAGATAACATTATCGCAATGTCTAGAAAGTTCGCTTCAAGGAGAGTATTTGGTCACCTAATCGCTGCCAAGAAGAGAAATTCTTATTGAAAGCCCCCTCTTTCCTGAACCGCCTCAAGTCACAATATTGTGATTTTGTAATATTATTTGTGAATAATTAATTATTGATTCATATGATGAGGAAAATATTTATTTTTGTGGATATAGATGGAGAAAATTTTAATGTGACAATTGTTGAAAATTAATATTTTATCTTTTTCCGATAAAATAATTCATTTAAATATGTTATTTTAATAATATATTAACGGTGATATTTTTATAATGAATGTGGGATATATGAGTATACGAGGAGGAAGAGTATTTTTGTTGCAATAAATGTTTAAAACATGTTAAACATGCTAAATTGGACCCCATTTATCGATGAAATTTGATTATAACCGTAAAATCGCCTCGCTTATGGATTTTGCTTACACTGCTTGGAATTTGAAAAACTTTTTCTCAGAAAGTTGTAGAGAATTTAATTTCCAATGTAAACTCGAGAGATTGAATTTTCCGACAAAAAGGCTATTTATTATAAATTATTGAAGTTTTGATTAATTGATTATCATTTTTTGAAGTTTTAAATGGTTTAAGTGAGAAAACGTTTTTGTTGTTTTTATTGGGGTGTGGTTGATGGCTGAATTCAGTTGGTATGCGTAGGAAAATTTAGAAAAATAATAATAATATTAAATTAAATTTTCTACTTTGGTGTTCTAAAGATTTTCCTATAAATAGGGTGCTTAGGTTAGAATTGAAAATCACATTTAAATCAAGTTTTCTCTCTATATTATCGGCGTATTCTTGTGAGTATTTTGAGTATACTTTGAGTATTGCTATATACGGTGCAAGTTCAAGTCATAGCTTATATTCGATTGTTTCAACCCAAGATTGTCTTCGAGGTAAGTGGATATTATTTTTTTGTAATGATATTATTTCTTCAATATCATTATCTTTCAAATATCGATCTGAAGTTTTATAAAATTTAGAACTTTTGGTGTTGGAGTTACTATTCACGATATCGATACTTTATTTACGAATACTAAGACTATTCATCGAAAAATGAAAATTTTTCTTTTCGCCTAAAATATCTATGTGGATACTAGCTTTGATTGTATCCATGTTTTGATCATTCTTGAATTTTACACCAATATGATTATTTTTTGAGGTATTTTTGGACATGGATAAAACAAAGTACGTAATCCTTAATTCTTAATCCTTGTCATTTTGTTTCATTGGATTCGTTTTTTAAAAATATTTTCATCATCTTCATTTTAAATGATGATATTATTGAATATCTTTGGCCTCAGAAAGTGCAAAGATGAATGATTTCTGATGAATATCTTTGGCCCGTAGTGCAAAGATGAACAAGTGTTTAGATGAACATGACCAACTGATGAATATCTTTGGCCTGTAGTTCAAAGATGAATATTTGATTCCAGATAAATATTGATTGATGTTACAGGGATAAAAGATAGACGATGAAATTTTAAATTCATACATAGAAGATAGTAGTTTGCATTCTCTACGTAACTCTTCTAATGAATTATTATTTCATTGCTAATATTGATTTAAAATTTGTTGTCTATCAGATTCTATTAGATTTTTCCTCGTGAAGACTAACGATAATTTGTTGTATATTATCTTAGTCATAATATTCTTTATCGGGCTAGTTGAGCTCACCACCCTTTTCTTTTTGTTCCATTTTTCTTCTCGTGAGGCGAGAATATAAAAAGTACGAAGTTTAGCCTGGTAATGGAATGAAAGTTCTAGAGAGAGTTGTTTAGTAGTCCTCACCATTTTGTAAAATAATGTATCAATAAATGTGATGAAGATTTATCCGAGTATAGATATATTGTCTCGTAAGATAATATTTGTATTCAAATTCACGCTTTTATTGTTGTAATAATAAAGTTGTAGTTGTTTCGCACCACGTATTGACAATTGAGAATGGGTGATGTATACCTATTTTGGGGCGCCACGATTGGTATCGAGCTTAGGATATGATCTCCGGTGGAGATCGGGGAATAGAACTAGGTGGGGAGAGATGAGTAAATCCTTCGCTAGTGTGTCCTACCTAAGCTTATTTGTTAGTTGGTCAAGATATAGGGATATTATGTGATATATTGATTTCCTTAATTAACCCTTGTTTTATGACAATGATTTGAGAATGTCGATTGAGAATATTAACAATGGAAATGAGACAGTAGAGATGCTCGTACTCACCAACGAGAGAGAAGCGTGTAACAGTCGGGCAATGTTCCTCCCTGTGAACAACACCAATCGAGCAGATGATGAACGAGGGGATGTTTAGAAGCTTTTCATAGCTTCATGCAATATCAAACGAGGGAGACTTGTGTTCAAAATATGAGGAGGAAATGATAGCAATTCACGGGTTATCACAACAAAGCATTCAAAGAGTTGGGACCACGAATTTAAGGGAAAGCCAGATCCGATCACGGCGGAAACATGGGTCAAGCAAATTACCAAGATATTCGATGTCTTGGGATGCACGGAGGAACAGAAGGTTCCATTCGCCACCTTTATGTTTTCGTGGCGAGGCAGACTATCGGTGGGAGTGCGTGAAGCGCACTCCATCCAAACCACACTCAAGATGTCTTGGGAGACGTTTCAAAAACTATTTAATGACAAATACTTTCACGAAAGTGTTCGCTATATGAAGGAAGTGGAGTTCATCGATTAGACAAAAACAACATGGCGACGGTCTCAAAGACGAGGCAAAGTTTGCAGAGTTATCCAGTTTGCACCTCATTTGGTGGAGAATGAGGAACGTATGACGTGGATGTTTTTTAAAGGTTTGAAACCCAAGATACGTCAAGATCTCATTTCTCTTAAATTTTCTCTATTCAGATGTTGTAAACAGGCTCAATTATTAGAAGCGAGATAACGAAGATACGGCCAACCGAGGGACCACAACTAGGATCATACCGAGATGGCAATCAACAAAACAACGATAACCAACGGAGAAAGAAAAAGACGGACAAAATGGTAACTAATCTGGTGGTAATCATGGCCATGAAAATATAAGAAGCGAGTAATGAGGAGATTTTAAAAGAGGAGATTTAACAACGACCATGTGAAGACGATTTGCGGTTTTAAAGAATCGGTTCTTGGGTGGAGGAGAAACGACCACCGGTCATATGCTATAAATGTGGGAAAGAGGGACATATCGGTCAAACCTGTCCACAACAGTTCAAGGTATGCTATAATTATGGAAAGGAAGGACATATCGCTTCGAGATTATACGAAGAATGAAACCTAGTTCAATGGGGACGGTTGTAAGACCCCAACTTATTATTAATGAAATTTAATTTTCTCTATTTTGAAATAGTAAGGGTTGATTTGATTAATGTGGATAGTTATGGGTAAAATACGCAAATATTTCAAAATAAGCAAGTGGTTATAAAATATTCATTGTCATTTGGGAATATTCGTTTGGTCGTGGAATATTCTTCGCGTCGGGGGAATATTCGCATGCGACGACGCAGATCTTTTGTGGGCCCCATAACGAAAAGCGATTGGATTAAGAAATCGACAAATATAAGTTGTTTAAAAATAATTGGCGTAGTTATTATCAATTATCACCGTTAAAATACTATTGGTTAAAACACAAGAAGTAGCACACCAGATTGCACCAACTATTGATTCTTACGTAAAGAAGGCACTACTCAATAATGGTTACAGAATTATCGCTCAAAGATTTCATTTTATTGATTTAATAATTGCTGCGTTGATATTTTATATTATTTGTTGTTTTTCAATAATTGTCATTACACAAGATTTTTTATTATCGAAGCAATAATTCATATTATCCGAATAATATTATTAGATAACATTATTGGCAATGTCTAGAAAGTTCTCGTCTAAGGAGAGGTTTGGTCACCTAATCAAGGCGCCAAGAAGGAGAAATTTTATTGGAAAGCCCCTCTTCCGAGGAACCACTCGTTGTCAATATTGTGATTCTCGTAATATTATTTGTGAATAATTAATTATTGATTCATATGATGAGGAAAATATTGATTTTATGTGGATATAGATGGAGAAAATTTTAATGTGACAATTGTTGAAAATTGAAATTTTATTTTTTATGATAAAATAATTCATTTAAATATATTATATTTTAATAATATAATAATGGTGATATTTTTTACAACGAATGTGGGATATATGAGTATACGAGGAGGAAGAGTATTTTTGTTGCAATAAATGTTTAAAACATGTTAAACATGTCGGTGGACCCCATTTCTCGATTGAAATTTGATTATAGCTTGTAAAATCACCGTTTGTGGATTTTTGGCCAATTTTATTTGGAATTTGGGAAAACTTTCTTACGTAAAGTTGTAGAGAATTGAATTTACTATAAAAATGCGCGAGATTCAATTTTCCGATAAAAGGGCTATTTATTATGAATTATTGAAGTTCAAGCTCAAATAATTGATTTTTGAAAGTTTTAATTATTTATTTTATGAAAACGTTTTTTTTTTTACTTTTCTAGAAGGTGGCATGTGGGAAATGCTAGGAGCTGAATTCTAAAGTGGGCGTATGAATTTGATATATATATATATATATATTAATTTATTAAATTTTTCGCTTTGGTGTTCTAAAGATTTTCCTATAAATAGGTGCTTAGGTTAGAATTGAAAATCACACGTAAAATCAAGTTTTTCTCTATATTATCGAGTTTATTCTTGTGAGTATTTTGAGTATATTTTGAGTATTGCTATACTTGCAAGTTCAAGTCATATAGCTATATCCCTGTTTCAACTAAATAATCGCTTTGTGAGGTAAGGGATATTTTTTTTCGTAATGATATTATTTCTTCAATATCATTATCTTTGAAATATTGATCCAAGTTTTTATCAAATTTGGAACTTTTGGTGTCTGAGTTATTATTCACGATACTGAGACTATTCACGATATCTTACATACTATTTACGAATACAACACTATTCATCGAAAAATAAAAATTTTCCTTTTCAGTCTAAAAATATCTAATCTCGGATACTAGCTTTGATTGTATCCATGTTTTGATCATTCTTGAATTTTACACCACTATGATTATTTTTGAGGTATTGTTGGACATGGATAAAACAAAGCACTAATCCTTAATCCTTAATCCTTGTCATTTTTTTGTTTCAATGGATTCGTTTCTTTAAAAATATTTTTCATCATCCTCGCCTTAAATGATGATATTATTGAATATCTTTGGCCTCAGTAGTGCAAAGATGAATGATTCGATGAATATTTTTGGCCCGTAGTGTGCAAAGATGAAGCAGTGTTTAGATGAACATAATTAATGATGAATATCTTTGGCTCGTAGTGCAAAGATGAATATTTGATTCCGGATGTATATTGATTGATGTTACAGGATAAAAGATAGACGATTTAACTTTTAAATTCATACATGTAAGATAGTAGTTTGCATTCTCTACTTAACTCTTCTAATGAATTATTATTTCAATCATAATATTGGTTTAAAACTTGTTGTCTATTGTATTCTATTAGTTTTTTCTGTTGAAGACTAATGATAATTTGTTGTATATTATCTTAGTCATAATATTCTTTATCGGGCTAGTTGAGCTCACCCTTTTCCTTGTTGTTCCATTTTTCTTCTCAAGAGGCTAGAATATATAGTACTTACTCGGGGTATGGAAGGAAGGTTCTAGAGAGAGTTGTTTAGTAGTCCTCACCATTTTTGTAAAATAATGTATCAATAATTATGATGGGGATTTATTTGCGTGTGGATATTGTCTAAATGGCAATATCTGTATTTAAACTCACAGTTTATATGTTTTAATAATAAAGTTGTAGTTGTTTCTGTACCATGTATTGACAACTCAGACTGGGTGATGTATACCTATTTTGGGGGCGTCACAACGGTGACTCAAAAGACTGTCCCAAAAAAGTCAAAGTCAACGGTTCTTGGAAGAGCGTTTGTTGTGACTGGTCAAAATATGAGGAACCCAAACGAGGTGATCACGGGTAAGCTATTTATAAATTCTTGCGAAGTTTATACCTTACTTGATACCGGTGCTACCCATTCATTTATCTCTCCTGCTTTTGCTCAACGTTTAAACTTGACTCCGGAGAAATTAGACTTTGACCTATCTGTGGAAACTCCGTTAGGAGAAACTTTCATCACATCCACTGTTTATATATCTTGTTTGATTCAAATTGGCACCATCACCCTACCTGTTGACCTTATCTCTTTAAAGATACTTGCTTTTGATGTGATTTTAGGGATTGATTGGTTAACTACTCATCATGCCAAATTGATTGTTTTCGTAAGGTTGTTAGTTTTCATATTCCTAACCAACTGACGTTGTATGTAATTCAAGCAACTAAATCATTAAAATCAATCACCGTCATATCTAATCATAAAGCTATTCGCTTATTGAAAAACGGATGTCAAGCTTTCTTAGCCCATGTTATGGATTTGAATAAAGACACGCCAAATTTGAATAATATTCTGTTGTTATTGACTTTCCGACGTATTTCTGAAGAACTTCCGGCCTACCCCGTAACGTGAAGTTGAATTCTTTATTGATCTTGAACTGGCACAAAGCCCATTTCTAAAACCCATATCGAATGGCTCCTATTGAAGTTCGGGAGTTAAAGGTCCAACTACAAGAATTGTTGGACATCGGTTTCATTCGGATCCAAGTACATCTCCTTGGGGTGCTCTGTTTTATTCAGAAAGAAGAAAGAGCGGAGTATGCGATTTCAGTATTGACTATATCGGAATTGAACTATGTCACCATTAAGAATAGGTATCCTCTACCTCGCTTTTGATGACTTGTTTGACCACCGCAAGAGGGCACAATTCTTTTCAAAATCGATCTTCGCTTCGGATATCTTCAATTTGAAGATTAGAACCGAGGATATTCCAAAGACTACCTTGTAACCCAGTATGGGCATTATGAATTCTTAGTCATGTCTTTTGACCGACAAATGCTCCTCGCGACTTTCATGGATATGATGAACCGAGTATTCAAGGAATATTTGGATCGCTTTTGTTGTTGTCTTTATTGATGACATCCTCATATATTCCAAAAGTCGTGAAGATCATGAGCACCATTTGAAGTCGGTACTCCAAAGGCTTCGTGAAAACAAACTATATGCCAAATTGAAGAAATGCGAGTTCGGCGAGGAAGTAGCATTTCTTGGGCACGTGGTGTCAAAACATGGAGTATCCGTGGACCCGGCGAAGATTGAAGCAATACAAAGTTGGGAGCAACCGAAGTCGGTGACCGAAGTACGTAGCTTTCTGGGTCTAGCTGGTTATTATCGGAGATTCGTGGAAGGGTTTTCTCGAATTGCTACTCCATTAACTCAGCTAACTCGGAAGGATATAAAATTCGTTTGGAGCGAAGAATGCGAGAAGAGTTTCCAAGAGCTCAAGAAGAGACTCATTTCGGCACCTGTTTTAACAATACAATATGGTTCGGATGGATTTGTTATCTACAACGATGCTTCGGGCAAAGGGTTAGGATGTGTTCTCATGCAACGTGGGAAAGTCATAGCCTATGCCTCGCGACAACTTAAAGAATATGAGAGGACATATCCTATTCATGATCAAGAGTTAGCGTGATCGTTGCTGCGCTTAAAGATATGGAGGCACTATCTATATGGGGAGAAAGTGGAGATATATTCGGACCATAAAAGCCTTAAATATTTCTTCACTCAAAAAATAACTCAACATCGCGGCAAATGACGTTGGCTCGAGCTATTGAAAGACTACGACCACACTATTCAATACCATCCTGGAAAAGCGAACGTGGTAGCTGACGCGTTGAGTAGAAGATCATATGCAGGAATGAGTGCGATGATGTCAAGTATACGCATAGAGCCAACTTTAATAGAAAAAGTTAAGGTTGCTCAAGCCACCGACCCGGAGCTGATGCGTATGAAGAAGAAAGTACAAGAAGGAGCTATTCTGTAGGCGAGAATTGATGAAGAAGGAATACTTCGAGTCCACTCTAGACTTTGTGTTCCTAACGACTCTGATTTGAAGTACAAGATTATGATGGAGGCACACAATACACCATTTGCAATCCATCCTGGAAGTACTAAAATGTATCGTGATCTTCGACATACATTTTGGTGGAACAATATGAAGAGAGATTGCAAAGTTTATCTCGATGTGTTTAACTTCGCCAACGTGTAAAGGCGGAGCATCTAGTACCTAAGGGTCCGTTGCAACCACTTGAGATTCGAAATGGAAGTGGGAACACATTACCATGGATTTCGTTACGGGTCTTCCTACGGTTTCTAAAGGCATCAATGCTATTTGGGTTATTGTTGATAGATTAACCAAGTCCGCTTCATTTTTCTGCCGACACGGAGACTTATTCCTTGAACGTCTTGCTAGTATATGCGTGAATGAGATTGTGAGGTTGCATGGCATGCCCAGATCCATAGTTTCGATCGTGACCCAAGATTCACTTCAAGATTTTGGGTTAGCTTGCAAAAAGCTATGGGCACGGATTTACGATCTGGTTCGCATACCATCCTTAAGCGGACGAACAATCGAGAGGACTATTCAAACTCTTGAAGATCTATTAAGACTCGTGTCCTAGACTTCAAGGCGGTTGGGATAAGTATTTACCATTGGTGAAATTCTCCTACAACAACAATGATTATCGACAAGTATAGGTATGGCTCCATTCAAGCATTATATCGACGAAAATGTCGCTCTCAAAGATGTTGGGGACGAGGTGGGTGAAGCAACATTGTTGGGACCCGAGTTGAGTACGTATGACTACGGAAAAGATCCAAATGATTCGACAACGATACAAACCAAGCACAAGATCGACAAAAGAGTTATGCGGATCTTCATCGAAAGGACGTGGAATTTAGTATAGGGGATCATGTATTGTGCGAGTTGCTTTCCATGGAAGGAGTTACAAGATTTGGGAAGAGAGAAAAGCTCAATCCACGATTTATTGGTCCATTTCAAATTCTTGTCCGAGTAGAAAATGTAGCCTATAGACTTGCTTTACCTCGAGTATGTCTCGTCGTTTTATAATGTGTTTCACATATCAGCACTTCGTAAATATGTGAAAGACCCGAACCACGTTATTGAGTTAGAACGGACGAGATAGCCAAGACTTAACGTATGAGGAGGTACTGTCAAAATCTTGGATAGGAAGGAGCATATCTACGCCAAGAAAGGTCATACCACAAGTTAAAGTTTTGTGGAGGAATCATGCTATAGAGGAAATGACACGGGAATTAGAAACGAAAATGAAAGCGAGGTATCCTCACCTTTTCAAACACAGAATCGCACGTCAATTTCGAGGATTTAAATTTTATAAGAAGGGGAGGTTGTAAGACCCCAACTTATTATTAATGAAATTTAATTTTTCTATTTTGAAATAGTAAGGGTTGATTTGATTAATGTGGATAATTATGGGTAAAATACGCAAATATTTTAAAATAAGCAAGTGGTTATAGAATATTCATTGTTTGGGAATATTCGTTTGGTCGTGGAATATTCTTGCCGTTTGGGAATATTAAATGATTTACCTGATACCTTTTGTGGGCCCCATAACGGAAAGCGATTGGATGAAGAAAACGACAAATATAAGTTGTTTAAAAATAAAGGCGTAGTTATTACTGATTATCTTTGTTAAAATACTATGTGGTTAAAACATAAAAGAATATTACCCAGATTGCACCAATTATTGATTCTTACGTAAGATGGCACTACTCAATAATGGTTACGATAATTAATCGTTCATTATTTTATTTTATTGATTTAATAATTGTTGCGTTGATATTTTATATCATCATTGTTTCAATAATTGTCATTACACGATATTTTTCATTATCGAAGCAATAATTCATATTATCTGAATAATATTATTAGATAACATTATTGGCAATGTCTAGAAAGTTCTGCTTCAAGGAGAGGTTTGGTCACCTAATCATGCGCCAAGAAGGAGAAATTTTATTGGAAAAGCCCCTTTCGGGAACCTACACCGATCATCAATATTGTGATTTTGTAATATTGTGAATAATTAATTATTGATTCATATGATGAGAAAAATATTGATTTTATGTGGATATAGATGGAGAAAATTTTAATGTGACAATTGTTGAAAATTAATATTTTATCTTTTTTACGATAAAATAATTCATTTAAATATGTTATTTTAATAATATATTAACGATGATATTTTTATAATGAATGTGGGATATATGAGTATACGAGGAGGAAGAGTATTTTTGTTGCAATAAATGTTTAAAACATGTTAAACATGTCGGTGGACCCCATTTATTGAATCGAAATTTGATTATATACTTTGTAAAATCGCCCATTTATGGATTTGATAAATTTTATTTGGAATTTGGAAAAACTTTCTCTTCGCAAAGTTGTAGAGAATTTAATTTCCTATAAAAATTCTTGAGATTCAAATTTTCCGACAAAAGGGCTATTTATTATGAATTATTGAAGTTTTGGATTAATTGATTATCATTTTTTGAAGTTTTAAATGGTTTAAGTGTGAAAAACGTTTTTGTTGTTTTATTGGGGTGTGGTTGATGGCTGAATTCAGTTGGTATGCGTAGGAAAATTTAGAAAAATAATAATAATATTAAATTAAATTTTCTACTTTGGTGTTCAAAGCATTTTCCTATAAAATAGGGTGCTTAGGTTAGAATTGAAAATCACACGTAAATTGAAGTTTTCTCTCTATATTATCGAGCGTTTTCTTGTGAGTATTTTGAGTATACTTTGAGTATTGTTATACTGATGCAAGTTCAAGTCATAGCTTATATATTAATTTGTTTCAACTAGAAATCATGTCTTTCGAGGTAAGGGATATTATTTTTTTTTCAGAATGATATTATTTCTTCAATATCATTATTTGAAATATTGATCCAAGTTTTTATCAAATTTGGAACTTTTGGTGTTGAAGTTACTATTCACGATATCTGAGACTATTCACGATACGATACTATTTACTTAATCTCAAGACTATTCATCGAAAAATGAAAATTTTCTTTTCGCCTAAAATATCTATTGTGGATACTAGCTTTGATTGTATCCATGTTTTGATCATTCTTGAATTTTACACCACTATGATTATTTTTTGAGGTATTTTTGGACATGGATAAAACAAAAGTACGAATCCTTAATCCTTAATCCTTGTCATTTTGTTTCACTAGATTTCGCTTTTAAAAATATTTTCATCATCCTCGGCCTTAAATGATGATATTATTGAATATCTTTGGCTTTGTGTAGTGCAAAGATGAATGATTTTCGATGAATATCTTTGGCCCGAGCAAAAAGATGAACAGTGTTTAGATGATACATGATTAATCGATGAATATCTTTGGCTGTAGTGCAAAGATGAATATTTGATTCCAGATAAATATTAATGATGATGTTACAGGATAAAAGATAGACGATGAAATTTTAAATTCATACATGAAGATAGTAGTTTGCATTCTCTACGTAACTCTTCTAATGAATTATTATTATTTCCGTAATATTGATTTAAAATTTGTTGTCCATTGTATTCTATTAAATTTTTCCGTTGAAGACTAATGATAATTTGTTGTGTATTATCTTAGTCATAATATTCTTTTCTTGGGCTAGTTGAGCTCACCCTTTTCCTTTTTGTTCAATTTTCTTCTCGTCGGAGGCGAGAATATAGCGAAGACGAAATGGGGTATGGAATGAAAGTTCTAGTAGAGAGTTGTTTAGTAGTCCTCACCATTTTGTAAAATAATGTATCAATAAATGTGATGAAGATTTATCTGAGTATAGATATTGTCTAGAAGATAATATTTGTATTCAAATTCACAGTTTTATTGTTGTAATAATAAAGTTGTAGTTGTTTCTGTACCATGTATTGACAACTCAGAATGAGTGATGTATATCTATTTTGGGGGCGTCACACCCTTACTATTTCAAAATAATAGATAGAGGAAATTAAATTTCATTGATTAATAATTTGGGGTCTTACAATTTGGACTTACACTTTACTACATCAAGTGTCTAATTTTATACAATTTAGCCCCCAATTTTAGAATTCGGCCAAAATTGGCCGAAATACCTAATTTTTCGGTCAGATACCGTATACAATACGAACTAATAACACTTATGTTACATCTAGTAACATAAAAAAAATCCACAAAATGTGTCCAATTCAGAAACGACTGATTCGAAAAAAAGGGATTTTTGTAAGACCCCAACTTATTATAAATGAAATTAAATTTTCTCTATTTATTATTTCGAAATAGTAAGGGTTGATTTGATTAATGTGGTTAGTTATGGATAAAATGCGAAAATATTTCAAATATGCAAGTGGTTATAAAATATTCATTGTTGTCGGGGAATATTTGTTTGGTGGTGGAATATTCTTACTGTCGGGGAATATTCGTACGATGGCGCAGCCTTGTGTGGGCCCCATAACGGAAAGCGATTGGATGAAGAAAACGACAAGTATAAGTTATTTATAAATAACGGCGTAGTTGTTACCGTTAATACTGTTGAAATACTCGGTGGTTAAAACACAGTAGCACACGGTATTACACCAATTATTGATTCTTACGTAAGAAGACACTACTCAATAATGGTTACAGTAATTACTGTTCAATACTTTATTTTATTGATTCAATAATTGCTACGTTGATAATTTATATTATTGTTGTTTTAATAATTATCACTACACAGTATTTTCCATTATCAGATCAATAATTCATATTATTTGAATAATATTATTAGATAGCATTGGCAATGTCTAGAAAGTTCTGTCTAAGGAGAGGTTTGGTCACCTAATTGCGCACTAGTAAGGAGAAATCCTTATTGAAAAGCCCCTCTTCCCGGGAACTGGTTCATTTCGATATTGTGATTTCGTAATATTATTTGTGAATAATTAATTATTGATTTATATGATAAGGAAAAAATTCATTTTATGAGGATATAGATGGAGAAAATTTTTAATGTGACAATTGTTGAAAATTGATATTTTATCTTTTCTGATAAAATAATTCATTTAAATATATTATTATATTTTAATAATATAATAATGGTGATATTTTTACAATGAATGTGGGATATATGAATAAATGAGGAGGAAGAGTATTTTTGTTACTAAAAATATTTAAAACAAGTTTTTCATGTTTGTGGATCCCATTTCTTGACTGAAATTTGATTATAGCCTGTAAAATCGTCCGTATGTGGATTTCGGTCAATTTCTGCTTGGAATTTGGAAAAACTTAAACTTACAAAGTTGTAGAGAATTGAATTTACTATGGAAGAGACATAAGGTTCGAATTTTTCTGACAAAAGGGCTATTTATTATGAATTATTGAAGTTCCGAAGTTTCAGAATAATTGATTGTTGAAGTTTTAATTATTTTTTTTAAAGAAAAACGATTTTGATATATTTGGTGGGCCCCAATGGTTGTTGAAATGGCTGAATTCAGATCTTCAAAAGTGGGCGTAGGAAATTTTTAAAAAATAATAATATTTTATTAAATTTTCTGCTTTGGTGTTCTAAGCATTTTTCTATAAATAGGTTGTCTAGGTTAGAATTGAAAATCACACCAGAAACAAGTTTTCTCTCTTTTTCTCTCTCTATATTATCGAGCGTGTTCTTGTGAGTATTTTGAGACTTTGAGTGTTCTGCTATACAAGAGACAAGTTCCTTCAAAGACTATATCCAAAGATTTCGCCGTAAGATTGTCTTTTTTCGTGGTAAGAGATGTTATATTTTTTTTAAAATGATATTATTTCTTCTAATATCATTATGCTTTAGGAATATTGGTAAGATTTTTCTTGTGAAATTCTTGTCTTTTAGTGTCTGGGGTTCTTATTATTCATGTATACAACACTATTCACGATATCAAGACTATTCACGAATCTCTGCTATTCACGTAAAAAATTAAATTTTTATTTTTGTCCAAAATATCTATTCGGATACTAGGTTTGATTGTATCTATGTTTTGATCATTCTTGAATTTTACTTCAATTTGTGATTATTAATGAAGTATTTTTGAACTCTGATTGTTTAAAGTATTTAATCCTTAATATTTGTTCTTTTGTTTCAATTTGGATTCGCTTTTCTTTAAAATATTTTTATCATCCTCTCATCCTAAATGATGGTATTCTTGAATATCTTTGGCTCAGTAGTGCAAAAGATGGTTGATTTTTCTATGAATATCTTTGGCCCAGAAAAAAAGATGTACAGTGTTGAGATGAACATGATTAATCGATGAATATCTTTGGCCCAGTAGTGTAAAGATGAATTTTGATTCAAGATGAATATCGATTGATGTTCTGAGGATAAAATATTGATGATAGACTTTTAAATTCATAGATAATAATAGATTTCATTCTCTACGTAACTCTTCTATGAATTATTATTTCCGCTTCATAATATTGATCCGAAACTTGTTGTCATTATATTTTATCGATTTTTCCCTCATTCAAGACTAACGATAATTTGTTCTATATTATCTTAGTCATAATATTCTTTCTTTGGGCTAGTTGAGCTCACCCTTTTTTTTTTGTTCCATTTTTCTTCTCGGGAGGCGAGAATGTAATGAAGTACTTTAGTTGAGGGTATGGAATGAAGGTTCTAGAAAGTTATTTTAGTAGTCCTCACCATTTTTGTAAAATAATGTACCAATAATTGTAATGAGAACTTATTTGGGTGTGAATATTGTCTAGATGGAAATATTTGTATTTAAACTCACAGTTTTTATGTGGTATTAATAAAGTTGTAGTTGTTTCTGTACCATGTTATTGACGACTCAAAATGGGTGATGTATACCTATTTTGGGGGCGTCACAATTTTTACACTTCAAAACCGAATAAATGTGTCCACTTTGGTATAAAGTAACGTAAACCCTCGAAAGTCTAAAGTGAATCCAAGTTGAAAAGGGAAGTGGTGGCCTGAATAATGCTAATAATAGTCATTCTCAGAAAACACCTATTGTAAGAACCTAACTTTTATGAATAAAAATATATTTTCTATAAATATTATTTTTGAATATTGTGGAATAAATTTGATATAATGTTATAGTTGTAGGTAATATTTTATAAATTTTGCAAAGTACGCAAGTTATTATATAATATTCGATTGGTCGGGGAATATTCGTTTTAAACAGGGAATATTAGACGACGGCAAGACAATTATTAAGTGGACCCCACAACGGAATTATCATTTCGGATTGAGAAAACGACAAAAAATATTTTGTGAAAATAACGACGAAAGTTTTACCGTTAATCGTTGAAACACCGATGTTAAAAGAAATAAATACGCGTGGTTGCATAAGTAGCATTACCAGTATTGATTATTGATGGTTACGTGAGAAGTCACTTAGTTTTGTTCAATTATTGCTTCAGTAATTGTTGTATAGTATCTCACGTTAATTGATTCAATTATTGTCGATATTTTATAATTGAGATAACGAAGTTATTAATATTATTATTTGCAATATTAACGATGTCTAGAAGTTCTGCCAAAGAGAGGTTTGGTCACCTAATTGCGCGCCAATAGGGAGAAATCCTTATTGGAAAGCCCCTTCTTTCTTTGGAACGACCTGGTCGATTAATAGTGTGAATAATAATAATGATGATAAAGTTTTGTTTTATTAGTATTATTAATGTAATAAAATAGAATTTTTTTTTATATAAAATAGAATACTTTTATAAAGTTATTCATTTTATTAGGCTAATAGTAAAATCTTTTTATATAAAACAGAATACTTTTATAAAACTATTCGTTTTATTAGACAATAATTAGAATATATTATATTTTATTACGCATAGTATTTTCATAGTGTACTCAAGATAGTGTTTGTATAGTAAAATCTTTTTAAAAATTATTCGTTTTATTAGATTATAAATAGAATATATTATATTTTATTGTAAACCAATTTGGACCGTCCGCTTAAAGTAAATCGATTTGGACAGGTTCATGGATTAGTTATTATTCAGATCCATTCTCTTATAAAAATAAGCTCATTCCTTCATTATTTCATTTAATTCAATGAAACTCTAGAGAGAAACCGTAGAGAATTATTCTTCTATAATCTTGAAAGCGATTTCTTTAGCGCTTAAGAAAGCTTTGAGAAAGATCTGCAAGTTTCTTCAAGTATATCTCCGCCTCTACCGTTGAGTACTCTTTCATTATAAGGTAAGGGGTATTATTTCTTTCATATTCATGAAGAGAACTTCGTTATTCCATTTTTTTATTCTCATTGAAATAACTCAGATATGCCGGCCTACCCTATACTTGGTGAAATTATTCGTTAATCCATTATTTATTATTCATTGAATAACTCAGATACTGCAAGCTACCCTATACTTGGTGAAATTCTTTCGTTATTCCATTATTTATTATTCTCATTGAATAACTCAGATACGCAAGCTACCCTATACTTGGTGAAATTGTTCGTTATTCCATTTTTATTATTCATTGAATAAACTGCCTACGCCAAGTACCGCATGCATGGTGATTTCGTTCTTATTCCATTCTTTATTATTTTGTTGTAATATCTTGTCGTCAAGTATCACGCCGATTCGTTCTCGTTATTTATTATTCATTGGAATAACCTACATCTACGCAAGCACCGCATGCATGGTGATTTCTTTTGTTATTCCATTTTATTATACTCAGGTTGGTTAAAGTTTTGACTTATACTCCATAAAATTAGTGGAATATCCTCGATATTTAAGGCTTCATCCAAAGATCTTTTTCGTGAAAATATTCTTTCCGAGCATTCTTAAATTTTACTCTCACAAAAGAAGTATCACGTGATAATTTGGACGTTATTAGTTCTCGAATAAATTAATTCTTGAACATATTTTATTCAATTCTTATATCATTGTCATCATCCTCATATTTATATTTTGTTGAAAGTCATCTGCGGCTTCAGAAGTGCATAGATGGACTTGGTATGATTATGACTGGGGATTATTTGAGTAATAATCACGATCGTAATGTTACAAATGATGTGATAAAGTCCTCATTGGCGTAGTAGTGCATTGATAGACAGTTGTTGGCATGATCATGACCATTGATGAATACACGAATATCCTTGGCCCGTAGTGCATGGATAATTTGTGGTTGTGATACTTATGGAAGTGGGACATCCGTGTATACTTCAGGGGCATTTTTGGACCTTTGTCCTTACTTTGTAATTAATATAGGTCCCAATTTCTATATTTACCTCTTATGTGTTAGTAGTCTCTATCCTCCAATTAAGGTGCAAACTAACGTATTTCTCTTCTTAAATAAGAGAGAGAAAATAGAATGGAGTAAGTAGTGTTTTTATAGGAATAAATTTCCTTGGAAAATGGAGAGGAATTAGGTGTTGTGTTTTTATGAAAATAAATTTATTTGGAAAGTGTTGCACTTGAAAAGAGAGATTTAGGAGAAAATTCTCCTACAAATCTGTAAACCACACTTAATTAGGAATCAATTTTTTTTTTAAAACGACACTTAATAGAGTAGTAAGTAGTAATTATAACTTTTTAGGAGTAAATTAAATTGAAAGAAAAAGAAAAAAAAGGGAGATGGATGAAAAAGGAAGCCGGGTTCAATGCCTCGATCACACTCAAGAGTAGTTGAAAAAGGAAAAGCTACTAGCTATCAATTAAGCAGCAGCAGCAGCAGCAGCAGCAGCAGCAGCAAAAACTTTTCAAATGCTTGCTTTTTGCCACTCAAGTCAATATGGTGTCCATCCTTGATGCAGAAACATGGAGAAGCAAGTAATTAAAGAAAGACCGGACCACCAAAAAGAAAAAGAAAAGCTAGCTTTTACCGGACGGGATAGAGTTTTAGATACCTGGCTGGCTAATTTGCTAGCAACCAATTTAATTACGATCTACTACTCCTAGTACTAGCTACCTACTAGTGCATGACTTGAATACATACAGACCTCCTTTCTACTGATTAACTTTTGATCGACACCTTAAATTCGTTTATCATTCATTATTCGTTTATCACTTCTTTTTAGTTAGAGCCCAACGGAGTAAAAAACTTGTAGGAATTGTTTTATTAGCAATCATTGACATCTCATCATGCCCTCTCCGATTATTATCTTAATTCTTGTGTTAGGGAGTACTAATTAGTGTCGTTATCATTTTGTGACCGAACAAAAATATTATTAATTACTGGTTAGATATCACTCCCTCCGCTCTTTAACATAGATCGTTTTAGAGTATTAAAGAAATAATTGTAAAATATTAAATATACTATCAATTGTCTATATTACCCCTTGTATTGAAAAAAGAGAATATTATTTATAGGGCAAAAAATAGTGAGAGAACTAAAGTTATATTTATTACTTGGGGTAATATTGGAAACTAAGCAATTAATGCTTATTTAAAATTCTCAAACGACTTATATTTAGGAACAAAAACATTTTTTTAAAATGACTTATATTAAGGATTGGAGGGAGTAATTAATCCATACTACTTGAGTTGTTGAGATAAGTAGAGGTAGTAGTGTAAATTACTACTAATTTAGTGTGCATGATTTGTGAAATAACTAACTTGCCCTATGCTGGAATTTCATTAATTGATGTGTACATCCATAGACAATGAATCAGGCCCATCTCGTTTAAAATGAGTCTTTCGTGGGTTGGCCCAAATCATTTCTGGCCATATGGGTGGTCCTGGGCCATGGCTATCATGATCAACATACAAGAAGCTAGGATTAATTAAGGAATCTCACATGATATGCATGCTTTACTTTCACAAACCACGCACTACTCCTCCCTCCTTAGGAGACTATTTCCAACAAATATTAATTTAAAGAATTAGTTGGACCAAAGTTTCTTTGTCATATTCAGTAGTAGTATTCTCTTAGTTTTCATGTAAAATAGAATCTTAATTAATCTTCTTTTATAATTAATTTCATTCAAAAATAATATAATCACGAGGCAGGTGATCAAGCTAAGTAAATGTTTTCGATCCATAATAGATAAAGTATTATAAATAAAGTTATAAAAGAGTCTTAATTATTATTATTATTATTATTATGGGAGGAGGTCGATGAAAGAATAAATTGAGAGCGCGTTGAATTTCTCTTACAAACTTAAAGAGTTTATTATTTGAAATGTTTTGGAGGGTGAAATATTATTATATATGCCGGAGTTGGCAATCTGTTTGCTGGGATTGATTGGTTCTTCATACACATTTTTAGACAGATCAAGAAGAAATGAATGTATGCATCCATCCATCCATGGCAGGCCAGGCCGGGCCGGGCGCGGCTAGGCTGATAAGAACAAAATAAATACTACTACTTGTGAAGTAAAGTGATGAGAACAAAATAAATACTTCTACCTCCGTTCCTTTATATAAATCGTTTTAGATAAATATTTTTGTTTCTTAATATAAGTTGTTTGAGAATTTTAAATAAATATTAATTGTTTAATTTTCAATATTACCCCAAATATTAAATGTAACTTTAGTTCTCTCACTATTTTATATCCAATAAATAATCAACTCTTCTTCTAATACAAAGACAATATAAATAATTAACTCGTTGACAAGTTAGACACCTTGATGCTCCGCTTTAACTCGTTGACAAGTTAGACACCTTGAGATAAATAAATACGCTTATCTCTCTCTCTTCATATTGCTTCTACCAAAATGTATGATTTAATATCATGATACATTTTGGTACTCCTGAAGATGGATTGCAAATGGTGTGTCATGCGCTTCCATCATGATATTATACTTTAAATCGTGGTCGTTAGGAACACAAAGTCCTGGAGTTGACTCAAGTATTCCTTCTTCATCGATTCTCGCTTCCTAAGATAAGACCTTCTCGCACTTTCTTCCTCATAACGTCATCGCCCGTGTCCGTAGCTTGAGCGCCTTTTAACTTTATCGATTAAAGTTTGCCTCTACTCAGATACTCGCTTATCATCACATGTGTCCTCGAGGTCTTTAACTCTATCTCCATCCTTTGCAAGTCACACAAATGGGCTTTGCGTTGACAATATCGCACTTTCGTTCTTGCATATGATTTTCTACTCAATGCGCCACTACCACGCTCGCTTTCCGAGGATGGTATGGATGGTATGATCATAATCTTTCAACAGTTCTAGCCAACGTCGTTTTCGCATGTTGAGTTCCTTTTGAGTGAAGAAATATTTGAGGCTTTTATGATCCAGTAAAGATCTCCACTTTCTCCCCATACAAGTAATGCCTCCAAATTTTAAGTGCAGAAGATAACAAATACCGCTTAACTCTAGATCATGAGTAGGATAATTCCTCTCATATTCTTTGAGTTGTCATGAGGCATAAAGCTATAACTCTTCCATGTTGCATGAGAACACATCCCAACCCTTTTTCAAAACATCACTTTGTAGATGACAAATCCTCCGAGCCGGATGGTATTGTCGAGCAGTCTTTGAAATAAGTCTCCTCTTGAGTTCTTGAAAACTCCTCTCACATTCTTCGCTCCAACCGAACTTTGTATCTTCCGAGTCGGTGAGTCGATGGAGTAGCGATTCGAGAAAATCCTTCCACGAATCTCCGATAATAACCATTAAACCGAGAAAGCTACGACTACTTGATCATCGATTTAGGTTGTTCCCGGCTTTGAATAGCTTCAATCTTTCTTTGGGTCAACGGATATTCCATGACTTGATACCACGTGCCCAAGGAATGCTACTTCTTCAAGCCGTAACTCGATTTCTTCAACTGGCATAAAGCTTATATTCACGAAGCTTTTGGAGTGTCACCCAAGTGTTGCTTTCATGATCTTCACGGCTTTTGGAATAAATAAGGATGTCATCAATAAAGACGACCACAAAGTGATCTAAATATTCCTGAATACTCGGTTCATCATATCCATGAAAGGCAAAGAGGAGCATTAGTCAATCCAAAGGACATGACTAGAATTCATAATGCCCGCATCGAGTTCAAAACCTTTGGAATGTCGTGCATTCTAATCTTCAATTGGTGATATCCGAACGAAGATCAATCTTTGAAAAGAATTTGGCTCCTTCTGTAATCGGGTCAAACAGTCATCAATACGTGGCAATGGATACCTATTTTTGATGGTGACGTGATTCAACTCCCGATAATCAATACAAAATCGCATACTCCCATCTTTCTTCTTCACGAATAGAACAGAGCACCCCAAGGACGAATAAAGCCAATGTCCAACAATTCCTGCGGTTGGGTCTTTAACTCTCGAAGTTCAATAGAGCCATTCGATATGGGCTTTGGAAATAGGTTTTGTCTAGGGTTTAGGTCGATACAAAATTCAATTTCACGCTCTGGGGGTAGGCCAGGAAGTTCTTCAGGGAATACGTCAGGAAATTTATTAACAATAGAAATATCATTCAAAACTGACGTATTTTTGTTTAAATCTATGACATGAGCTAAGAAAGCTTGACATCCGTTTTTCAATAAACGAATAGCTTTATGGCTTGAGACGACCGTGATTGATTTTAATGGTTTGGTCGTTTGAATCAAGCATAATAGGTTGATTAGGAATATGAAAGCTAACAACCTTTTTAAAACAATCAATTTTTACATGATAAGTAGTTAACCAATCAATCCCTAGAATCACGTCAAATGCAAGTATTTTTAATGAAATAAGATCGACAGTAATGTGAGGGTACCGATTTGAACTAAACAAGACTTATAAACAAAGTGGATGTAATGAAGGTTTCCAAAACTGAGTTTCCATGAGATAAGTCAAAGTCTAATTTCTCGGGAGTCAAATTTAATCGATGAGCGTAAGTAGGAGAAATAAAAGAATGGGTAGAACCCAGTATCAAATAAAGTATAGACTTCATTTCATAGAGTTTATGATAAGCTTACCCATGATGACCTCATTCGGATTCCTTGCTCTTTGGGAGGTCACAACAAACGCCTCCTCAGACTATTTCTGGTTTTGATTTTTTTCGGGACTGACCTTTGTTGCTTCCATCCTAGTGAATTTGTCTTTAGAACGCACAAAATCGAGCTAAGTGACCTTCTCTTCCACAATTATAACATGTTTTGAATGACGGCGCAGCTTTGATCGATGTGTCCTCTCCTCCGCATTTGAAGCATATGATAGGTGGTCTTTCTCCTTCCTTAACAATGGGTGTTTGGTCGACGTCTTTCCATCATTGTTGAATCTCCTTTTCTTGAAATGTCCATTCTTATTGTTTTTGGCCCCGATTACCACGAAGTGGTTACCATATCCGCCTGTTGATTCCTCCACGCTTGTTGTCACCGCTCGATGACTACTCTCCGGTATTATAATTTTGTTTACCGCTCTCTTTTAGTCAACGTTGACTCATTATCGCGCTCCACTAATCGAGCCCTATTTACAACATCTCGAATACAAACACGGTTTATGAGAAATAAGATGTTGACGTATCTCCGACTTCAAACCTCTTAAAAACATTCGCGCCATTCTCTCTTCATTATCCACCAAGTGGACGAAACCGTGATAACTCGCAAATTTTGCCTCGTATTTATTACACTGGCCATATTGTTTTGTTCCAACTTAATAAACTCCACCTCCTTCATGTGGCGAATACTTTCAGGAAAGTATTTGTCGTTGAATGACTCCTCGAACTTCTCCCAAGATATCTTCAAGACAAAGAAGTTGAGTACGTTTTTACCGATTCCCACCAAGAATCGCCTCCGCGCAACATAAAGGCGGTAAAGGGAACCTTTGCTCCTCGGAGCATCCCAAGACATCAAATATCTTGGTAATCTGCTTTATCTATGCTTCCGCCGAGAAGTGGTTTGGCTCTCCTTAAACTCCGGTGGTCCCACTTCTTGAATTGTTTAGCGATGGCCCTAGAGAGTTTTCCGTGTTTCCACCTACGTTTTGGACGTGAGTCGCTCTCGCTTTCTTGTTGCATAAATTGCATAAAGCCTCCGAACATTTGATCATTCATCATTTGGTCGGTGTTGTTGTTTGCATGAGGATTGTCGCCTTTCACGATGCACATTATCCACGATTATTGATATGTGGTGAATCAACGATCGTCTGCGCCCATTCGCTATTCTCAACATTCTCGGATGTCATTTTTGAGACATCGCCACAAAACAAAAGGTTAATTGACATTAACAAATTATCCCTATCTTCCCACCAACCAATAAAATATAGACATAAACTTAGGTAGTCATACAATCAAGGTATTCCCCCTCTCTCCCTCCTAGTACTATTCTCACATCTTAGCCGTGGATCATATCCCTAAGCTCGATACTTAAATCGTGGCGCCCCAAAATTAGGTATACATCACCCATCTTGGGTCGCCACTTACATGGTATGTAATTTAAATACAACTTAATACATAAATCGTGAGTTTAAATACAAATATAAATCTCTACTATATATTATACAAACTCAAAAAGGAGTCCTCATTACAATTATTATCACTCTATTTCACGTAATAGTGAGGACTACTAATGCTATCTTCGGGACCATCACTGCTTCCCCGACTCATCCCCGCCTATATTCTCATTTCAAGAGAACGGTGAAAGAAAGGGTGAGCTCAACTAGCCCAAGAAGAAATATTATGACTAAGATAATGCAGAATAAATTATCAATAGTCTTCAACAATGTTAAACCGATAAAATACAATAGACAACCGGTTTAATCTGCAATTGAATATCGCAATCCATTAAAAGAGTCAAGTAGAAAATAAAGTCTACTATCTTTTAGGTTTTAAAAGGTTTCATCCTTTGTTATATTTGAGACTCAAACTTTAATAAATATTCCACATCATCGAATCACCTCTCGCACTGGCCAAGGATATTCTTTAAGTATCAACGACCACAATTATTCACGCACTACACGGGCCAAGAATATTTGTGTATTCATTAATGGTCATGATCATGCCAACAATCATCCATCAATGCACTACTACTTAATCGAGGATTTTTACCACATCATTTGTAACATTACGGCCATGATTACAAGAATAGTCTCTCGTCATAATCATACCAAGTCCATCTATGCACTACAGGCCACAGATGACTTTCAAAAAAATATAAACATGAGGATGATGACAATGATATAAGAATTCAATAAAACAAGTTCAAGAATTATTTTATCCAGGAATTATTAACATCCAAATTGTCAACATGATACTGTTTTGTAGAGTAAAATTCAAGAATGATCAGAAGAATATTTCCATGAAAAGATACTGGATGAAATGCAAATATCAAGGATATTCCACTAATTTCATGGAGTATAAGTCAAAGTTTTAACCAATTTGGGTATAATAAAGAATAGAATAACAAAAGAAATCACCATGCACGCGATAGACCGCACAGAAAGAGTTATTCCAAATGAGAATAATAAATAACGGAACCAGTGCGGCGTAAAACACATGCATGTGATGTTCCAACAGAATAATAAAGAATGGAACCAGTCCGACGTAAAACACATGCATGAGGATGTTCCAATGTAATAATAATAAAGATGGAACCAGTTACGGTGTAAAACACACGCACAAGATGTTCCAAATGTAATAATAATAAAGGCGGAACCAGTCAGGTGTAAAACACATGTATGTGATGTTCCAGCAGTAATAATAATAAAGAGCGGAACCGTGTCCGTGTAAAACACATGCATGTGATGTTCCAACGGAATAATAATAAAGACGGAACCAGTAGGTGTAAAAACACATGCATGTGATGTTCCAATGTAGAATAATAGAAGAATGTCACCAAGTATAGGGTAAACCACTTATACAAAAGTTATTCCAACGAATAATAAGCAATGGAATAACAACAGTTCTCTTTATGAATAAGAAAGAATAACACCCTTACTTTTGGTAGGAGATTGAATACTGCAGTAGTGTAGTAACAAAATACTCTTCTTCTTCTCTCTTATTCTCTTTATACTTTCTCTCTAAAGCTTGAATGAATTCATGAAAAATAATGAAGCACTAGGCCTCTATTTATAGAAGATTTCTAGCTTAAGACCTACCATGTGAAAAGGCAAGTGGCTCGACGATATTTGGTGATGTGAAAAGAAAAGTGGTTCGGATCACCGTAATGTGAAACGACAAGTGGTTCGACCTCAGAATGTGAAACGACAAGTGGTTTGGCGCTCAGTAATGTGAAACTAAAGTGGTTTGACGTCTGGTAAAGGTAATTACTATCGACGAAGGTAATTACTATTCACAAGGGTAATTACTATTAACGAAGGTAATTACTATCGACGAAGGTAAATACTATCGACAAAGGTAATTACTATCGACGAAGAGACTCTTAGATGATGACATATGGCCCCCCTATAAAATAATCAAACTTACCACAAACGCCTCTATAATGTACTCTTTATATACATTAAGGATTGAATAAATATTACCATAAATCATTTTATTTTAATCAACACATTTTAATCTTTCAACAATTATTAATCATTTATAACTTGTCGTCTCAATTAATAATATAACATATTATATGATTATAATTTGTGACAATAATTGAATCAATAATATAAGAAATATGATGCGCAAAGAATTATCGAAGTAATAATTGAAAGCATAGGTGAGTGACTTCTCACGTAAGCATCAATAATCAATACTAGTGTGCTACTATACAACTACTGGCAGACATCGTACTTTTACTACCGGGTAATTCAACAGGTTTTAATCAGTAACACCTCCGTAGTTATTATTTTTATAAAATATTTTTGTCGTTTTTTCAATCAAACAATAATTTCATTAATGAGGTCTACCAATGATTGAGTAGTTGTATTTAATATTCCCTAAAAAGAATATTCCCCACCAAACGAATATTTTATAACCACTCAGATACTTTGCAAAATTTATAAATATTACCCACCAACTATAACATTATATCAAATTTATTCCATAATATTCAAAAATAATATTTATAGAAAAACTCATCTTTATTTATAAAAGTTGGGGTCTTACACCTAATAATAGGGTTGTTCATCTTAGTATTTAGAATACAAGTCCGCACCAAAGTAAGTTTGGTTTGGATATATTTCAAGGGTAATTTAGAGTTCAACGGTCATCAACTAAGGATTAGTTGGATACAATATTGATAACATCATGCTATGGAATAATCTTAACTAAATCGACATTGAAAATTAAGATCATGCTTTAGGAATAAACTAACAGCATAAACATCGAATAATTATAATATGCCTTGCTTGAAAAATATTAAGCCAAGGTTAAGACCTTATTTAGAGTTGAATCTTAAGCATGCATAACAAATAATAAGTTGAATGATAAAACTTGTTCAACATTAGTGTGTTAAGAATGAAGAAATTTGCATGCTAATTAACAAGTTAAAGATTGGCTCAAAATCAAGAGATAAGGTTTAGGAACTTGGACGATATAATTAGGGTTAAGAAACTTACGCAAAGAAAGCTTAGAGTTAGGAAAATTTGCTCAAAGATAGTTTAGATGCTTGCACAATTATAAAAGTAGAGTTAGAGAACTTGCCTCGTGCGTAGGTTAAACAATCACTACTCACGTTCACCCCAAGTCTTACACATACCAAATGTATTGACAATACAAATTAGTTACACTAACATTACCTTCATGAGTTGCTTTCTACTTTTAGTATAGCTACTAACTAAGTTTAAGTTTAAACAACATCGCATCTTTTCATGAACATTACTTTTTAGCTTTATTACAACTACTTAAGTGATCATGTTATTGCACCACACACACATTAACAACTTGATACAACATCCTATTACATGTCCAACATGTTATCATTAAGTTATACTAATACACAAAGGGTTGCACTTGCATTCGCGCATCCCGACGCCCTCCGATTAGCTCCAAATACACAACAGTCCTAAAGATGACCATTTTGACCCTTCATAACGATTTCAAATAGAAAACCTTAAAGAATAAAAGTTATAGGCCTATTTGTCCTCTTTCCGAATCATCTTGAATCACCTCAATCGAAGTTTGTATGAAAACGTTATGGCCATTTTACTATAGGAGATCAAAACTGTCCAACCCAGACCACTTTTCCAGCGCTGGGGCACGAGACAGTGGCGCTGAGGCACGAATTCCATCGCTGGGGCGCGAACTTCTGACCCATTTTTGGCGCTAGGGCGCGAAATTTGGCGTTGGGGCTTCGAATTACAGAACACCCATAACCAGAAACAAAACCAAGCTAATATGTCTTAATTTCTAACACCAATTAACATGTATAACTTATGCAAATTACATAAACTTCACCAAGCATACAAATACTAACATAACACAACTTAAACCATAATTCTAGAAAAATTAAATACTGGAATAGCATATTTTTAAAACCAAAAACTCCATTTTTGATATCCATTCTAGAAATCAACACTGTGAATTCATTAGTTGGCCAAATCAGTCCATTCAAATTACGTTATGCTCGTAACTCAATAAACTAACACATACAAACCTCAATTTATAATTTAACATAAGAATTGGCCATCAAAATTGATACTTGCTCAAGCTATAGGAAGAACACATATACTGTCAAAAATTTCTTCTACAGTAACCCAAAATTAGCATGCAATTGGTGTCTCAACATAATATCTAATCATTACAAGCATGTATAATCACCATAACTTAGTTATCTAACAACAATTCGGAAAAACATAATTCACAAAGTATGAAAATTATTGTCGTAATTCACATATGCAGACATATACATATACATATATATATATTAAGATTGTATAAAAATACCTTCAAATTGCTTGTAATCCTTTTTGACATCACTGTAAAATGCTCTGAAATCCTTCTTTCTCAAACTCTCTCAACTCTCACAAAGCTCAGTACTCTCAACTTTGCAAACAAGAATGCGTATAAACAACTGATAAGCAACGTAAGAAATATAATTGATAACCCTTAATATTACTAATTGCTATATCAGTTACTACTAATTGCTTAATACTACTAATTGTTATAACAGTTAAATACTAATATGGGTTTAGAAGAGTATCAAATTTATTTTAAATATATATATGTCAATATTATAGATTAAATAAAATAATGCTACTATCACATAAAAAAATTCACATATAATACTCATATATATATATATATATATATATATATATATATATATATATATATATATATATATTTGTGTACTTCACATGTCAGGTTATGTGATAGTAACATTGTTGGATTAAATATAAGTTTGCAGTAAGGGAAAGGTTTAGAATTTATGTCAGATCATGCCGAGACTCTTGGCTTCATCTAACAAAGCCTTTACTTGGATTTGGCGGCTTAGCTGATAGGAGTATACTAATACAATAGCCATTTAATAATGGTGCGTAACAAAGACAATACGCTGCTCCTGCTCCTGCTAGATATGCCGATGACAAAGGACAAAATCCCTCTCTTTCTTATGGGGAAAAAACGTAAATCACCACCACCTATGCTAGGCCGACCGACACCCATTCCTCATCATTCTCTCTAGAGACTTTTCATTTCAAGGTTCAGATTTAAATTCATCTCTCTCCCATCAGCATGAAATGAAGAGTATTCATTTATCCGTCCTCTTCATTCGGCCACTTACAATAAAAATACCCCGACCAGACCAATTAAATACCCATAAGATACTCTTTCCCAGCAGTCAGCAAGTCCGGCCGTGAACATCTTCAAAACACGATATCCCAAAACATATATACTTCCTATTCCGTTGTCCCAAAACTAGTTTAGTAGTGGTTAGGCAGCAGATTGTTGTTTGAATTACAACATGATGTACGAGGAAGCAGAATGTAACAGCAGCACCTTGGACACACTCTCAAGGAAGAATAACAATAACAAGAGGAGGTTCACCGATGATCAGATCAAATCATTAGACACCATTTTCGAGACTGACACGAAGCTTGAGCCACGAAAGAAGTTGCAGGTGGCAAGGGAACTTGGATTACAGCCTCGGCAGGTTGCAATATGGTTCCAGAATAAGAGAGCTCGATGGAAGTCAAAGCAGCTCGAGAGAGACTACAACATACTACGATCCAATTACAACAATCTTGCTTCCAAATTCGACACCCTGAAGAAAGAGAAGCAATCTTTAGTGATACAGGTAAGCAATTGTTCTTCGTTCGTGACAGACAGAATTCATGTAACCTGATCAGAGGCTAATTATTATTATTTTTTTGTTTTCAAATTGCACAGTTGCAGAGGCTACGTGATATGATGGAAAAGACCACTGATCGCAAATCAGGCAACAACAGTGAGCTTGAAATCAAGCCTGGCTTCTCAGAACATGGCGTTGGCATCCTTTCAGATGATGATGATGATAGAAGAATAAAGGCAGAGTATTTTGGTCTGAATGACGAATCTGACCTTCTGAACATGGTGGAAGTGGAGCTTGGGGATGGTTCTTTGACATCAACTGATGATTGGGACAATCTTGAATCAAATGATCTCTTGGATCAGTCTAGTAGTAGTTATCAGTGGTGGGATTTCTGGTCTTGAATGAATAAATCACTCAACAGTTCGGAGGAAATGTATGCAATACAAATAATCTTCCATCTGTTGGTAGGACATGCAGGGTCATAGAATGGTGGAATAATACCTCAGTACATCTATATGGAATCAATTCATGCTAACTAGTGTAGCTTGAAGTTGAGGATATATATAAAATAACTGCAAATGAGGCAATTCTGTTTTTCACTGCAACGGCTGCCAACATTGAGCTCACATGCTCACCTTATAAACTGCAGGTAGAGAGAGAGAGAGTGATTCCGTGACAGTACTGCACTTAAGCATATGCATAGACATATCCATTTTTTTCCCCCTTGCATATCTTCCCCACCCTTGACCCTATGTATAACCTTTGCAGTAATTTGTGTTTCTATCCAAATAAATATGTTAAAAGCAATTTAGAATGAGTCATAATATGTCTCTGGAGCTGATAAGCAATCTCACTTTCTTGTAATCTCTCAACAAGGAATCTGAATCACAACTTTCTTCTTCTTCTTCTTCTTCTTCTTCTTCTTCTTCTTCTTCTTCTTCTTCTTCTTCTTCTTCTTCTTCTTTTTTATTTTTTTAAACCTCTTGGCATCTTTGGATACTACTATGATTGCATATATATTCAGTCGTAAGAAGTTAAAGACCTTGGTACATTCTATAAGCGGTGAAACAAGAAACATGCATTGAAACAGCACATGTTGACTATTCGAGGACAGCATCATACTTTCAAGTTAAGCCTCTCATCGAATATAATGTTGGACTAGTATTTTCAAAGACAGAGAGCAGGAGACCAAAATGTAAAAAACAAACTAGTAGTATTTCCAAAGTACTTATGAGAGGAGATTAAGATGTTAAAAAAACAATAGAGAAATTAAGAGGAAAAGAAAGAGATAAAAGTGAGCTACTTGGAAAGAAATGAAAATTACACAAGTCTAGTAATAATTAGTACAATTATGCAAGTCTTACCGACACATGCAAATGTGACAAAAATATATTCATTATGTTTGTTTTAAAATTAGAAATATAATTTATCTTAAACGACAATATATTAAATTTATATGACTCTTAAAAGTTTAAAATGAAATAAATTTATTGATTAATAATTTTTGTTATAATAAATGTATGAATTAAAAACTTGTTTGACTTTAAATATAAATTTGTACATTTAGGGATGGAGTAATATTTATAAGACCCCAACTTTTATGAATAAAGATGAATTTTCTATAATTATCATTTTTTGAATATTATGGAATGAATTTGATATAATGTTATAATTGTGGGTAATAGTTATAAATTTTGCAAAAAATACGCAAGTTGTTATATAATATTCGATTGGTGGGGAATATTCGTTTTAATGGGAATTTTAAGACGACAAGACAATCATTAGTGGACCCCTACAACGGAATTATTGTCGAATTGAGAAAGCGACAAAAATATTTTATGAAAATAACGGCGGAAGTTTTATCGTTAATCTGTTGAAACACCGGTGTTAAAAGTACGAGAATACGCGTGATCGCATAACAAGAGTCTACTACAGATTGATTATTAATGCTTACGTGAGAAGTCACTCGGCTTTTGTTCAATTATTACTTTAATAATTGTTGCATAGTATCTCACGTTAATTGATTCAATTATTATTCGATATTTTATATATTATTAAATCAATAATTGAGGCGACGAAGTTATTAATATTATTATTTGCAATATTAACGATGTCTGTAAGTTACGCCGAGGAGAGATTTGGTCACCTAATTGCGCACCAATAGTGGAGAAATCCTTATTGAAAAATCCCTATTTCCTGGGAACGACCTAGTCGATTAATTGTGTGAATTATAATAATGATGATGAAGTTTTGTTTTATTAGTATTATTAATGTAATAAAATGTAAAAGCTTTTTATATAAAAAATGCATTACTTTTTATAAAGTTATTCGTTTTATTAGACTATAAATAGAATATATTATATTCTATTATGCATAGTATTTTGCATAGTAAAATCTTTTTATATAAAAATGCGAATACTTTTATAAAGTTATTCGCTTTATTGTACTATAAATAGAATATATTATATTTTATTATCGATAGTATTTGCATAAATATTCTGCATAGTATTTTGCATTGTAAAATCTTTTTATATAAAACAGAATATTTTTATAAAGTTATTCGTTTTATTAGACTATAAATAGAATATATTATATTTTATTTAAAAGATTTTGTTTTATTAGAATATTTTATAGTAAACCAATCTGGATCGTCCGTTTAAAAGTAAATCAATATGGACCGTTCAGGAATTAATTAGTTACTATTCAGTCCATTCTCCTATAAATAGAAGTTTATTCTTTCATTATTTCTTACGAATTCACTGAAACTCAAGAGAGAGAAACTATAAAGAGAAAGAAGAAAAGTATTCTGCTACTTCACTACTCCTATATCTAGTTGTTCTAAGGTAAGGGATATTATTTCTTTCGTATTCATGAAGAGAACTTCTGTTATTCTATTTTTTTTATTCTGTTGAAATAACTTATATACGCGGTCATCCCTATACTTGGTGTATGCAGTACTTCACATAGACAGGTTATTCCAACATGATGATAAAGAATGGAATAATAGAAGAATTTCACCATGTATGCGGTACTTCGCATAGACAGGTTATTCCAACATAATGATAAAGAATGGAATAACAGAAAAATTTCACCATGTATGTGGTATTAAGAAAGAGGCGAGTTATTCCAACATAATGATAAAGAATGGAATAATGTAAGAATTTTACCATGTATGCGAAGACTTGGCATGTAGGCGAGTTATTAAAACATAATGATAAAGAATGGAATAATGAAGAATTTCACCATGTATATGGTAATTCAGATAGACGGAGTTATTCAACATAATGATAAAGAATGGAATAATAAGTTATTCCATTCTTTATTATTCTGTTGAACATCTTGTCTATCGTGCCACGCACGATTCGGTTCCGTTATTTATTATTCTCATTGGAACATCCTGTCGGTGCGTAATTTCACTTTCGATTCGCCCGTTATTTATTATTCATTGGAATATCACCTGCGTTTCTGCGTTACGTACGACCGTTCCGTTATTTATTATTCTGTTGGAATAACCTGTCTGTGCGGTCTATCGAATGCCTTGTGATTTCTTTTGTTATTCTATTCTTTATTATACTCAGTTGGTTAAAGTTTTGACTTCTATACTCCATGAAATTAGTGGAATATCCTTGATATTTGCGCTTCATCCAGTATCTTTTCATGGAAATATTCTTCTGAACATTCTTGAATTTTACTCTACAAAGAAGTATCATGTTGACAATTTGGACGTTATTAGTTCCTGGATAAATTAATTCTTGAACTTGTTTTATTGAATTCTTATATCATTGTCATATCCTCATGTTTATATTATGTTGAAAGTCATCTGTGGCCTGTAGTGCATAGATGGACTTGGTATGATTATGACCTGGGATTAATCGGTATAATCATGACCGTAATGTTACAAATGATGTGGTAAAAGTCCTCATTGGCCCGTTGTGTATTGATGGACAGTTGTTGGCATGATCATGACCATTGATGAATACACGAATATCCTTTATAAAATCCCAATTTTTACGAATAAAGATTTAAATTTCTCGATTTTTTTTTTTGAATATTATGGTGTGGATTTAATATAATATTATAGTTGTGGGTAATATTTATAAATTTTGTAAAGTATGCAAGTTGTTATATTATTCGATTGGTCAGGGAATATTTTTTGTGTCGGGGAATATTCGTACGACGGCACAATCATTGGTGGACCCCACAACAAAATTATTGTCAGATTGAGAAAACGACAAAAATATTTTTATGAAAATAACGACGGAAGTTTTACTGATTATCTTTGTTGAACTACTCGGTAGTAGTAAAAGAAGATGTCTGGCGTGGTTGCAAAAGTAACACACGGTATTGATTATTGATGCTTATGTGAGAAGTCACTCGCTTTTGTTCAATTATTGCTATGATGAGTTGTTGCATAAGATCTCACGTTATTTGATTCAATTATTGTTGATTGTTATATATATATATATATATATATATATATATATATATAAGTTTTGTTTTATTAGTATTATTAATGTAATAAAATAGAAAAACTTTTATATAAAAATGTAATACTTTTATAAAGTTATTCGTTTTATTAAAGCTAATAGTAAAATCTTTTATATAAAATGTAATACTTTTATAAAGTTATTTGTTTTATTAGACAATAATTAGAATATATTATATTTTATTACGATAGTGTTGTATAGTTACTGCATAGTATTTTCGTATAGTAAAATCTTTTTATATAAAATAGAATACTTTTATAAAGTTATTCGTTTTATTAGAATATAAATAGAATATATTATATTTTATTGTAAACCAATCTGAACCGTTCGTTTAAAGTAAATCGATCCGGACCGTTCATGGATTGGTTACTATTCGATCCATTTTTCTATAAATAAGCTCATTCCTTCATTATTTCTTAATTCAATTGAAACTCTAGAGAAAGCGTAGAGAGAATTATTCTTCTATAATCTTGAAAGCGTATTTCTTTAGCGTTTAAGAAAGCTTTGAGCATAGTGCAAGTTTCTTCAAGTATATCTCGCCCTACCGGTGAGTACTCTTCTTTATAAGGTAAGGGTATTATTTCTTTCAGATTCATGAAGAGAACTTACATTATTCTATTTTTTTATTCTGTTGTAATAACTTGTATACGCTGGATTCACCCTATACTTGGTGTATGCGATTATTAAGATGTATGTGTTATTCCAACATGATGATAAAGAATGGAATAACAAAAGAATTTCACCATGTATGCGGTACTTCGCATAGATAGGTTATTCCAACATAATGATAAAGAATGGAATAATAGAAGAATTTCACCATGTATGCGGTATTTTGCATAGACATGTTATTCCAACATAATGATAAAGAATAGAATAACAAAAGAATTTCACCATGTATGCTGTGACGCCCCCAAAATTAGGTATACATCACCCATCTTGGGTCGACACTTACATGGTACAGAATTTAAAAACAACTTATTAACATAACTCGTCAGGTACAATACGACATAAAGCGTGAGTTTAAATACAAATATCGTCTACTAGATATTATACAAACTCAAATAAAAAGTCCTCATTATGCTTATTATCACATTATTTTACGAGAATAGTGAGGACTACTAATGCTATCTTCAGGACCATCACTCGCTTCCCCGACTCTTCGTCCCATTTATATTATCATTTCTCAAGAGAAAACGGTGAAAGAAAAGGGTGAGCTCAACTAGCCGAAGAAGAAATATTATGACTAAGATAATGCGAGAATAAATTATCAATAGTCTTCAATAATGTTAAAGCGATAAAAATACAATAGACAACCCGGTTTAAGCTCATAAATTGAATCTGTAATCCATTAAAAGAGTCAAGTAGAAAATAAAGTCTACTATCTTTTAGGTTTTAAAAGGTTTTCATCATCGCTTATAATGAGACTCAAACTTTAATAAATATTTCACATCATCGAATCACCCCGCACTACTGGCCAAGGATATTCTTTAGTATCACGACCACAATTATTCATGCACTACGGGCCAAGAATATTTGTGTATTCATTAATGGTCATGATCATGCCAACAAGCGCCCATCAATGCACTACTATTTAATCGAGGATTTTTATCACATCATTTGTAACATTAAATTGGCCATGATTACACCGAATAATAATCTCTGGTCATAATCATACCAAGTCCATCATACGCTTCACAATAGCCATGATGACTTTCAAAAAAATATAAACATGAGGATGATGACAATGATATAAGAATTCAATAAAACAAGTTCAAGAATTATTTTATCCAGAATTATTAACGCCCAAATTGTCAACATGATCTTTGTTTTGTAGAGTAAAATTCAAGAATGATCGAAGAATATTTCCATGAAAGATCTTTGGATGAAACGCAAATATCAAGGATATTCTACTAATTTCATGGATATATAAGTCAAAGTTTTAACCAATGGGTATAATAAAGAATGGAATAACAAAAGAAATCACCATGCATACGCGATAGATCGCATGCAGAAAGTTATTCCAACAGAATAATAAATAACGGAACGAAGTCGGGTGAAATTCACGCAAGCGGGATGTTCCAACAGAATAATAAAGATGGAACCAGATCCGGTGTAAAAACACGAGATAGGATATTCCAACAAAATAATAAAGAGCGGAACCAGTCCAGGTGTAAAACACATGTATGAGGATGTTCCAACGAGAATAATAAAGAGCGGAACCAGTCGGTGTAAAAACACATGCAGGATGTTCCAATGTAATAATAATAAAGACGGAACCGGTCCTGTAAAACACATGCACAGGATGTTCCAAATGAATAATAGAAGAATGTCACCAAGTATAGGGTAAACCACTTATACAAAAGTTATTCCAAATGTAATAATAAGCAATGGAATAACATGAGTTCTCTTCATGAATATGAAAGAATAACACCCCTTACATTTGGTAGGAGATTGAATATGCGAAGTAGCAGTAAACAAAATACTACTTCTTCTTTCTCTCTTATTCTCTATACTTTCTCTCTATAGCTTGAATGAATTCGTGAAAAATAATGAAGCCCTAGGCCTCTATTTATAGAAGATTTTAGCTTAAAGCTTTTCTTAAATTAAAAAAGGCAAAGTGGCTCGATTTAATCGGGTTTTGACGAATGGTTTCGACTTTGTAATGTGAAAACGACAAGTGGTTCGGACGCACCTGTAATGATAATTACTATTAACGAAGGTAAATACTATTGTGAAGGTAAATACTATTCACAAGGGTAATTACTTATCGAAGGTAATTACTATTGTGAAGGTAAATATATATTCACAAGGGTAATTACTATCGATTGAAGGTAATTACTATCGACGAAGGTAAATACTATTCACAAGGTAATTACTATCGACGAAGGTAATTACTATTGTGAAGGTAAATACTATCGATGAAGAGACTCTTAGATGATGACATATGAGCCCCCATAAAATAATCAAACTTACCACAAATCATTTTTTTTCATCAACACATATTTAATCTTTCAACAATTATTAATCATTTATAACTTGTCGTCTCAATTATTGATTTAATACTATAACATATTATATGACGGATGATCTTTGTGACAATAATTGAATCAATAATATAAGAGATATGATGCGTGCAATTATCAGTAGTAATAATTGAGCATAAGGTGAGTGACTTCTCACGTAAGCATCGATAATCAATCTGAGTATACTTCTTATGCAACTACGCGTAGACATCGTACTTTTACCACCGGGTAGTTCAACGCTTTTAAGCGGTAACACCTCCGTAGTTATTTTTATAAAATATTTTTGTCATTTTCTCAATCCGCAATAATTTACATTGTGGGGTCCACCAATGATTGAGCCGTTGTCACGAATATTCCCTAACAAAAAGAATATTCCCAACCAAACGAATATTTTATAACAACTTGCATACTTTTGCAAAATTTATAAATATTACCCACAACTATAACATTATATCAAATTTATTCCATAATATTCAAAAATAATATTTATAGAAAAATTCATCTTTATTTATAAAAGTGGGGTCTTACAACCTCCCTTCTTATGAAATTTCGCCCTCGAAATTAGGGTACGATACTGGTATGTCAAGAGGTAAGGATACCTTGATTTCATTTCGATTCTAACTCCCAAGTCATTTCCTCAACATCGTGGTTCCTCCACAAAACTTTGACTTGAGGTATAACCTTGGAGCGTAGAATATGTTCCTTCTTATCCAAAATTTGAACAGAACCTCTTCATACGTCAAATCTTCCGCTATTTCGTCCGGTTCTAACTCAATAATATGGTTCGGGTCTTTCACATATTTACGTAACATAGATATGTGAAAAGCGTTATGAACACGAGACATATTTGGCAGAAAGCGAGTCTATAGGCTACGATTCCTACTCGATCGAGGATTAAAATGGACCAGATGAATCGAGGGTTAAGTTTTCCTCTCTTTCCAAATCTTGTAACTCCTTTCCATGGAGCAACTCTTAACAACACATGATCTCCTATATCGAATTCCACGTCCTTTCGATGAAGATCAAGATAACTCTTTTGTCGATTTTGTGAGTTTTTTATACGTTGTTCGGATCGTTTGAATCTTTTCCGTAGTCATACGTACTCAACTCCGGTCCCAACAACGTTGCTTCACCCACCCTCATCCCAAAGATATCTTGGAGAACGACACTTTCTTCCATACAACGCTTGAATGGAGCCATGCCAATACTTGCTTGATAGCTGTTGTTGTAGGAAAACTCCACCAATGGTAAGAACTTGTCCCAACTCCCTTGAAATCAAGGAGACACAGAGTCTTAATAGATCTTCAAGAGTTTGAATAGTCCTCTCCGATTGTCCGTCGATCGATTCGAGGATGATATACGAAGCTAAATCGTAAGTCTGTGCCCATAGCTTTTTTGCAAACTAACCCAAAATCGTGAAGTGAATCTTGGGTCTCGATCGAAACTATGGATACCGGCGATACCATGCGATCTTACAATCTCATTTATGTACATCTGAGCAAGACGTTCAAGTGTATAAGTTTCTCAGATCGGTAAGAAATGAGCGAGACTTGGTCAACCTATCAACAATGACCCAAATCGCATCAATGCCTTGAGAAACCTTAGGAAGACCCGTGCTAGAAATCCATGGTAATGTGCTCCCACTTCCATTACGGAATTTCAAGTGGTTGCAATGGACCTTTTGGTACTTGATGCTCCGCTTTAACTCGTTGACAAGTTAGACACCTTGAGATAAGCAATATCTCTCTCTTCATATTGCTCCACCAAAATGTATGCGAATATCATGATACATTTTGGTACTCCCGAGATGGATTGCAAATGGTGTGTTGTGTGCCTCCATCATGATATTATACTTTAAATCGAGGTCGTTAGGAACACAAAGTCCGGAGTTGACTCAAGTATTCCTTCTTCATCGATTCTTGCTTCCTGCATAGATAGACCTTCTTGCACTTTCTTCTCATCATACGCATCGGCTCTGTGTCCGTAGCTTGAGCGACTTTAACTTTATCAATTAAAGTCGGTTCTACTCGTATACTCGCTATCATCACATGCGTCCTCGAGTCTTTAATTCTATCTCCATCCTTTGCAAGTCACACAAATGGGCCTTTGCGTTGACAATATCACTTCGTGCTTGATATGATTTTCTACTCAACGCGTCGCCTACCACGTTCGCTTTTCGAGGATGGTATTGGATGGTATGATCATAATCTTTCAGCAGTTCAAGCCAACGTCGTTGTCGCATGTTGAGTTCCTTTTGAGTGAAGAAATATTTGAGGCTTTTATGATCCGTAAAGATCTCCACTTTCTCCCCATACAAGTAATGCCTCCAAATTTTAAGTGCTGAAGATAACAAATGCCTAACTCTAGATCATGAGTAGGATAATTCCTCTCATATTCTTTGAGTTGTCGCGAGGCATAAAGGCTATTACTTTTCCATGTTGCATGAGAACACATCCCAAACCTTTCGCTCAAGCATCTTTGTAGATGATAAATCCCTCAAGAGCGGATGGTATTGTCGTAACAGTCTTTGAAATAAGTCTCCTCTTGAGTTCTTGAAAACTCTTCTCACATTCTTCGCTCCAACCGAACTTTGTATCTTTCTCGAGTCGGTGAGTCGATGGAATAGCGATTCGAGAAAATCCTTCCACGAATCTCGATAATAACCAATTAAACCGAGAAAGCTACGTCTTGATCATCGATTTAGGTTGTTCCGACTTTGAATAGCTTCAATCTTTCTTTGGGTCAGCAGATATTCCATGACTTGATACCACGTGCCCAAGGAATGCTACTTCTTTGAGCCGAACTCGCATTTCTTCAACTTGGCATAAAGCTTATATTCACGAAGCTTTTGGAGTGTCGACCTCAAGTGTTGCTTTCATGATCTTCACGGCTTTTGGAATAAATAAGGATGTCATCAATAAAGGCGACCACAAAGTGATCTAAATATTCCTTGAATACTCGGTTCATCATATCCATGAAGGCAAAGAGGAGCATTAGTCAATCCAAAGGACATGACTAGAATTCATAATGCCTGCATTCGAAGTTAAAGCCGTCTTTGGAATGTCGTGATTCTAATCTTCAATTGGTGATATCCTAACGAAGATCAATCTTTGAAAAGAATTTGGCTCCTTCAATTGGTCAAACGGGTCATCAATACGTGGCAATGGATACCTATTTTTGATGGTGACGTGATTCAACTCCCGATAATCAATACAAAGTCGCATACTCCCATCTTTCTTCTTCACGAATAGAGCAGAGCACCCCGAGGAGAAGTACTAGGGACGAATAAAGCCAATGTCTAACCATTCCTGCGGTTGGGTCTTTAACTCCTCGAAGTTCAATAGAGCCATTCGATATGGGGCTTTGGAAATAGGTTTTGTCTGGGTTCAAGGTCGATACAAAATTCAATTTCACGCTCTGGGGTAGGGGGAAGTTCTTCGGAGAATACGTCGGAAATTTATTAACAATAGGAATATCGTTTAAAACCGGCGTATTTTTATTTAAATCGTGACATGAGCTAAGAAAGCTTGACATCCAGTTTTTCAATAAACGAATAGCTTTATGGCTTGAGATGACCGTGATTGATTTTAATGGTTTGGTCGTTTGAATTTGCATAATAGGTTGATTAGGAATATGAAAGCTAACAACCTTACGAAAACAATCAATTTTTGCATGATGATAAGTAGTTAACCAATCAATCCCTAGAATCACGTCAAATGCAAGTATTTTTAATGAAATAAGATCGACGGTGTAATGTGAGGGTACCGATTTGAACCAAACAAGACTTATAAGCGAGTGGATGTAATGAAGGTTTCTCCCAACGGAGTTTCCACAGATAAGTCAAAGTCTAATTTCTCCGAGTCAAATTTAATTGATGAGCGCAAGTAGGAGAAATAAAAGAATGGGTAGAAACCGGTATCAAATAAAGTATAGACTTCATTAAAGTTTATGATAAGCTTACCCGTGATGACCTCATTCAGATTCCTTGCTCTTTTGGGAGGTCACAACAAATGCTCTCCTCAGACTTCTGGGTTTTGAATTTTACGGGATGGCCTTTGGTGCCTCCATCCTAATTGAATTTGTCTTGATGAAACGACAAAATCGAAATTTAAGTGACCTTCTCTTCCACAATTATAACATGCTTTGGACGGCATGACGCAGTTTGATCGATGTGTCCTCTCCTCCGCATTTGAAGCATATGATAGGTGGTCTTTCTCCTTCCTTAACAATGGGTCTTTGGTCTTGACGTCTTTCCATCATTGTTGAATCTCCTTTTCTTGAAATGTCCATTCTTATTGTTTTGGCCTCGATTACCTTTCAAGTGGTTACCATATCCGCCTGTTGATTCCCCTCCACTCTTGTTGTCACCGCCGATGACTATTCTCGCCAGTATTATAATTTTGCCATTTGCGCTCTCTCTTAGTTGCGTTGACTCATTATCGCGCTCCACTAATCGAGCCCTATTTACAACATCCGAATACAAAACACGGTTTACGAGAAATAAGATGTTGACGTATCTCCCGCTTCAAACCTCTTAAAAACATTCGCGCCATTTCTCTTCATTATCCACCAAGTGGGATCTGGCCGTGATAACTCCGCAAATTTTGCCTCGTATCATTACGACACGGTCATATTGTTTTGTTCCAACTTGATAAACTCCACCTCTTTCATGTGGCGAATACTTTCGGGAAAGTATTTGTCGTTGAAACGACTCTCGAACTTCTCCCAAGATATCTTGATGCAATTTGGTTGAGTACGTTACCGATTCCCACCGAAGAATCCGCCCTCCGCAAGAACATAAAGGCGTGAAAGGAACCTTTGCTCTCGGAGCATCCCAAGACATCAAATATCTTGGTAATCTGCTTTATCCATGCTTAGCGCCGAAGTGGTTTTGGCTCTCCCTTAAACTCCCGTGGTCCCGGCTCCTTAAATTGTTTAGCGGTGACCACCGAGAGTTTTCCGTGTTTCCACCTACGTTTTTGGGAGATTATTCTCTACTTTCTTTGTTGCATAAATTGCATAAAGCCTCACGAACATTTGATCATTCGTCATTTGGTCGGTGTTGTTGTTTTGCATGAGGATTGTCGCCTCTCACGATGCACATTATCACGATTATTGATATGTGGTGAATCAACAATCGTCTGCGCTCCATTGCTATTCTCAACATTCTCGAGATGTCATTTTCGAGACATCGCCACAAAACAAAAGGTTAATTGACATGTAATAAATTATCCCTATCTTCCACCAACCAATAAAATATCACATAAACTTAGGTAGGTCATACTAGCGAAGGTATTCCCCGTCTCCCTCCTAGTACTATTCTCACATCTTAACCAGGATCATATCCTAAGCTCGATACTAAGTTGTGACGCCCCAAAATTAGGTATACATCACCCATCTTGGGTCGAAACACTTACATGGTATGTAATTTAAAAACAACTTATTAACATAACTCGCCGTGTACAATACGACATAAAGCGTGAGTTTAAATACAAATATAAATCTACTAGATATTATACAAACTCAAATAAAAAGTCCTCATTACAGATTATTATCACACTATTTTACGTAATAGTGAGGACTACTAATCTTATCTTCAGGACCATCACTCGCTTCCCCGACTCGTCCCGCCTATATTATTATTTCAAGAAGAGAACGTTGAAAGAAAGGGTGAGCTCAACTAGCCAAAGAAGAAATATTATGACTAAGATAATGCGTAATAAATTATCAATAGTCTTCAATAATGTTAAACCGATAAAATACAATAGACAACCGGTTTAAGCTGCATGTGAATCGTAATCCATTAAAAGAGTCAAGTAGAAAATAAAGTCTACTATCTTTTAGGTTTTAAAGGTTTTCATCATTGTTTATAGTCGAGACTCACTTTAATAAATATTTCACATCATCGAATCACCCCGCACTACTGCCAAGGATATTCTTTAAGTATCACGACCACAATTATTCATGCCATTACGGGCCAAGAATATTTGTGTATTCATTAATGGTCATGATCATGCCAACAATCATCCATCAATGCACTCACTACCAATCGAGGATTTTTATCACATCATTTGTAACATTACGGTCATGATTACACCGAATAATCTGGTCATAATCATACCAAGTCCATCATACACTACAGAGCCACGAGATGACTTTCAAAAAAATATAAACATGAGGATGATGACAATGATATAAGAATTCAATAAAACAAGTTCAAGAATTATTTTATCCGGGAATTATTAACGTCCAAATTGTCAACATGATCTTTGTTTTGTAGAGTAAAATTCAAGAATGATCGGAAGAATATTTCCATGAAAGATCTTTGGATGAAACGCAAATATCGAGGATATTCTACTAATTTCATGGAGTATAGAAGTCAAAGTTTTAACCAATTTGGGTATAATAAAGAATGGAATAACAAAAGAAATCACCATGCATGCGATAGACCGCTTGCAGACAAGTTATTCCAACGAGAATAATAAATAACGGAACCGTGTCGGTGAAATTCACGCAAGCGGGATGTTCCAGAGAATAATAAAGATGGAACCGGATCCGGTGTAAAACACATGCGAGATAGGATATTCCAAGCGAGAATAATAAAGAGCGGAACCAGTCAGGTGTAAAACACACGACGAGGATGTTCCAACAGAATAATAAAGAGCGGAACCGAGTGGGTGTAAAACACATGCAGCAGAGGATGTTCCAACGAGAATAATAATAAAGACGGAACCAGTCCGGTGTAAAACACATGTGAGCAGGATGTTCCAATGAATAATAGAAGAATGTCACCAAGTATAGGGTAAACCACTTATACAAAAGTTATTCCAAGAATAATAAGCAATGGAATAACAACAGATTCTCTTCATGAATAAGAAAGAATAACACCCCTTACATTTGGTAGGAGATTGAATCGCAGCAGTGATTGTAGTAACAAAATACTCTTCTTCTTCTCTCTTATTCTCTCTATACTTTTCTCTCTATAGCTTGAATGAATTAAGTGAAAATAATGAAGCCCTAGGCCTCTATTTATAGAAGATTTCTAGCTTGCTTTTCCGCCAGATGTGAAAAGGTGAGTGGCTTGACGATTTGGTTTGGCCTTTGTAATGTGAAACGACAAGTGGTTCGGCGCTTTGTAATGGTAATTACTATTAACAAAGGTAAATACTATCGACGAAGGTAAATACTATTCACAAGGGTAATTACTATTCATGAAGGTAATTACTATCGATGTGAAGGTAAATACTATTCACAAGGGTAATTACTATTGTGAAGGTAATTACTTATCGACGAAGGTAAATACTATTTACAAGGGTAATTACTATTGACGAAGGTAATTACTATCGATTGAAGGTAAATACTATTTGTGAAGAGACTCTTAGATGATGACATATGAGCCCCCATAAAATAATCAAACTTACCACAAATCATTTTTTTCATCAACACATATTTAATCTTTCAACAATTATTAATCATTTATAACTTGTCGTCTCAATTATTGATTTAATACTATAACATATTATCTGAGATGATCTTTGTGACAATAATTGAATCAATAATATAAGAGATATGATGCAAAGAATTCTTTGTAGTGATAATTGAGCATAATTGAGTGACTTCTCACGTAAAGCATCGATAATCAATACCGTGTGCTACTTATGCGACTCACGGCAGTATTCGTACTTTTACCACCGGGTAGTTCAGCGGTTTTAATTGGTAACACCTCCGTAGTTATTTTTATAAAATATTTTGTCATTTTCTCAATCCAACAATAATTACATTGTGGGGTCCACCAATGATTGAGCCGTTATCAGACGAATATTCCCTAACAAAAAGAATATTCCCAGACCAAATGAATATTTTATAACAACTTGCATACTTTGCAAAATTTATAAATATTACCCACAACTATAACATTATATCAAATTTATTCCATAATATTCAAAAATAATATTTATAGAAAAATTCATCTTTATTTATAAAATTTGGGTTCTATATATGCGGTCTTGGCGTATAAAAGTTATTAAACATAATGATAAAGAATGAAATAATAGAAGAATTTCACCATGTATGCGGTACTTCGCATAGACAGGTTATTCCAACATAATGATAAAGAATGGAATAATAAGTTATTCCATTATTTATTATTCTATTGGAACATCCTGTCTGTGCGTTTACGCATGACCTGATTCCGTTATTTATTATTCTTTTGAAACATCCTGTCGATCTTTAATTTACCGACGATTCGCTCCGTTATTTATTATTACATTGGAATATCTCGTCACGCAATGCGTTTCGCGTGCATTGAATTCGTTCCGATTATTTATTATTACATTGGAATAACACATGCATGCGGTCTATCGAATGCCTTGTGATTTCTTTTGTTATTCCATTCTTTATTATACTCAGTTAGTTAAAGTTTTGACTTCTATACTCCATGAAATTAGTGGAATATCCTTGATATTTGCGCTTCATCCAATATCTCTTTCATGGAAATATTCTTACGAGCATTCTTGAATTTTACTCTAAAAAGTATCATGTTGACAATTTGGACGTTATTAGTTTCTGGATAAATTAATTCTTGAACTTGTTTTATTGAATTCTTATATCATTGTCATCATCCTCATGTTTATATTATGTTGAAAGTCATACGTGGCTTCAGAGTGCATAGATGGATTTGGTATGATTATGACACAGGATTAATCGGTATAATCACTTAATAGTAATGTTACAAATGATGTGGTAAAAGTCCTCATTGGCCGTAGTGCATTCATGGACAGTTGTTAGCATGATCATGACCATTGATGAATACACGAATATCCTTTATAAAATCCCAATTTTTACGAATAAAGATTTAAATTTCTCAAAAAAAGTTTTTTTTAAATATTATGGTGTGGATTTAATATAATGTTATAGTTGTGGGTGATATTTATAAATTTTGCAAAGTATGCAAGTTGTTATATATTATTGATTGGTGGGGAATATTCTTTGTGTGTGGGGAATATTAAGATGCATGGCACAATCATTGGTGGACCACAATAGAATTATTATCGGATTGAGAAAACGACAAAAATATTTTTTATGAAAATAACGGCGGAAGTTTTACCATTAATCTTGTTGAACTACTCGGTAGTAAAGTACGATGAATACGGCGTAGTTGCATAGTAAGCTTTACACGGTATTGATTATTGATTATTGATACTTAAAGCGGAGGACTTCCACGAAAATATAGCAATCTTCCTCCTTGTCATTAAGTTTGGAGAATAAAGCAAGACATGGAACAAATTGGGCACCACACTTGAATTTGACTTGAATAAACTTGTAAAACCATGATAGAAGCAATTTTATTAAATCCTAAATAAATGCAAATTCAAAACTACTAATATAAAACTTAATAAAACTAAAATAAAAATTGAACTTGGGTTGCCTCCCAATAAGCGCTTGTTTTATAGTCTCTCAAACTGACTTCTTCAATTTCTATCCAATTCCCCTATTTAAAATTGAGGAACCCTCCATCCATCGAAGTAATGTTACTTTTGGGAGGTTCCCATTAGCAAAAACCCTTGAATTGAAGTCACCTAGCATGCTCTTTGTAGATAGGATCCCCATTAAGAGCAAGCAAACCATTAGGTGTTTCCTCCATTATGTCGATGATCAGATTAGGGCATTGAAGCTTAATAAACATAATGGAATCTTCCTTTATCTTCTCCTTTTCATCCCACCATGACTCCAATAATTGTGATTAGCTCTTACGTCACCAAGAGCTTTGCCGACGACATGACTTTCAATTGGGCATGGTTTTGCAAAACTGCCCGGATTCTTGAACTTTGGTGGAGGAGGCACATGGGATACTAATGAAATTGGCTCATCTTTGTTGGTACTCAAAGTTAGATCTTTGCCGATCTCTTTTTCTTGGTCCCCAAGTCTTTCCTCTCTTTCAACATCTATATCATTTGGCACATCCGGTTGTAGATTTGGTTCGGGCTCACCATCAGTCTCAGAATTCATGTCATAGAGCCAAGTGTATTGAGGGGACGATTGTTCAACGCGATGTGTCTATCTCGCCCCAATTGATTTTCCAGTTCTTGATCGATGCATGCTGACTTTGTATACTCAGCTCCATTTGATTAAGTTTCTTTTCATGTTCTTCGTGTTTCTTTTCAGAAGCTTTAATAACTTTTTCCAAGGCTTCCTCTCAATTTGAATGTTCTTCCTGTTGTAGTGGAGGTGGACACGAGAAATCCGTTGGGTATGTTGGACTTAGAGCATAAAATTGATCTTGATTGATACTCCATAAAAAATCCGGGTGATACCCCCAATCCTGATGATAGTTGTTGGGATAAACATAATTATTGGGGTAATCACCACCATACTGCTAGGTTTGTAATATTCATGTGCGCAATCAAATTGCAAAATAATGCGGAAGCGTGTAAAAATCAGAGTTTAAAAAATTTACAAACCATATACCCGGATCACCCTTTATGCATAATTATTAATTAAACGAAAAGATAAAGAATAAATCATACCCTTGAAGATCGAGCTTCCTCAGGTACAAGTTCACCTCCAAATCCTTTCGCGTTCAATCTTGAATCCACCGGGTTTGGTTCCTTCCTTTGATCAACGTTAGCCACCCAAATGTTTGGCCTCTAGAGGTGATCCACCAAGGAAGAAGAAAATTCAAGAAGATGGGTATTTGGCTCAAACCCTAGTTTTCTATCTCTATAGAAAAAGGTGTACTCTCCCAACAATTGGAATTATGTCGTATGTTGAAAAAGTCAACAACCCCTAACACCCATAATAAGACTCATCTTATTTATAGATGTGGGCAACCCACCTTAACAATTAAGGAATTGGGATTTATTTAATTAATTAAATTCTTTTAATTAATTAAGCTCCCTAATCTTATTAGGGATAATTAATTAAACTCCTTTAATTAATTTTCCTTCCTAATCCAATTAGGAATAAATGAGAGTACTTATATTAAATTAATTCCTAAACTCTTTTAGAAATTAAAATAATAATAATTGTAATAATATTAATAAGACTCCTCTTATTAATTTATATTTAATATTTCTAAAATATTAAATAATAAATATTAAGCTATTTAATTTATTCTATCACCATAGATTAAATTAAATATACTTATTATATTATTACGATTATGCCATTAACTTCTTAAATAATTATTCTTCCTTTTTGGTGTGACCCTTTAGGTTCTCCATATTAAACCTAGGTTGTGAATAAATCAATTAGAACAATTCTAATCTTATTTAAATAAATAAATTAAACAATTAATTTATTTAAATAATATTTATTCTACTGATAGGGATAAGCCTCCTAGCGATCGGCGACTTTCCAGATAATATAGATTTCAACATTAATCATTAAAGAACCTTTGAGTAAATAGTTCTGCGTACAATTCAATCCTTCCACCATCTGATGTCCCAATTAAATATAAGACATGGAATTCTTTATCAAGTCTTATTTTATTTAATTATATGTATTTCGACTCTTAAATGCACTGACTCAAATAATGCAAATTAGAAACTCCTTTCTAATTTCATTCGCCATAACCAAGGACTCTTGGGTTGTCATTTATCGAATCACATAGGACATTTTCTTCTTTTTTTATTAAGTGGTAGATTCTTTATTGATCATACATTATCTCCATGTACAACTTATTATACCCAAGCATACCCTTTGATATACCCTAAGGGTCTTAAGGAATAAGTCAAAGTATAACTCATCATACACAAGATACTATGATGATCTCAAGTCAAGGATCACTTGTATTACTATCACTACTGAGAATTCTATTGTGAGCAAATAAAACTCCATTAGGTATTCCTTAGCGAGCCACGTTAAATTGAACTTATTCTCTAATAAGCACCTACATACTTGCTTTAGTGTCTCCACACAAATGATCATGAGATCAATCATTCTCATCCAATGAGCAAGCAACGTATGTACTAATCTATCGGATTCACTAATCCCCAATTTAGTAATCCAATGATTGGGAACTATTTTAGTTTTAAGCTTTCTAAGAATTTAGATCTCATTAGAATGATCATCATCATTATTCTAAAAGCATTGCTTAAAACTATGGGTTTATCACATATTATAAAACAACATCATGTAGATAATTAAAAGCCTTTAATAAATTAATACTTTTTATTAATAAATGAATAAGATTATTACAAAGTATATGCTTTATCATCAAACATGATTGGCTTGTGTGCATACTACTTTCAATCTCCCACTTGCACTAAAGCGATCGTCATGGTATCTTATACTCTTCTTCTCTAAGTGGCGATTATCCTGCTTTGTTGGATAAGCTTTAGTTAATGGATATGTAATGTTGTTCTTGAGAGTCCACTATCTCTATAGTGATTTCCCATCTTCAATGATTCTAATAATCAAATGAAAGTGCCACAACACATGTTTAGATCAAGATGAGACTTAGGAACTATTCCTAGTTACGTAATGAACTTTTAATCCAAACAATCAACTTGCGACTTCATTTATAGCTATATACTTTGTCTTTATCACTAAACCAAAGAACTCTTTCTTTGTTTGGAACCTTTCAATTCAACTGCACCACCGATTCAAGGTAACCTTTACCTTAAAGTGAATTTTACGTCATCTTAGTGCATCACGAAAAACTTGAGTGCATTAAGCCCTCTAGTTTTAATTTAGACCCACCATGAATATGGTCACATCCTTAGTCTTAGGTTAAGCATTTTAAGATGTTTTCAGCGACTCATAGTGAACTTCTCCATAATATGGTGATCAACATCAGGTCTCGTACATTTCATTGCATGCATGATTGTCACTTTCATGCGACCTCTCTTTTCGAGAGAGTCTGTGGGGACTATTAAGAGAGATACTCTCCATAGCTCATCGACATGAGACATCTCTTGGAGTTTGCCATGCTAAGCGACTTTAGCATCAAATGAGTATCGTTCCTTGGGTTAAGTCGAGCATCCTCTTGTATCATCTATATAGATTTTATCCCCAATTAAGATACTCTTCCCAAACCATTCATGGAGGAATGTTTAGACAACTTTATCTTTCTTGATTGTAGCATTGGTATGTAATTCCTCATCAAGTAGTATATCAACATATAATACTAGAAATTTCACGACGCTCCCAGCGACCCTTTTTGTATACACTAGAAGTCTTACCTCATCGAATGTAATTACGGATCATCATCTTTAATGATTTGTACCTCATCATCATCATCTATGATGAATCCATACCTCTAGGTATCTTGATGTATTATTCGATTCTGATTCGGTTGTGTTACAATAGGTTACATCTATAGGTTCTCTTATTTGACTTATAGTGTTTTGTGGTTCTTGAACTCTTCAAGATCTATTATCCTCCACTAGCCCTTGATGATAAACGCCTTTATCTTAGAAGGCGGCGTGTTTCGTAACAAACACCTTTTGCTAAGTAGAATTATAGAACATATACCCTAAACTTACTTTAGGATGTCCCACAAATCTGTATGCATGTCAAATCTTGTCCCAAGCTTATCCTTTTGAAACCTTTTCACATAAGTTGGAACCCTTATCTTAACATACTTAAGATTAGGAATCCTCCCCATCCATAACTTTTATGGAGTCTTGGGGTAGGATTTTGAGGTTACCATTTTTCGTGAATGTCTGACCATTTCTAGGACATTATCCCGGAAGAATCTTTGGAATGTCGGTAAAATCATTATGGACCGCACACATGTCCAACAAGGTACGATTTTTCATTCGGATACATCAATCAATTATTGCATATCGGGATGTGTCCATTATGAGAAAACTATTTGAGATGATCTAGAAACTTATTGCACAAGTATTTATCCTTGATCTAATCAAAGAATCTTAATACTTTGCCAATTTGTTTCACTTACAATTCTTTGAACCTTTCAAATAATTCACACTTGTATTCAACAAATACATACATTCGACTCTTTGAATGATCATCTTCCTTTCTTATATTAGTTTGTTCAATTTGCAAAATTATTTTCACGTAAGTCAGTATATAAAATCCATTAAGTGATATTCGGTTCTATACAAAATATTATTATTATAAATAGAACAACAATTATTCTTAATTATAATACCAAAGATTTCATTGTCAACAATAAAATGGAAATAATATTTCTAACAAGAATTGGAATACAATAACAACTTATTGACTTAATAGATTTGCCGTAGTATTCTTAAACTATAAGTTTCTATGGCTAATATGGCAACCTTTGCTACATTTCCATACGTAGGATTACTTATATTTGTTTAGCTTTCTACTTCTGCTTGGTCCCTTCATAAATCTATATTTATGATAACCAAAGTTGGTATCCAATACCCAAGTAGAACCTTGACTTAAAGAAAAATTTATTTTAAATCATGAACAAATTTGTATTGTAACCGAAACTTCACTAAGCTTCTTTGGTTAGCCTCTACAAGATGCTTCTCGCAGTTTCTTTCCAGTGTCCAGGCTTATTGCAGTGGAAGCAAACTCCTTTGTTATCCGTATCAGTTTTGTTCTTATTATCCTTTGTTTACGCATTTCTATTTACCTTCTTTGAATCGTTCTTCTTTTCAGAAGATTCTTTGGCCCCTACCAGTAAGACTTGATCTTTCTTGGTTGGAAAGTGACTCTCAACTTTTTCAATATGTTAAGCAAATCAGCGAGGCTGATATCTAGCTTGTTCATATGAAAAATTCACAACAATTAATGAAAGGAGTCAAGGGAGTGAGTGCAAGATCAAATCTTGGCTCAACTCTCCATCCATGACAAAACCTCGTTGTCTAATTGATCAATCAAATTGATTATGTTAAGGACTTTTATCTATCTTGTAGTGTCATTAGTCATTCTAGATCGGAAGAGCTCCTTAGATATCGATATCTATCGGTCCTACTTTCCTCACCATCAACTACTTGATGTGCGGGGAGTATAATAGGAGCATCCATAGTTTCATGCAGTATTTGAAGCTCGTTCTTTCGTGGATGCGAGCATGATCATTGAGCCAATGTGCATCATTTTGCCACTTTCTAAAAGTAGCAATCTCTTCCTCGGAGGCATTATGCGCAACCGTTTTGCGAGGATAGGCGTATTAAGGACATAAGATAGCTTTTCAACCATTTATGAGAACTATTCTCAAATTCCTTAACCAATCCGTTTAATTTTAGTGCGATTAATTTAGCATCTAATATGCCAGCGATGATAGTAATTTTACACATTGTAAAATTAGTAAATGAATTTGTAATTAACAACATTTTAACATACATTCTATTATTAATTACCAAAATAAATTAGGTCTTGTTTTAAATTGGTATCTCCACTATTTTCTTCAAACTATATTACCCTCACTTATATAGTTTCGGCAAAATCTAATTAAAGATTTGCTAGTGAGAATAAGGATCCCATTTCAAATGTATATAGCCTTGTGGTGACACAACAAACTATATATAAATAAATAGGTAGACAACTTTGTCAATTACATCAACTATCAACTCCTTTTATTTTGCCTCTTAGATTATTTTGATCAGTGGTGGCACATAGAATCAAAATTATCCAAGTTAAGTCCGACCTAACACTCCATATATTCAAAAAAAAAATATCATCCTTGTGGTGACTGACAACAAAATAATATTGTTCAATTTTCTTTATAAGCATCAAATGTGATAAATTAACATCTTAAATACTTAATACTTGCCTTGTGTTGACAACAACAAACTCATATTAAATATTTAATACTCTATTAATTTTATCATGCTAGAAATGACGTTCGATATTCCAAATATCTTTCAACGCTTGGGACTTAATATAAAAATTGAGGGGTTTGTTATTAATTTGTCTCATCTTGTTTAGCGTACATGCATATATATATATATAAAAACGCGTCAATATATTAATTAACATAAAGCATGTTTGCATAATATATAATATATATAGTATAAGCATGCACATATAGAATACTATATTCTACTGGATTGATTATGGACTTTTATTCTAGTTTGGTTCACTAGAGCCACCAAGTGAACCAAAAGGTCAAACCTAAGGGGTGAGAATTAATATTTAAATATAACTATTACATTTAAACCCGGGCTCCATTACAAATGGGTCTTCAAGCGCTCCTTGCTCCTTGATCTCAATTTTTCAAAATTAATTCTAACTATTCCTATTACAAAACTATTTAAAATAAATAGAAACCTTGATCGTGATCGAGGGAAGTACATAGGAGGAGATAGAATTTACATTAAGAAAAAATTAGAGAAGGCAGTCTGTGCAGACCCCATTTAATAAAACCCATACATTCATGCATCCAACTAAAATAAAATCAATCGCATTTGGTCGATAATCCATAATCAATCCCATTTATTATCATACACATCGTCATATGCATCAATAAATTACATTCATCTTATGAATAATAAACATTTAATATATATATTGATATCATTTAATGGGCAAATTTAGTTAGTATAAAATCTAATTTTGAATCAAAATAAACTCTTTTATTTTAATCCAAATTTAAATCAAAATAAAACTATTTTATTTTAATTTAACTAATTTGAATAAAATAAACTATTTTATTTTAATCAAAATCTTTAATCAAAATAAACTCCTTTATTTTAATTAATTATGGAATCTAATTCCATGTAAAAAAATCTTTAATTAAAATAAACTCTTTTATTTTAATTAATTATGGAATCAATTCCATGTAAAAAAAAAATTTGATTAAAATAAACTCTTTTATTTTAAATAATTATGGAATCAATTCCATGTTAAAAAAAAAAAATTTATTAAAGGAAACACGGATATTCTTTCCTATTTACAATATAAACTCCTTTATTTTGAATAATATGAAATCTTATTCCATATTTAAATAAACTCCTTTATTTAAGGAAATATGGATTTTCTTTCCTATTCACAAATAAACTCTTTTATTTTGAATAATATGAAATCTATTTCATATCTAAATAAACTCTTTTATTTAAGGAAATTAGGATTCTCTTTCCTATTCACAAATAAACTCTTTTATTTTGAATAATATAAAATCTAATTTCATATCTAAACAAACTCCTTTATTTAAGGAAAGATGGATTTATTTCCCTATTCACAAATAAACTCCTTTATTTTAGGAAAAATAAAATCCAATTTTAACTCCAATTAGTTATCATGGAATCCAATTCCAACTCTAATTAGTTAGCATGAAATTTAATTTTAATATTAAAATAAACCCTTTTATTTTAATATTAAAATAAATCTTTATTTTAAAATTAAAATAAACTTTTTATCTTAATTATAAAATAAATGAAATATATATATATAATAATAATAATAATAACTGAAACCTTTATTATATATATATATATATATATATATATATATATAATATAATAGAATGTTCCTTTAATATAGCCAAATGGAAACTTTATTTCCATGCATCATGATTACTCGATTTCTGGTAATTTACATATATATTATATCATATATAATATAACTAAGTGTAGTAATAAACTTTTTTTTTTTTTTTTAGATGTAGCATAAGCAGCCGATTCCTCGATTTCGTACTTTTCATTAACTTTGATTGCAAAGAAAAAAAATTGAATCCTGCGAATTTTTCATCTGCTTTGGAAAAAAAAAAGCGGTATTTTTTTTTTTTTTTTTTAAATAAATTTTATCTGATAAAATTATGCCCAATTAAATTGTTCAAAACACATATCAATATACATATCAAATTAAAATAATTAATAATTAGCATAAAGGTTTGGCTCGATGCCTTTATTAGGTTTGTAATATTCATGTATGCAATCAAATTGCAAAATAATGCTAAGCGTGTAAAAATCGAGTTTAAAAATTTACAAAAACCATATAGGATCACCTTTATGCACAATTATTAATTAAACGAAAAGATAAAGAATAAATCATACCCTTGAAGATCGAGCTTCCTCAGAATGTACAAGTTCACCTCCAAATCCTTTTCGCGTTCAATCTTGAATCCATGGGTTTGGTTCCTTCCTTTGATCAACGTTAGCCACCCAAATGTTTGGCCTCTGAGGTGATCCACCAAGGAAGAAGAAAATTGAAGATGGGTATTTGGCTCAAACCCTAGTTTTTCTATCTACATAGAAAAGGTGTACTCTCCCAACAATTGGAATTATATGTCGTATGTTGAAAAAGTCAACAACCCCTAACACCCATAATAAGACTCATCTTATTTATAGATGTAGGCAACCCACCTTAACAATTAAGGAATTGGGATTTATTTAATTAATTAAATTCTTTTAATTAATTAAGCTCCCTAATCTTATTAGGATAATTAATTAAACTCCTTTAATTAATTTTCCTTCCTAATCAATTAGGAATAAATGAGAGTACTTATATTAAATTAATTCCTAAACTCTTTTAGAAATTAAAATAATAATAATTGTAATAATATTAATAAGACTCCTCTTATTAATTTATATTTAATATTTCTAAAATATTAAATAATAAATATTAAGCTATTTAATTTATTCTATCACCATAGATTAAATTAAATATACTTAACTATATTATTACGATTATGCCATTAACTTCTTAAATAATTATTCTTCCTTTTATGTTGTGACCCTTTAGGTTCTCCATATTAAACTTAGGTTGTGAATAAATCAATTAGAACAATTCTAATCTTATTTAAATAAATAAATTAAACAATTAATTTATTTAAATAATATTTATTCTACTGATAGGGATAAGCCTCCTAGCGATCAACGACTTTCCGGATAATATTGATTTCAACATTAATCATTAAAGAACCTTTGAGTAAATAGTTACTGTATAATTCAATCCTTCCACCATATAATGTCCCAATTAAATATAAGACATGGAATTCTCGTCAAGTCTTATTTTATTTAATTATATGTATTTCGACTCTTAAATGCACAACTCAAATAATGCAAATTAGAAACTCCTTTCTAATTTCATTACGCCGCCAAGGACTCTTTGGGTTGTCATTTATCGAATCACATAGGACATTTCTCTTCTTTTATTAGAAGTGGTAGATTCTTTATTGATCATACATTATCTCCATATACAACTTATTATACCCAAGCATACCCTTTGATATACCCTAAGGGTCTTAAGGAATAAGTCAAAGTATAACTCATCATACACAAGATACTATGATGATCTCAAGTCCAGGATCACTTGTCTACTATCACTACTGAGAATTCCTATTGAATGGAAAATAAAACTCCATTAGGTATTCCTTAGCGAGCCGCGTTCGATGAACTTATTCTCTAATAAGCACCTACATACTTGCTTTAGTGTCTCCACACAAATGATCGTGAGATCAATCATTCTCATCCGATGAGCAAGCAGCGTATGTACCAATCTATCCGGATTCACTAATCCCCGATTTAGTAATCCAATGATTGGGAACTATTTTAGTTTTAAGCTTTCTAAGAATTTAGATCTCATTAGAATGATCATCATCATTATTCTAAAAGCATTGCTTAAAACTATGGGTTTATCACATATTATAAAACAGCATCATGTAGATAATTAAAAGCCTTTAATAAATTAATACTTTTTATTAATAAATGAATAAGATTGTTACAAAGTATATGCTTTATCATCAAACATGATTGGCTTGTGTGTATACTACTTTCACATACTGTACCGGCTCGAAACTGATGGCGCATTGATGACTCATATTATTTCCAGCACAATAATCACAAGTAACCGCCACACTTTGATGACGTTGAGCTTCAAAAGCTTCAAACATCCTCGAAAGTGTCTCCATCTGTGCTGATAATGCAGAAAATTTCTCGAGTCTGTCAATCTCCGCTCCTCTTGGTTGACTCATGTTCGTGTATGGCCATTGATCATGCAAAGTCATCCATGGTACCTAAAAAAGAGAAATATAGGAAGAGAATGAAAATAAAAATAAAAATAAAATGTTTAAATTAAGACTAATTTGATTGAAATTAATATTGGTAAATAATTATTAAATTAATTCCACAAAGAAGCGGCCAAAAACTTGTTGATCGATTTCATGATCAATGAATACGTGCAAGTATACACGGTTAATGTAAGACCCCAACTTATTAATAATGAAATTTAATTTTCTCTATTTATTATTTTGAAATAGTAAGGGTTGATTTGATTAATGTGGATAGTTAGGGGTTAAATACGCAAATATTTCAAAATAAGCAAGTAGTTATAAAATATTCATTGTTGTCGGGGAATATTCGTTTGGTCGTGGAATATTAAATCTTTGTCGGGGAATATTAAATGCGATGGTATGACCGTATATGGGCCCCATACTTGAAAGCGATTGGATGAAGAAAGCGACAAATATAAGTTGGTTAAAAATAACTAGCGTAGTTATTACAGTTAAGATGTTGGAATACCCGGTGGTTAAAATCTGATGTCTGGCGTGGTTGCACGGTAGCACACGGTATTGTTACGATATTGTTGAATTATTGATCACTTACGTGAAGGCACTACTCAATAATTTTCACGATGAATTCTTATTCAATATTTTATTTTATTGATTCAATAATTCTTTGCGTTGATATTTTATATTATTGTTGTTCGATAATTGTCAACGCATTATTATCTCCATTATCGGATCAATAATTCATATTATTTAAATAATATTATTAAATAGCATTATTGGCAATGTCTAGAAAGTTACGTACAGGAGAGGTTTGGTCACCTAATTGTGCTTGATGAGAGAGATCCTTATTGGAAAGCCCCTCTTTCTGAGGAACCGCTGCTGGTTGTCATAATTGTGATTACGTAATATTATTTGGGAATAATTAATTATTGATTTATATGATAAGAAAATATTTATTTGATATGGATATAAATGATGGATTTATTTATTATATGTTGTTATAATTGAAGGATTTAATGTTGAGGTGTTTTATCAGTATTTTTGTCGGAATGGAGGTATTAAAAATCAAATCGTATTTTTACGATATATTGCGTGAGTTATAATTTTTAATCGACCGTTGGATCGTTGCGATTTTGGATATGTTATACATATATAAGTTGAGTATATGTCTACAAATTTTGAACCGATTAAAATGAAGCGAATGATTTGTTATAAATTTTAAGAGGTGTTTGATTAGGAAAGTAGGGTTATAATTGATTTTGGTGGAAAATTCTAGAATTGAGTGGGCCCCACTTGTGGTTGGTGAAAAATGTGCTGAATTTTATTTCAAATGTGGTGGGTGTCAATAGCGTGAAGTAAAAGCCATCGGTAAAGTCAAGTCAAGTCCGCTTGCGGGCTAACATTTTCCTATAAATAGAGGGCTAAGTTAGAATTGAAAATCACACGAAACAAAGTTTTCTCTTTCTCTCTCTATATTATTGAGCGTATTTTGTGAGTATTTAGATACTTTGAGAGTTCTTTATTCAAGTCAAGTTTCATCAAACATCACTTAGATCTTTCCTTCCAATCTCGATTCTTTGAGGTAAGGGATGTTATTTTCTTCTCAAATGATATTATTTCTTCAATATCATTATCTTTGAAATATTGGTTGGAACTTTTATCAAATTTGGAACTTTTTCATGTCGGGGTTACTATTCATGAGTTCTTATTCACGAGTTACTATTCATGAGTTCTATTCACGAGTTACTATTCACAGTACTATTAATAAGCGTGAAAATGTTTTTTATGGAATTTCTATCTTTTGGTGCTCAGAATTACTATTCACGATATCACGGACTTATTCACGATACTCTGACTATTCACGATATCGGCACTATTCATCGAAAAATAAAATTTCTTCTTTTCGTCAAAATATCTATTACGGATACTAGCTTTGATTGTATCCATGTTTTGATCATTCTTGAATTTTACACCACTATGATTATTTTGAGGTATTTTTGAACATGGATAAAACAAAGTACGAATCCTTAATCCTTAATCCTTGTCATTTTGTTTTCTTTGGATTCGTTTCTTTAAAAATATTTTTCATCATCCTCGGTCTTAAATGATGATATTATTGAATATCTTTGGCTTTAGTAGTGCAAAGATGAATGATTTCTGAAGAATATCTTTGGCTGTAGTGCAAAGATGAGCAGTGTTTAAATGAACATGACTAATGATGAATATCTTTGGCACATGAGTGCAAAGATGAATATTTGATTCAGATGTTTATGGATTGTTGTTCTGAGGATAAAAGATAGGCGATGAACTTTTAAATTCATACATAGAAGATAGTAGTTTGCATTCTCTACTTAACTCTTCTAATGAATTATTATTTTCATTGCGAATATTGATTTAAAATTTGTTGTCTATTGTATTCTATTAAATTTTTCCTGTTGAAGACTAACGATAATTTGTTGTATATTATCTTAGTCATAATATTCTTTTTCTTGAGCTAGTTGAGTTCACCCTTTTCCTTTTTGTTCCATTCTTCTGGGAGGCGAGAATATAGCGAGAAGATGCAGTCTGAGGTATGGAATGAAGGTTTTAGAAAAGGATTGTTTAGTAGTCCTCACCATTTTGTAAAATAATGTATCAATAAATGTGATGAGGATTTATTTGAGTATAGATATTGTCTGCAGAAGATAATATTTGTATTTAAACTCACGCTTTTTCTTGTTGTAATAATAAAGTTGTAGTTGTTTCTGTACCATGTATTGACAACTCAGAATGGGTGATGTATACCTATTTTGGGGGCGTCACAGTTAACAAGTAATAAAGTGAAAGTAGAGTATCGTTCCCACGAGGAATTATTTAATAAAAATCACCAAGTACTAATTCTTAACCAAACCAATTTTATTTAAACAATCGCAAATTGTGATTTTTTTAATTAAGAAAACTAAATTAATCAATTAAAATTAAGATTTTAACGAATGAATTCAGATAAATAAAGATTAAGACTCCAATATCCCCAATTATGAATTATAAATCAATTATTCAACTATTCCAATTATTATGTCTACTGAATTGTTAACATGAATTCTCAAATGCCAAAAGCCCTCTCTCGAGTGATCAATTGCCTTCTATTTAACCTAGATTAATTTTGCTATATCTCTATGCAAAACAATTGAATTAAACTCGCTACAATCCCAATTCCTTATGTGTTATATGCGGCAAATAGATATTCTCATTCTATTCACAAACTTAATTATTCACTGTGCAAATAACTAAGTCACATGTCACCATGCCCAGATTCTAACCCTAGAATTCCTTTCTCAATTCCTTCAGAGTAACAAGGTAATTAATGATCGATAATTAATCAATAAGCACAAAGCAAGATGAACAATTCACTTCAACATAAATAATTAGAATAAATCAAATAATCAATTCATAATCATTAAAAGTTCAATTGAAATCTTAATGAAAGAGTTAGTTCATAATTAATGAATTAAAATCAAGAATCCACAATTGAATTGACATTAAAAGATAAAAGTAAGAGAAGAGAAGAGAATATAATCTATTGTCAAGATAATTTGAGACTCCTCTTTCGCTCCTACTTTGAATCTTCAATGGTCTCCAAGTTGCTTCAATCCCCAAAACTAATAAGAACTAGGGTTATGTTCTAATCTAAAGGAGTGTTTAATCTAGTCTAATCTATGTAATCTCCCCCTATTTTATGCCTTACATCATGTATTTATAGGTTACAAGTCCAATTTTTTATTTTGGAACAAACCCAATCCAATTTGGAGTCAAAAAGTGTCAAAATTAGCTTAAAAGCGCTGTTCAGTTTGCACCCAACCTCTTCCCAGGCGCCAAAGACCTTTGGGCACGACGCTTCGACAACGCCTTTATAGTACCCCATTGCTGCAAATAAGCCTAAAATTAGCGCCCCGACGCTACCACTTTTTTTGACATTTTCTGCTTCGATGTCCTTTGGGAAAATGGTCATAACTTCTTCGTCCGAACTCCGATTTAGATGATTTAAGATGATAAGCAAAGAGGAAAAGTAGATCTACAACTTTCATTCTTTAAGATTTTCGAAATAAGGTCTGTAGCAATACTCAAATTGGCTCAAGTAGTGGCTTTGTAAATGGTGGTAAAAAAACGCGCGAATCTAGCCCACCGAACGTCGATCCATGTTACTTTTGTCCCAATTCCTATAAAACAACATAAAAAATGCTTGAATAGACATAAACACTTAAAAACTAATCTAAAAAACTTGAGAACAACAATAAATTAAGCCCGAATGTATCCAATTCATGTGTATAAAACTCACTCATCACTAAACAACCTGTTGTACGAATTCAAGCAACTAAACCATTAAAATCAATCACTGTTATATCTAATCATAAAACTATTCATTTATTAAAATACGGATGTCAAGCTTTCTTATCCCATGTTATGGATTTGAATAAAGACACGTCAAAATTGAATAATATTCCTGTTGTTTTTGACTTTCTTGACGTATTTCCTGAAGAACTTCCCGGTCTACCCCCGGAACGTGAAATTGAATTCTTTATTGATCTTGAACCTGGTACAAAGCCCATTTCTAAAACCCCATATCGAATGGCTCCTATTGAACTCGAGGAGTTAAAGGTCCAACTACGAGAATTGTTGGACATCGGTTTCATTAGATCTAGTACATCTTCTTGGGGTGCTCCTGTTTTATTTGTAAAGAAGAAAGGCGCGGAGTATGCGACTTTGTATTGACTATCGGGAATTGAACCATGTCACCATCAAGAATAGGTATCTCTACCTCGTATTAATGACTTGTTTGACCGATTTGCAAGGAGCACAATTCTTTTCAAAAATCGATCTTCGATTCGGATATCATCAATTTGAAGATTAGAAGGCGAGGATATTCAAAGAGCGCCTTGTAACTCGGTATGGGCATTATGAATTCTTAGTTATGTCTTTCGGATTGACTAATGCTCCTGCGGCTTTCATGGATATGATGAATCGAGTATTCAAGGAATATTTGGATCAATTCGTTGTTGTCTTTATTGATGACATACTCATATATTCCAAAAGCCGTGAAGATCATGAGCACCATTTGAAGCTGGTACTCCAAAGGCTTCGTGAAAACAAGCTTTATGCTAAGTTGAAGAAATGCGAGTTACGGCGAGGAAGTAGCATTCCTTGGGCACGTAGTGTCAAAACATGGAGATATCTGTTGATCCGGTGAAGATTGAAGCAATACAAAGTTGGGAGCAACCAAAGGCGGTGGCCAGAAATGCACGCGACTTTACGGGCTTATTTGGTTATTATCGGAGATTCGTGGAAGGATTTTCTCGAATCCCTACTCCATTAACGGTAATTAACTTCGGAAGGATACAAAATTCGTATGGGCGAGGAACGCGAGAAGAGTTTCCAAGAGCTTAAGAGGAGACTCATTTCGGCACTGCTCGACAATACCATCCGGTTCGGATTAATTTTTATCTCTGATGATGCTTGGGCAAAGGGTTAGGATGTGTTCTCATGCAACATGGAAAAGTCATAGCTTTGTGCCTCGACAACTTAAAGAATATGAAAGGAATTATCCTACTCATGATCTAGAGTTGGCGGTGATCGTTTTTGCGCTTAAAGATCTGGAGGCACTATCTATACGGGGAGAAAGTGGAGATATATTCGAGACCATAAAAGCCTCAAATATTTCTTCACTCAAAAGAACTCAACATGCGGCGATGATGTTGGCTCGAGCTATTGAAAGACTACGACCACACTATTCAATACCATCCCGAAAAAAGCGAGCGTGGTAGGTGACGCATTGAGTAGAGAAGATCATCTGGCGAGGAGCGAGTGCGATGTTGTTAACACAAAGGCCCATTTGGTGTGATTTACAAAAGATAAAGATAGAATTCAACTCGGGGACCCATGCAATGATGACAAGCATCGTATAGAACCAACTTTAATCGAAAAAGTTAAAGTTGCTCAAGCCACCCCAACCCAGGTGATGATTATGATGAAGAAAGTCAAGAAGGTGCTATTCGAAGCAAGAATCGATGAAGAAGGAATACTTTGAGTCCACTCCGGACTTTGTGTTCCTAACGATTCTAATTTGAAATCTGAATCATGATGGAGGCACAATGATACCGTTTGCAATTCATCTGGAAGTACTAAAATGTATCGTGATCTTGACATACATTTTGGTGGAATAATATGAAGAGAGATTGCAAAGTTTATCTCGGCGTGTTTAACTTGTCAATGTGTAAAGGCGGGGCATCAAGTGCCAAAGTGTAGCGCCCCAAAATAGGTATACATCACCTATTACGAGTTGTCGATACATGAATGCGAAACAACTACAAATTTATTATTATAATGAAGAAAGCGTGAGTTTGAATACAAATATTATCTTCTAGACAATATCTATACTCAAATAAATCCTCATCACATTTATTGATACATTATTTTACAAAAATGGTGAGGACTACTAAACAATCCTTTCTAAAACCTTCATTCCGTTCCCAGGCTCGGTACTTTTTATATTCTCGCCTCACGAGAGAAGAAAAATGGAACAAAAAGGAAAAGGGTGAGCTCAACTAGCCCGATAAAGAATATTATGACTAAGATAATATACAACAAATTACCGTTAGTCTTGACGGGAAAAATCTAATAGAATCTGATAGGCAACAAATTTTAAATCAATATTGCAATGAAATAATAATTCATTAGAAGAGTTAAGTAGAGAATGCAAACTACTATCTTCTATGTATGAATTTAAAAGTTCATAAATCTATCTTTTATCCTGTAACATCAATCGATATACATACGGAATCAAATATTCATCTTTTGCCTGCAGGCGAAGATATTCATCGATTAAGTAAGTATTCGACTAAACACTGTTCATCTTTGCTTTTCTGACGAAGATATTCTTGAAATCATTCATCTTTGCACTACAGGGCCAAAGATATTCAATAATATCATCATTTAAGACCGAGGATGATGAAAAATATTTTAAAAAAAGCGAATCCGATTGAAACAAAATGACAAGGATTAAGGATTCGTACTTTATTTTATCCATGTTCAAAAATACCTCAAAAATAATCATAGTGGTGTAAAATTCAAGAATGATCAATACATGGATACAATCAAAGCTAATATCAGAATAGATATTTTGACAAAAAAAGAAGAAATTTTATTTTTAGGTGAATAGTGCAGATATCGTGAATAGTCTTGAGTATCGTGAATAGTAATCTCGACACCAAAAGATAGAAATTCCACAAAAAAATATCTTCACGCGCTTCATGAATAGTACTCGTGAATAGTAATCGTGAATAGTAACTCATGAATAGTAACTTCGTGAATAGTAACTCATGAATAGTAACCCGAGCATGAAAAAGTTCCAAATTTGATAAAAGTTCAACCAATATTCAAAGATAATGATATTGAAGAAATAATATCATTTGAAGAAAATAACATCCCTTACCTCGAAAGATTAGTACTTCTAAATTTGGAATCTAGGGTATAGTCTTTGAAGGGAACTTGCACCGTCTAACAATACTCAAAGTATACTCAAAATACTCACAAGAATACATTTCGATAATATAGAGAGAAAACTTTGAGTTTACGGTGTGATTTTCAATTTAACCTAAGCACCTATTTATAGGAAAATGCTTTAGACAAAAAGCGAAAATTTAATAAAATATTAATATATATTATAAATTTCCTTAGCCCATCTTTGAAGATCTGATTTCAGCAATTAATATCACATGTTAGCCCACTTAAATGCAAAAAAAGCGTTTTCTTTAAAATAATAATTAAAACTTCCAAAATCGATTATTTGAACTTGAACTTCAATAATTCACAATAAATAGCCCTTTTATCAGAAAATTCGAATCTCATGAGTTTTTATAGGAAATTCAATTCTCTACAACTTTGTAGAAGAAAGTTTTCGAAATTCCAAGCGAGAAATTAATGAAATCCACAAGCGGGCTATTTTACGGTATAATCAAATTTCGGTCGATAAATAGGGTCTCTGAGCATGTTTAACATGTTTTAAACATTTATTGCAACAAAAATACTCTTCCTCCTCAGTATACTCATATATCCACATTCGTTGTAAAAATATCACCATTATTATATTATTAAAATATAATAATATATTTAAATAATTATTTTATCGAGAAAAAGATAAAATTTCAATTTTCAACAATTGTCACATTAAAAATTTTCTCCATCTATATCCACATAAAATCAATATTTTCCTCATCATATGAATCAATAATTAATTATTCACAAATAATATTACTGAATCTGATATCGATGACGAGGCGGTTCTGAGGAAGAGGGCTTTCAATAAGAATTTCTTCTTCTTGGTAGCATGATTAGGTGACCAACCTCTCCTTGAATGCAGAACTTTCTAGACATTTCCAATAATGTTATCTAATAATATTATTAGGATAATATGAATTATTGCTTCGATAATGAAAAATCTTGTGTAATGATAATTATTGAAACAATGACAATATAAAATATCAATATGACAATTATTAACTCGATAAAATCTTGAGCAGTAATTATCGTAACCATTATTGAGTAGTGCCTTCTTACGTAAGAATCAATAATTGGTGCAATCTGGTAATCTTCTTGTGTTTTAACCATAGGGTATTTTAACGATATTAGCAGTAACAACCACATAGTTATTTTTAAACCACTTATATTTGTCGTTTTCTTCATCCAATCGCTTTCAGTTATGGGCCCCACATGGTGCTTGGCTTGTCGTAAATGCGAATATTCCCAAGCAGATGAATATTCCACGACCAAACGAATATTCCCAAACAACAATGAATATTTTATAACCACTTGCTTATTTTGAAGTATTTGCGTATTTTGCCCTAATTATCCACATTAATCAAATCAACCCTTACTATTTCAAAATAATAAATAGAAAATTAAATTTCATTAATAATAAGTTGGGGTCTTACAAAGGGTCCATTCTGAACCACTTGAGATTAGAAATGGAAGTGGGAACACATTACCATGGATTTTATTTACGGGTCTTCCTACGGTTTCTCAAGGCGTAAATCTATTTGGGTTATTGTTGATAGATTAACCAAGTCTGCTCATTTTTTGCCGACACGGAGATTTATTCCTTGAGCGTCTTGCTTTAGTATATACGTGAATGAGATTGTGAGGTTGCATGGCATGCCAGTATCCATAGTTTGGATCGTGACCCAAGATTCACTTCAAGATTTTGGGTTAGCTTGCAAAAAGCTATAGGCGCGGATTTACAATTGATTCGGCATACCATCCTCAAAAGCAGACGGACAATCGAGAGGACTATTCAAACTCTTGAAGATTTATTAAGACTCATGTCCTAGACTTCAAAAGGCGGTTGGCATAAGTATTTACCATTGGTGGAATTCTCCTACAACAACAGTTATCAGGCAAGTATAGGTGTGGCTCCATTCGAAGCATTATATGGACGAAAGTGTCGCTATCCAATATGTTGGGATGAAGTGGGTGAAGCAACATTGTTGGGACCCGAGTTGGTACGTATGACTACGGAAAGATCCAAATGATTCGACAACGTATACAAACGGCACAAGATCGACAAAAGAGTTATGCGGATCTTCATCGAAAGGACGTGGAATTTAGTATTGGGGATCACATTGTTGCGTGTAGCTCCATGGAAGGAGTTACAAGATTTGGAAAACGAGGAAAGCTCAATCCACGATTTATTGGTCCATTTGATTCTTGACCGAGTAGGAAATGTAGCCTATAGACTCGCGTTACCTCGAGTATATCTCGTGTTCACAATGTGTTTCACATATCTCAGATTTACGTAAATATGTGAAAGACGAACCACGTTATTGAGTTAGAACAGGACGAGATAGCCAAGACTTAACGTCACGAAGAGGTACACCATCCAAGGTCTTGGATAGGAAGGATCATGTCCCTACGCACAAAGGTCATACCACAAGTCAAAGTTTTATGGAGGAACCATGCTATAGAGGAAATGACACGGGAGTTGGAAAGCGGAAATGAAAGCGAGGTATCCTCACCTTTTGAAACACTGTGTCGTATGTTATGTTCGAGGACGAAATTTCATAAGGAGGGAGGTTGTAAGACCCCAAATTATTAATAAATAAAATTTAATTTCCTCTATTTATTATAGTAAGGGTTGATGTGATTAATATGATTAGTTATGGGTAAAAAATGTAAATATCTTAAATAAGCGGTGATTATAAAATATTCATATTTTGTCGGGGAATATTCGTTTGGTCGTGGAATATTCTTTTGCTTTGGGGAATATTAAATGCACGTAGCGGCCTTATTGTGGGCCCCATAACGGAAAGCCGTTGGATGAAGAAAACGACAAATATAAGTTGTTTATAAATAACGACGTGTTGTTATTCAATTATCTTGTTGAAATACTCGGTGGTTAAAACACAAGATTAGCATGCGGTATTGCACCAATTATTGATTCTTACGTAAGAAGGCACTACTCAATAATTGTTACGAATTATTCTTATTCGGTATTTTATTTTAATTGATTGATAATTCTGCGTTGATATTTTATATTATTGTTGTTTTAATAATTGTCATTACACAGTATTTTCCATTATCGGATCAATAATTCATATTATGTGAATAATATTATTAGATAGCAATATTGGCAATGTCTAGAAAGTTCTTACTAAGGAGAGGTTAGGTCATCTAATTGCGCTCCAGTAAGGAGAAATCCTTATTGGAAAGCCCCCTCTATCCCGGGGCCGCCTGGTCATCGATATTGTGATTACGTAATATTATTTGTGAATAATTAATTATTGATTTATATGATGAGAAAAATATTGATTTTATGTGGATATAGATGGAGAAAATTTTTAATGTAACAATTGTTGAAAATTAATATTTTATCTTTTTTCGATAAAATAATTCATTTAAATATATTATTATATTATTATAATATAATAACGGTGATATCTTACAATGAATATAGGATATATGAGTATATGAGGAGGAGGAATATTTTTATTACCAAAATATTTAAAACATGTTTTTCATGTCTGTGGACCCCATTTCTTGATTCGAAATTTGATTATAACTTTATAAAATGCTTGGTTTATGAATTTTGGTCAATTTACATTTGGAATTTGGAAAAACTTTCTTCTGTAAAGTTGTAGATAATGGAATTTCCTATAAAAAAGACGTGAGTTTTGAATTTTCTGACAAAAGGGCTATTTATTATGAATTATTGAAGTTCCGAAGCTCTGAAATAATTAATTTTTGAAGTTTTAATTATTTTTAATAAGAAAAATGTTTTTTACATTTTGGGACTCATTTTACATGTGTTAGGTTGCTAAAATCAGATTCTAGGTGTGCGTAGGAAATTTATATAAATATATTATTAATTTATTAAATTTTTTTTTTTTTGTTCTAAGCATTTTCCTATAAATAGGTGCTTAGGTTAGAATTGAAAATCACAATTTAAACCCAAGTTTTCTCTCTCGATATATTGAGCGTATTCTTGTGAGTATTTTAATACTTTGAGTGTTATTATATCTATGCAAGTTCAAGTCATAGCCTATATCAGGTGTTTCAACTGTAAATCTTGTCTTTACTGAGGTAAAGGGATATTTTTTTAAAAATGATATTAATTCTTCCAATATCATTATGTCAAGTATTGATCTAAACTTTTAATCAAATTTAGAACTTTTTGTGTCGAGAGTTACTATTCACGATATCTATTATTTATTCACACGAATCGACACTATTCACAAAAAAATTAAATTTTTTTGTTTTCGTCCAAAATATCTAGTGTGGATACTAGCTTTGATTGTATCCATGTTTTGATCATTCTTGAATTTTACTCCATTAAAATTATTATTGAGGTATTCTTGGACATGAATAAACCGAAATACTGAATCCTTAATATTTATTCTTTTGTTTCTTTGGATTCGTTTTTCTTTAAAATATTTTCATCATCCTCGGTCCTAAATGATGATATAATGAATATCTTTGGTGCATAGTGCAAAGATTAACGATTTTATGATGAATATCTTTGGCCCTTAGTGCAAAGATGAACATGTGTTGAGATGAATATGACCAACTGATGAATATCCTTGGCCTGTAGTTCAAGGATAAATATATGATTCAAGATGTGCATTGATTGATGTTCTGGGATAAAAATCATTGTTGATGGATTTGTTAAATTCATAGATAATAGTAGATTTCATTCTACGTAACTCTTCTATGAATTATTATTTTCCCATCGCGAATATTGATCTAAAACTTGTTGTTTAATATATTCTCTCGAGATTTTTCCTGTTGAAGACTAACAATAATTTGTTGTATATATGTCTTAGTCATAATATTCTTTCTTTGGGTTAGTTGAGCTCACCCTTTTCCTTTTATTCCATTTTCTTCTCGGGAGGTGAGAATGTAGCGAGTACGAGTCGGGGTATGGAATGATGATTCTAGAGAGTTGTTTAGTAGTCCTCACCATTTTTATAAAACAATGTATCAATAATTGTGATGAGGATTTGTTTGCATGTGGATATTGTCTAAATGACAATATTTGTATTTAAACTCACAGTTTTTATATTGTATTAATAAAGTTGAAGTTATTTCTGTACCATGTATTTGACAACTCAGAATGGGTGATGTATACCTATTTTGGGGGCGTCACATTGGTGAAATTCTTCGGTTATTCCATTATTTATTATTCATTGGAATAACTTTTGTATCATGAGCTACCCTATACTTGGTGAAATTCTTACGTTATTCCATTCTTTATTATTCATTGGAATAACTTTTATACATCTGATATCGCATGCATGGTGATTTCGTTGTTATTCCATTCTTTATTATTGTTGGAACATCCATCCCGCTTCTTGAATTTCACTGACCGACTGGTTTCGTTATTTATTATTACATTGGAATAACTTTGCCTACATCGAAGTATCGCATGCATGGTGATTTTTGTTGTTATTCCATTCTTTATTATTATATTGGAATATCCTGTCGGTGCGTATTACGCCTGACCTGGTTCCGTTATTTATTTATTCTATTGAAATAACACATACATGCCAAGTCTCGCGTCGTGGTGATTTTTTTGTTATTCCATTCTTTTTATATACTCAGTTGATTAAAGTTTTGACTTCTATACTCCATGAAATTAGTGGAATATCCTTGATATTTGTGCTTCATCCAGTATCTTTTCATGGAAATATTCTTCTGAGCATTCTTGAATTTTACTCTACAAAGAAGTATCATGTTGATAATTGGACGTTATTAGTTCCTGAATAATTTAATCCTTGAATTTGTTTTATTGAATTCTTATATCATTGTCATCATCCTCATGTTTATATTTTGTTGAAATTCATCGTGGGTTTTGTAGTGCGTAGATGAACTTGGTATGATTATGACCGGGGATTATTTGGTATAATCATAATGCGTAATATTACAAATGATGTGGAAAAAAGTCCTCATTGATTCGTAGTGCATTGATGGGACGGTTTTTGGTATGATTATGGCTATGGATTCTCTTCGCCGAGGAGCAAAAATGAATTGTTTTATGGCATGATCGGAATGTTTGATGAAAACACGATTATCTTTGGCCCGTAGTGCATGGATAATTCGTGGTCACGATCTTAAATAATATCCTTGGCACGTAGTGCGGGGATGATTTGATGATGTGGATTATTTATTGTCGAGTCTCGCCGATAAAAGTGATGAAAAACCTTTTAAATCATAAAACATAGTAGATTTTATTCTCTATTTGACTCTTTTAATGGATTGCTTGTTTATTACTGCAGATTAAACTTGATGTCTATTGTATTTTATCGGTTTAACATTGTTGAAGACTAATGATAATTTATTACGCATTATCTTAGTCATAATATTTCTTCTTGGACTAGTTGAGCTCACCCTTTCCTTCTTTATTCTCTTGAAATGAGAATATAAATTTGGGACGAGTCGGGGAGCGGTTTTTGTGATCGGATGATAGCATTAGTAGTCCTCGATATTACATTAAATAGTGCGACGATAAATGTAATGAGGACTCCTTTGAGTGTGGATATTATCTAGATGACAATATTCTTATTAAAACTCTCGGTTTATGTTTTGTCGTATTGTTTACACGACAATTTGTATTATTAAGTTGTATTTGAATTTTGTCTTATGTATTTGGCATTCAAGAGATGGGTGATGTATAATTGTTTTTGGGCGTCACATCCTTCGGCCCGTAGTAGTCGTGGATAATTTGTGGTTGTGATCTTAATGAATATCCTTGGCGTAATGCGGGGATGATGTGAATTATTTATTAAAATTTGAGTCCCAACGATAAAAGTGATGAAAAATTTTTAAATCATAAAAGATAGTAGATTTTATTCTCTACTTGACTCTTTTAATGGATTGTTTGTTCATTATGATTAAACTTGATGTTTGTTATATTGTATCGGTTTAACACTTGTTGAAGGCTAACGATAATTTATTACGTATTATCTTAGTCATAATATTTCTTATTAATTAGTTGAGCTCACCTTTTACTTTCATTGTTCTTCTCGTGAAATGAGAGCGTAGCAGAGGTAATCGAGGAGCGAGGGTGACGGTCCAGATAATAGCATTAGTAGTCCTCGCTATTCTGTTAAATAGTGTGATAATAAATGTAATGAGGACTCAATTGAGTGCGGATATGGTTTAGATGATAATATTTGTATTAAAACTACAACATATGTTTTGTCGTATTTTATACGACTATTATATAATTAAGTTATATTTGAATTTTATATCATTATTTGACGATTCAAAACAGGTGATGTATTTTGGGGCGTCACAAGTCACAATATTTACCATCCATAATATTATCATTATGCTTGTGAGACTAACCTTCTAAATCATACGTACTAATATTAAATTTTAGGACCATAAATCATTAACCATCTAATAAGGGGGAAAAAAGAGAAATAAATTGGTGAATAGTGGTCAGAAAACTAGTCACGTTGTGGCTTTACAAAAGAAGGCGTTCTCTTTCCTGTGTCACAATCTTTCTCTCTTCAGCTGTGAAAAGCAAAGAGTTGAGAGAGAGTGATGAACAATTTGTCGAATGCAACCTTAACAGAGCATCAAAAGCAGCGCCATTGTTGGTCCGTTTACAGCTGCAAGCCAATCCCAAGGGTAGCTTTATTGGTCCTGGTGCCACTCTTCTTAATAGGCCTGGCTGTCTCCATTTTCATCCTGGTTGTGGTTCACAATGCCCTTTTCTTCATCTTTCTTCTTTTTCTCTCTGCGCTTGTTGCTGCATTTCTCCTCTGGAACTCCCGAAACGCCGCCCTTCACTTTTACCTCCGCTCCTTCCCCGATTCCGACCTCCGCTTCGCTCGTGACGGCGACATTGTCAAGATCACCGGGGTATCTCTCTCATCATTTCTAGGGTTTCTTATTACTACTTATTTCCCCGTTTTTGTTTGTTTCTATATCATTGAAAACCCATTATAATGCTGAAAGTTTCAATTTTTAATGCGTTCTTCCTATTTCTCTTTGATTAAAATTTGATATGACTGAGCAAAATTACAAGATGCCTTTTATTATTAGCATTTTAGTAAATTTGAGGTTTCTGTTTGTGTATGCATTCATTTGCCTGTAAAAAAACAAATGCAAAATCGAAGCTTGATTAATTTAGAAAAATTGTTGGTCACTGTCATTTACCTTCTGCATTATAAGCTGATTACTCCATATGAATTTCTCAAGTAAATTATCCATGAAATTTTGTTGTGGTAGTTTCTTTAGGAGTTTGGTGGTGTGGATGATTGATATCTGAAAAAAATGTTTGGCTTGTTCAGATGAATTTTTTTGGAAATTACATAAAAGATGCAGTGCAGTGGTCTTGTTTGATTGCAAGTTGAAAGTTGTTTTTTCCTTTGTTTTGCACCTGTTCCCATCATTTGATCAGTGAAACGAAAGTAAAGGGCTAACTCTTTTTGTTCCTCATAATATGTATCTGACTGAGAGTTGGGCGTCTCAGACTTTTCCTGTTTTATTTTGGTACACTGAGAGTTAGGCTTCCCACTATAAAAGATGCATTACACTTACTTAATGACTAATGTTTCCTCTTAAGTGATGCAAGCTGATCCCAGTTGTCCATTTTCGGATATTTCAGCTTGTCTCATGCGGGAATGTCTCCTTGGAATCCTCATATGAGAAGGTCACCCAATGTATTTATACATCTACTCTGTTGTACGAGTATGGAGAGCTTGGCTTAAAGCCCGCAGATGTTAATGCTTCATGCTTCCAGTGGAGATTAGTGTATACGGAGGTATGTGAATAGAGTATTCTACTTTTTTATTCTTATTTTTTATATACAAGTAAATTGTACCAGTATAAATTTAAGTGTGTTCTTGAATCTGTTTGAAGTTGATCGCTGATGTAGTTTTGGTTCCTTGTATTCTCTTTGTTTTGTTGTGATTTACATGTAGATATAGATTTCTATTATGACTGACATGTTTAAACGGTTTCTTCTTAAAGATATAACTCTATTCAATACAACACCACCGATGTACTATAGACTTTGTTATATTTCTAGTCTAATCTTCCAGCTTTTGGTCTCTAATTAGGAATCCTATGCTTTTTTATCCTCCCCAATACTATTCATGTGTAATGTACTAATATTTCTAGTTTCCCTTGTCAGTGTAACACTTTAAATATCAAGTCATCAACCAACTTACTCTTGCATTCTGGCCATTGCTCTGTGTTGTACTTCCCTAAGTCATACTAGTAAACTTTCTGGTTAATCATGTTCCATGAGAACTCCACATATCCCAAAACATATTTTTCTATGACAAGTGCATGACCTTTGTTCAGATTACCAGTCTTGTTCATATTAAGCAAGTACCACAGCAAAGTGAAGCACTTCAACCAAGGTCCCGATGTTCACACAATTATTCAATTCCATTTCCTTATTTCTTCATTTTGTCGTTAGATTGTATAGTATATAAGCCAACATGAAGTTTTTCTTGGTTATGATCAGTGTCTGCAGTGAAAAAACTTTTAGGGAATCAAGCAAGAAGTTAAAAAGTAAGAGTTAACTATACCATTAGGCAAAGGCTTTAGTTCATTGTAAAAGCTTATGATATGAAAGTTCACAATCTCTTCAATTTTAAACTATAGCATTCACATGATCAACCCTAATATGGCAGATAGATTTAGAACAGGAGAGTAGGATGGTGATAACTTTACTGAACAATTGTCCAATGTTTTAAAAGGCGTTAGGTAGGAGGCGGGCGGCCGGGGAGGGCCTAGCCCCTACGGGGCCTGGGCGGGGTCTAGGCGGGATTTTTTATTGTAAGCCAATTTTAATTATCTTACATTTATCCAAACAAAACAATAATATAAAACAAAACAATCTATAATAAAGACATTCACTTAAAGTTAAAACACATATCCATATTGCTAATGTCAAAGTTCAAACACAAACATGCAATTGTTCAAAGTTTAAACATATTTTTAACGTATTAGTTTTATTCATAAACAATATTGTTATTAAATAATAAAATTTAAAATTTCAAGAATTTAATTCAATATTAAAACTTAAGAAAATAAACATAAATTTAAGAATTATATTGAATTAAACTAAATATTATAAATGTATCATCATTTATATAATTTGAAGTTGGTACACGTTCAAAAAATTACAACTATAATAAAATTATCCATTTTGACTTGATATTGTTCACTTCTTGTTGTGATTTGATATGCTACAACCTTTATTATGAATATTGTAAACCATTAAAAATATATATATATATCATGATCTGGTTTGAGTAGTTATTAAAATAAAAAAAAACATCTCTGCCTAAATCCTGCCTAATTTCATGGAGTGATTTTTTTGCCGGCCTAGGTGAGGTGTCGGGGGGCTTAGCGCCTAGGCGGGGCGCCAAGGGCTTGGGGGCCTAGCACCTAGGCGAGGCCTAGGTGGATCTAGACGGGGATTTTTAGAACACTGCAATTGTCGATGTCGCTTGTCCTTGTTGATGCACGAATGAGGATTTAAGGAATACTTTAAAAGTATTATGGAGGACCAGAAGTTAAGTTACTACTATAGATTTTGGATTTCTAACTAGGTTGTCTGTACAAAAATTGATAGGAGCACTTTACATGGAATATCAACTTCTAATTTTTCTTTGTGAAGGGAAGATGAAGGCTTTTGTTTTAGAAAGTTGTTTGGACCCAAGGTCCACTGTTCCAACCTGTCCACCTTTGTCTATGCTAGTTCTCTTTCTAGTTAGGTTCCACTATTACGTGTGGTAAGCAGAAGTACAATGATCATGCACTGACTTGAGAGAACATGATAATAACTTGTCTTCTTTAGCTTGACTATAACGTTCACACGATATCGTTACAAGGTACTGCATACCATGTGTTGAATAATGTTCAGACACGGCTAAAGTCTTTGAGTTAGGACATGGTTGTCAAATCTTAGACGTAAAAAGAATACATACAAAAAGTTTCATACCCTGATATGTGGTGGATACACTATTAAACCTCATGCACTAATCTACGTGCTAACCACAGTGCCCTCTAAGTTTTGCTTCTGGGGCATGTGGACATGTACGGTTGAAGCAAAGAACATGTACGGTTGTACATTGGTAATTATGTAAATAGAAACTTGTTATAATTGTTGGCGTGAACCTACTATGTTCGAATTTGGAGAAAGTCAATGGAAAGAAACTGACTAAAGAAGAATCCTCATGCTAAGGTTTTCCAAAGGTTAAACTGAGACATAATTCTTTTGACATTTTCTAAATCAATATTAAATTTAGGCTGAATGACACTTTTGACCCTCCAAGTTACCACCCCTTTTAAAGTCGCCTTAAAGTTTATTTTTTCGTCAATTAGGTCCTTAAAGTAACATTTTTGTTGATTTTGTTTTTTTTTACTTTATTTGACCCCAATCTGACCCATTTTAACCAAATTTTGATCCAATCTACCCAATTTGACTCGACACCAATTTAATCAATTAGTTTTTTTTAAAAAAGTAAAAGTTTTAAAATTGTTTTAAAAATTATTATTATTTTAAAAATAATATTTTATTTAAAATAATAATTATTATTTTATATATTTTTAAAAATATTTATTATTTATATGAAAAATTATTAGAAACTTTTTTTTTCAAAAAATGAGTAAAGTTTCATAAAATATTGATTCAAAAAATTAAATTAGAAAATAAAACTTTATTTAAAAAAAAGTAGATTTTTTTCATTTTTTCTGTAAAAAATTATTTTAAGAATTTGGAATCAAATCGGGTAAAAGAACAGAATCGACAAAAAATATCACTTTAAGGACCTAATTGACGAAAAATGAACTTTAGGAACGACTTTAAAGTGGGTGGCAATTTGGAGGATCAAAAGTGTCATTCAACTATTAAATTTATGACAAAAATTTGTTGTTGAACAAGAAAACATCAAAGAAAATCATGTCTAGACATGTCACCTTAAACTTTAACATGAGCAAAAATATTAAAGAGATTACTTTTGGGATGTAGGGAACTTTCTCAAAGATCCATTCTGCTTGATTTTAGATCAATGGCGTGTGCTCTACCTTAAAAAGGGGAGTTCAAATTATTGGAAATTGCCACACTTTATTTTTGGACTGGCCTAGTGAATGGCCTCGTGTGTCAAAGGATTAGTCAGACGCTCTAAAAGTAAATTGGATTTTCAGATTTTTAAAAGTGTATGTAGCTAGATTTGTGTTCAGTTAGGGAGTTTTTTAATTTATATTTCATTTGTAGGAAGCTCCATCCTACTCTTTTTCCGATTTACTTTCCTTTCCTCATCAGTCTCTTTCAAGTTTCAATTGTTTTACTGTATTGCGATGAGGATTCTTGTAACTAATATCTCTAAGGAAATAATGATGTTGTATAGGACTTTCTTTCTGACAGAGGTTCTCGACAGAGTTTTACGTAAGTGATATGAAATCTGGTATTAGAGCTCTGGTGAAAGCTGGTCCTGATTGTAAAGTTATTCCCTTGATCGTTGAAAGCAGACTTGTGAACACTACTGGAAAATGCAAAGCACTATCTTCCAACTTGAGGAAGTGGTTAAGAGATAGAAACCTTCCGGATGAAGCTCGATTACTGCGCCTGGAAGAAGGGTAATACATGTACTTGGTGTATTGTGTTTTCAACTGTTTCTGACCCTTGCTTTTCTGATGAAGTTGATGAGATGCGTTTTGCATGAATTCTGATAGGTATGTGAAGGAAGGCAGTTATGTAAGTGTAATCGGAAGGTTCCTTAGGAATAGTGATGCAATGATGATTGTGCAACCGTCAGAGCTTCTCACTACAGGATGTCTATGTCGAAAGCTTCTCCTTCCGGTTGATATGGATGGTTTGATCCTTGGGGTTCCAAAGACAGCTGCTACTTTAACCCACTCAAATTCTGCACAATGTGTGGATCAGTAGTATCTTAACCTATAAGAGAACAATATTTTTAGTTTTTCTTTTGAGAATTTCAAACTAAACCTAGAGGAGAAGAATAAATTTTTAGTTTTTCTTTTGAGAATTTGAGTTTGAAGCTTAACCGTGTTATTCCTTTCTACATTTTCCTTCTGAAAATTTCAAATTTACCCTTCAGCTGTAGTATAGCCTTCTCTACACAAAAGATTTTGTTTTGGCTTCATATGACTATGGAAGATGGAAGTAACTAAAACCATACGACATGAATTCATGATTTGAGAAATTATGCCCTATCAAGCTAGCTCCATAATCATATGAGATATTGTTAGCAGCATATATCAGTTTGGTTCTGCCAGCGGAGAGCTGCTTTGTCATTTCTACGTTTACCATTTGGCAAGAATGCATGATACAGCTATTATAGGGCTTAAGTTTTTTTTTTTTTTTTTTTGGATTAGTGATTTCTCCTGGCTTGTTCGTGGTGATGAATCTGTTCAACGTAAGATCATATGATAGTTAAGGAAAGGCTTGTTATGAATATATCCGTCGCCCAATAGTTACATTGGCTTACTTGTATATATGGATGGCCAAGATGTAAAATCAATATATGTACACGTATAGCCTTAGAGATATAAAATAAGCTACTCACCTATTTTCTGAGTTTCATACTCTTTACCAGGGCAGTAACCTTACTCTTCAGTACGAAATCATTCACCTAATAAATAATAAATTCAAACTCTTGGTACTAAATATCCAAAAAATACCATTTATTAAGTTTATAACTTAGATTTAACAAGAATTACTATCCTATGTGAACTATTAGTTTGCCTTGTGTCAAGTCCTTGATGATTTTCTTGGAGCAAAATTTCTTTTCTTTTTTTTTTCAAATAAATTTGTACGCAGAAAGAATTTTGCACAATTTGTCAAATTTCTAATTTCTCCCTTACTAATGCCCACTTATATTATTAAAATAAATGCTGGCATATTTTTTTTTTTAAACAAAGTCGCATCATTATTTAAGTTTAAAAAAAAAGACTAAATCATTCTTCTATTTTATAGTACAAACAAGGAGTATCATGAAAAAAAAATTATACATGAAATTAAAACCAACTATAGAGTCCATTGACCAAAATGGTTGTTTAGCCCTAACAACTTGATATTTGTAGTTGTAATGTATGTACCAAGTCCGTGACACTTTACTTCAATGATTTTCTTGAGTCTGGACTCACTGTTGTAACTTACTATTCGACAAATATATATATAGTCCTTTTAATTTTTATAATCAAGGCATTAAACTCTTAATTATTTTTTTTTACTTTGGTTCAATAAAATGATTTAAATTAATTGTAAAATGAGTTCTCTTTTAACACATAAGCTTGTCAAAGTCACGTCATCAATTTCTGACGTGACATTTTAATTGAACTAAAGTCAAAAAAATTAAGAGTTTAATGTCTTAATTGCAAAAATTAAAAGAAAAAATCACTGAAGTGAAAAAACCTAAAGAGTTCAAGGTATATTTTATATTTAAGCCATTTTTGCAACATAAATTTATTTCTGTTAGTTAGTTATGGTATATATTACTCCCTCCATCTCAGGATAAAAGTCCTTATTACTATTTTGGGTAGTCCCAGGTTAAATGTCTAATTTTTTTAATAACCAAACTTTTACACAATTTTTCTTATTATACCATTAGCATTAAATATCTCATATTTTTCTTATTCTAATTCTCTCTCCATATTTAATAAGTATAATTAGTTATGTGGTGAAAATATTTTGAATTGAAAAGCTATAAAGTCACTCTCTCATCTACATTAGAAATAATTAATGATATATTATTATGGATAATTTTGTCATTTCATTTCTCTTAATATGCGTTAAAATTCCACCACAAATTTTATTTTGGGACGGAGGGAATATATACTATGGAAGTTGGACAACAATTTATTTATTTATTTATTATTCTTTTAAGAATAAAAAAAGACATACGGAAAGGAGTTTCTAGGGTAAATACCAGGCGAGGTTATGATTATAACCTGGTTATACATGTAATAGTCCGTCATACAGCATGGCCATATTACACGGATGAAAAGAATTGCATGCTGCCTTTATATATCTGGAATATACTTGGGTTGAAGCCAAGCTATCCCGGGTAAAAGAGGGAGAGCATAAAGACAGCATCAGTTCTTATAAATCAAAGTCAGAATCAAGACAGAGACATCTACTAAATTGAGTACCGTTAACCTGTTTTAATTTGTGAACTTCAATAATTTAGGAATTTCCATAAAAAGTTTATTTCGTTATGCTTTCTGGTAATTAAGACAGAGAATCAGACTAGCTATACATATATATATGCAACGACCAGCCGCAATTTGCACACTAAGTCACACGTGTGTGTGTGTGAGAGAGAGAGTAGAAAATTAAGTAATGGAGAATGCTTTAAGAAATACATGCAAGACCGTTAACTGACCCGAAAGAATGCCAACTCCTTTACCTTTTGTATGGGTGACCCCAGCTGAGAGTTGATACGAACCTTAATTTGTGAAATTTTGTTAGCTGTATAAGTGCTTTTTGAATCCGATGCCTTCCGTCTCTGTGAGATTATGGCATGTTTCATGCTTACTTGAAACTCATTAAACTATATATAAGAGCTTCGTCGGCCTTTTTTTTTATGTTCATTGAGTTATTTGTTTCTGGAGTACTGGACATTTACAAAAGGAACTTTCTTTTCAAAGTTTTCTGATACAATGTCAACCCAACAACCTCCGGCCCGCCCATGGTTCCGGTTAGCTTCTATACCTCCTCGGACAGCCCCTGCCCCTTCCCAAACACCACAGCCCGATCCAGTTTCCCAGCCAAGGACAGCTTTTCTTCGACCTGCAGTTAGGACCACATCCCTGCCAGCTCAACCTGAAGAACCTGCACCTGCACCACCACCACCTGCTGTTGCTCCAGCCCCCGTTGCCACTGCTCCAATGCCACTGGCTTTTGTTGCACCAGTATCTACTACTGTAGCTCCTGCGCCAGCCCCAGCTATACCAAGATCACCACCTACTACTGCAGTAGTTTCAGCAACACCAAGATCATCACCAATTACTGCTGTAGCTCCAGCATTAGCCCCATCACGAACACCACCCCCTCCAACACCTCCTTCTCCAGCTGCACCAAAACTTCCTACCAAAACTACTAGTTTATCAGTTTTAACGTCTCCAGTCATCCGAACATCATCTCCATCTTTGTTTCCGTCCTCTCCAGTTCCAAAAGCATCACCAACTCCCACAGTCCAACAGTCTCCCAAGCCAAAAGTTTCATCCCCTTCCTCTCCATTACAAAATTCTCTATTAGCCACAAAAACAGTATCCCCAGCCCCAGCCCCCAACCAAATAACCAGTACTGCTGGCACTATCGCTGCTCCTGCAACAAATTCAGCATATTCTCCAAAACCTGTCAATCCTCACCCCAATACTCCATCACCATCTCCTAAAATTAGGCCCATTGTTCGTCCTCCATCCCCGCTAAACCTACCTCCTGCACAAATTAAGTCCAACGATGAAGAAGAATGCAAGATTCCTCATGAAGTCGAACAAAAAACAGTGTTTGTGCAGGAAACAAAAGAAAAACCAGAGATGTCCCCTAAGAATTCAAACAATAATCACCTTCCAAGGTATCTTAGTGAGCCCCATAACACTAGCAATCCCCATAATGGAGATCAGAGAGAAACGAGTAAAAATGGTCATTCAAAAAACAAAGGTAACCATAAGAAATCTCAGGATTCTGAAGATTTGGGGATGAGGGTTTTGACACTTGCAGGTGATAACAAAGGAGCTATCATGGAGTTGAGCCCTTCCTTGAAGAAATATGATCAATTTGGTAACAACCCTCAAAGCCTTCACAAGAGTGGCGCTTATCGAACTTGGGGCGAGGAGGAGAAATCGGCAAGCGACAGTAGTAGCAGTAATGAAGAAGGAAATCCGAAAAGGAAGGGCAAAAGTCTCAGGGCAATAGCAAAGCCATCACCACCCATGACGGCATTCCTGAACAGCAATGTACAGGGTGTGAATAATTCCATTCTCTACGATGTTACTTGCACTCACCACGATCCTGGAATCCACCTTTCTCTCTCCAGAAAGCCCAACGGTGGTGACCGAGGCTCTGGATTCCGATAATGGAGAACCCATGATCAGAGATGATTAACAAATTACAAGAACTTGTATGTTTTCTATTATCTTTAAATAATTTTCAGTGATTATATTGCTGCATCTATTATATATGTAAGGGAATAAAGATGGGTGATTGAAAATGACCAAAGAAAGGGTATGGATTCTGATTCCTCTTAGTTGCATTCCACATTCAATGTAACAAAGGATAAATGGTGAAATTCCATTTGTAACAACTCTTGAGCAATAGTTAGATATATTATTGATCTATTCTCCAACTCTATTTCTTCAAACTGCATTTCCACAAATAATATTTCTTGAATTTGGTCACCCACTCGTATCATTTGGTTGTGAGGTACAAGAATGTACGTAATGACTACTCTTACTTGATCAATTAGCATGATTTAAAAGAAACCCAATAAATTATGGAAGATAGTTTAGCAATATTTATGATTGGATCAGTCAATAGGTTAAGGAGCTGTAGCATAAAATGATTCTTTGACATAAATTTTTTATCAACTATTATCACCCATGATAAAGCATTCAACTCAAAATTAAGTAATGAAATTAGATTCACAAGATTATAAGAATGAATGATAAGCTTTAATTATATGTTAAATGTGATGTGAGGCTTTATATTTTCAACATATTGTACGTATTTTAAATGTATCCTGAGTGAAGAAAGGACGTTAGTTTCTTATAAAGACATGGTCCTTCGTTTGTTTCCAAAAGAGCAAACACTGAATAGCTTCACAATATAATTGTACCACCCCAATTAACTTATTTTGAAGTTGGTTCTATTTTGTTAATTTTAGCCTGCATTAGAAAGAGGGGAAGAGGCCCGAACTCGGGACTGGCAAGCCCATGTTTCTCTGAGGCTAAGATGTGGGCTGTATTGGCATATATATATATATATATATATATATATATATATATATATGGTCTACTTGTTTGGATGACAGTATCGGTTGAACTATAGCTTTGGTTGGTCCAGCCAATTTCCCTATTAGGTGCATAGCTATCTGTGGCCCATGGGAAATTTTTTGATAGATAGTTTATTCAATACTTATATTCGAATTGGAATATTTAATTGTGTCCAAGGAAAACCTCGATATGTGTAAGAAAAACCTCAATATTTAGTTAGAATATTTAGATTGAGTGCTACATTGGGTGGACATATATATATATATATATATATATATATATATATATATATATATATATAGGGAGGGCCTTGGTAATGTGTAGAATTCTGATAGATCTTGTCTTGTGTACACTTTTAGCAGAGTTGATAAACTTATTGGAAGGTGAGATTGAAGCATAAATATACCAAGCAGCACAAACTTATGCAGGATTTTATTTTAATATGAGGGACACGCATAGTCAGCGTATGTTGTCGGTTTGTTTAAATAAAATGAATTTTTAATATTAAATAATGCTAGAAATAGGGACAAGCTCTTCTGACTTGTAAAAAAAAATAAAAAAAATAAAAAAATCTAAGCAAGACAACCTCTTAGAAACATATAAAAATAGTGACACAAGTTCTTTATTTGCTATTTTTATAACAATATTTGTTATTTTATAAAAACAAATATTTTATAAAAATAAATATTTTATAATAACAAATAAAGAATATAAAATATTTTATAAAAACAAATATTTTTATAATTCTTTATTTGCTATTTTATAAAAATATTTTATATTCTTTATTTGTTATTTTATAATAGGATATAAAATAGGATATAAAAATATTTTTATAATTCTTTATATAACAAATATATGCTATTGTTATATAAAATAGGATATAAAATATCATAAAGAATTAATATTTTAAATTAAAGTGGAAGAAATTAATATATTTGTTATATAAAGAATTATAAAAATATTTTATATCCTATTTTATATCCTATTATAAAATAACAAATATTTTTATAAAAATAGCAAATAAAGAATTATAAAAATATTTGTTATTATAAAATATTTTATATTCTTTATTTGTTATTATAAAATATTTGTTTTATAAAATAACAAATATTGTTATAAAAATAGCAAATAAAAGAACTTGTCTACTTATTAGATTTTTTATACAATAGGAAGAGAGTTGTATTTTTTTTTTTTTTTTTACAAGTCAGTAATAGCTTGTCCCTATTTACATTATTTAATATTAAAAATTGCTTTTATTTAAACAAATGGGGCCCCTCATATTAAAATAAAATCCCAGATAAATACGCATGCCAGCAGATATTTATGTTTCAATCTCAAATTTTCCAATAAGTTTTTATCAACTATTCAAAAAAAGTAATAAGATGAAAGAAACATAAGAACTTCATACAAGGCATTCCTATATATATATATATATATATATATATATATATATATATATATATATATAGGTGGAGAAGAGCTAGAATTTCTGTAACAAAACAGTTCCAGAATTAGAATTCTCCTGTAATTTGCTTCTTCTTTTTTGCCTTGATGTTAACTAAGCACAAAAGAAAGGATCCAATAAGAAAGATAAATCTCTATCATGATCAGATCAAACAGGGTGTAAAGCTAGCTAGGGCTGATGACTTTTGTCATACCAATATTGTTGGAATATTTAAGTGAATGTACGTACGTATGACGAATGAATTGTGGCTGACATTTCTTCTTGTACCACTACCTATCTGCATTGTAGGCATTGTCGCAGTCCCATATATACAAAAGGAAAACGGCCGGTCTTGCGTATTATTGATGGGGATGGGGGCACATTCCACTTATTTCTCACAAATTATTAAATAAAATCTTTTTATACGTGATGATCGATAAAAAGCTGGCCAACTTCTTTCATGATGAAAAATTGGGACGACATATCTATTGCGATATCAAAAGAATGAACATATATATATGTCTCAAAAATCTTGTTATGTATAGGCATATTATTAATATATTTAGTCTACCTACTAGCTAGCCAATTATTTTACAATAATAATACATCCAGAGTATGTGTATTAGCTACCAAATTAATGGATATATTTTGGATACATGAATGCATTCATTCATACACCTAATTCACTTATTTCCGGCTGGCTGTGTTACTTAATTATGAGCATGCATATTGCAGTTATGTAGTGATCTTGCATGACGACGAATGCATGGCGATGGGGCTGGCCGTGGCGCCTGTGTTGTGGTACGGTGAATTTGTGACATTTCACAGATTGTTTACTAGCCTATATATGGAAAATAATCATATTTAGAAGTAAATAATGTAAAAACTTGGTGCGGGCTTAGTTGCTTAGTATATAATTGAAGCCTAGCTAGACAAGATGAGATATGTACAGCTAATGGTTCATAAACGTACTTTAATTCCTGGCATTTAAGAAATTAAAGTTGGAAGCTATACATATATATGCATATAAATTTTTTGAGCTAAATTAATTTCCATAATGTATCAACCACATGAGAATGCCCAAAAGGCAAAAGGTTGGTTGGTGACATGACTGTGATTGAGAGGGAGCTAATAGGGACCTTCAGAGAGAACAAAGGTGAGACATCACTCCAATCTGCCAGAGATGATCACATTAATTTAGTTTAAATTAATCATTTGGGGTATATATATATATATATATATATATAGAGAGCAAGGATCAAGAGCATTCTCCTTAAATAGCATTTCTCCTTAAATACAACTCCTTTATTAAAACTACGTCGTTTTGGAATCTTTTTTAAAAAATAAGTGGGGTCGAAAGTGGCATTTTTATAAATAAAATGAAAGTAAGTGGGACCACTCTCTTTTAAAAGACTCCAAAACGACGTAATTTTAATAAATGAGTGTTATTTAAGGAGGAATGTTATTTAAGGGGAATGCTCTTGATTTTTGCTCTCTCTCTATATATATATATAAATAATCTAAGCCTAGTGAGACGACTGTGTGTATTGTATATCTATATATATAGAGAGAGAGAGAGAGACAAAGGATCCTGTACAGACATGTTTTGTTATATGTATCCAAATTACACCCAAAACACTGTATTATGTAAAAATTTCAGTTTCATAAATTTAATTTTTTTTTAGTTGTTTTTAAAATAATAAAAAAAAAAAGTCCGTATTTTGGTAAAGTCTGAGATCCCTGACTGGATCCGGAATATATATATATATATATATATATATATATATATATATATATATTGGTCAGTCCACGCTTTTGTAAGAATCCAAAGCAACCTACTCTCTGCAGATACCATATGGAGGATCTGGATTAAGCGTGAAGTTATTTTTGTGAGAGTTGGTGATTAGCCTAATAAAATACTTACACCCATACAACCTCTGACGCAAATGCTGCAAGATTCTATACATTAGTCGATTAACTTACTACAAAATAAACTTCATATTAACCACTTTCTATATGGAGTATATGTCATGTCACTTTATTAGCTTAAAGGCAGCACCATGAATGGTTCCGCACTAACCCGACTCACCCTAGTCCATCCTCTCCATCTCTTGCACAAATAGTCCCAAACACAATACACAAACTGTTAGGAAAAATATATCTGAATCGAAAGATAATAATTAATTAATAGGAGTGAGTATGATACGATTTGAACTTTAAATCACACTCGAAACAGTTTAAGTATAGTTTGACAAATTTAAAATCTCACATGAAATTGTTTATGATTGGCGCGGTGCGAATTTAAACTGTACGGTTTCATTTGGTGCGATTTCGATTCCAAAACTAATTGAAACAACAAAATTTATGCAATTTAGCATAACTACTCTAATTTTGTGACCATATTTGAAGAATATCTCTTAAGCCGATTATTTTTTTGGTGCGGACTTCTAGTGTAATTATTTTTGTAGACCAACTCTATGGTCATCCACTACTTGCAGACCTCCCTTTCAATCCAACAAGTAATAATGACTTGAATAGGTCATTTTTCCAATAAAGCCTAATCCTTCAATAAATTTTTTTTTCACCCTAATCAAATGAACAATCATTTGGAACTTTTAATTGTGCGATCAATAATTTTTAACATGCTTAAGTTCATTACAGTCATACATTTAGAGACATCAAAATCATGCATCTGAGTATCCCAAAAGGTCAACTCAAATTTTTATTTTTTCATTCTAAAGGGGACAATATATTGTCTACATGATAGGCTCCTATATAGCACTTCTCTCCATCATTTATACAAAGAGTCACAACCATTATAAGCTACTCTACTAAACATGGTGCGGTTTCGATTTTATACTTACGATTTTAACTTGTAACCAAATCAAAATCGTAAATTTGATTTTTCAACCGACCTACAAATAATTTGAATTTAGTTGCATGTCATGTCTATGTCTATGTCGTTAATTATATATATATGTGTGTGTGTGTGTGTGTAGAGTGAAATTAGACGCATCGAACAAGCCATATATATAGGACGGACGTGATTGAAGACTTGATCACATGCAAGCTTCGAGGACTGCATATATGCTAATGCTATGGTGTCCCTCTCCCTCCCTGTGTTTTCCTCGTTATTTTGATCTTTACTTTTTGGTCATCATTGGGCATTTCTCATCGATCACTTATAAATAGATATTCCAACTTTCACTCACTCACTAACTGATCACTAACTATTAATTACCACATATTCAACCATCTTTTCATACTTTATTTCTGAAAAATAAAATAAAATAATACAATCATCTCTTGTCAAAAAAGTATTCAACCTAAGACGTACGTAATCATATGAAAAGCATTCACAAAAAAAGGAACGAGAGAGAATTGTGTCATATATATGTTTTTCTATTTTAATTATCCTAGCTATATAGTTGTTCATGTAGTAATCACACATTTTTCTTCCATCCAATATTTTTTAAGTTTGTTAATATATATATGTTATAGGTTATAATATTGTATTAGGGTACTTATATTTTTTTCAAACATAAAATTTAAAATATTTTGTGTGGGCAAGGAAATCGTACTTTGCTAGAGTTAGGGTTTCGTGTTGACTGAGGAGGAGAGAAATCCACAAAGAGCACGAAATTGATTGGTTGATTGAAGAGAGGAGAACGACAGGTGGGCGATTACTCCAACGACGCGTGACAGAACTCCTAGAATCCGGGAACCGTGTTAGGGTAGCAGGAATTCCAAGAGCCTTCTTGAGTCCTTTTAAGTCACCAAAAGGGTCCCTTTAATCTTCCAAGAGTCCATGTCTTGAGTCTCCAGAGAAGTCCCCTTCCCAATGGAATGGAAAGGGTATGTATAGGATTTTCTGGAAAGTAGTCATGTGCGAGGCACATGCTTTCAGGAAAATTTCAGAAATACCCTTTAGTCGTTAGAATAATACCCATATTACCCTGTCCTTCTAGCCACCAATCCAATCCCTTAATCAATTCCCAAACTGAGCCGCCTACACGAGTCTTCTACCTCGAGACACGTGGAGACTTCTAAAGTGTCTAAAGACATTTATTTCGATTTTTTTTCGTCTTCATTCCCATTAGGTTGTCTGCGAACCTAATTTGCACATTTAATGAGGTCGTGGAACCCTAATTGCGCATTTAATTCAATTAGGTCATGTGAACCCTAATTTTACACTTAGGCCCATATTTTGTTAATGACTGAACTATTTCTGAAACTCTAATTCCACACACACACACACACACACACACATATATATATATATATATATATACACACGTGTGATGTGTGTGTACAAAGTTGAAAATACACCTCAAGGATCCTAACTAGTAGATATATTTAATGTGAGACCTAACATGAATGTTACTATCGGAAAGAACCGTAAAGTATAAAAGATTATGTAAACAACATTAATAAACAAAAGTAATTAATTAGTCTATCTATGAATTTTCAAAAGACTTTCAAGTGCCTAAAATAGAGACTTGAAAGAAAACGTTTAAACTTAAAAGTTAAAACTGTGGCCCCGTCCCCTTGGCCAACTTATGAAATTGGATAAAGCTTATTAGTTAATTATAAGGTTGAGGATGATGCCTAACTCTGATCATTCTGTTTGTATTGAGAAACTGACAACAAATATAAAACATAAGGAATATATATATATATATATATATATATATATATATATATACTGATCCAAAATTAATGTGACCTCTTGAATGTGAAATTGCAGTGTCATATCAGCTTCGTGGCTGAACTTGATTAAGAGACAGAATTAAGACCCAGACTCATAATTAACACAATCGTGTCAGCTTAATTAAAAGTCTTGTATGCGACAATGTATGTGACAATTTATTTTATTTAAGTCATAGTTCCTAACATAAGTGGCGCGGCTGTATTAGATGAAGTCGAGTCCAATCATAGTTACATTTTTTTTCTAAATTAAAAAAATAAATTTATGCATGTGTAGTCCCATTTGGATTTTAACATTATCTTTTCATCGGAATTTCATAATTATATCTCCAAATTAGAAAGAAAAAAAAAAACTTAAAACACAGTTATTTGCAAATTATTGAAAATTTTATAAATAAGACTTGTTGAAATGTGAGGTATTATTTTATATTTCTTAACGACACCATGGAAATGCGTAAAATTGTTAGTAATGCATGTGGATTCGGTTATAGTGAAATTGACACCAACTTAATCTAACTTATTATTACATTAGTTATATAAAATGTTGCATTGATAAATTTTAGAACTTTTATTACATTGTTAATACAACATTTTGTTATATAACTCATGGTGTTAACTTCACCATAACCGGATTCCGAAAATCCATGTCTATCAAACAAATATATATATATATATATATATATATATATATATATATATAGAAATGGAGTACTGTAAAGATTTATAATAATGTACATGAAGCACTATTGAATAATGCAATCGTGGGACCTATATATACATGTGTAATAAACTAGACTCGCGACTAGTTAATTAGTGGCCACATCCAAATTATGTTCCATGATCTTGATATCTATATCTATATATAAATATACACAGATACTCCACCTTCTTTTCATCAATTAATTAAATTCGCTCTTCTGCTTGTTATCAGCTCTCGTATCACTTAACTAAGCTAACAGAAGATCATGAAGGTAAACACACTCTAGCTAGTTCATGGATCAAATCAAATATTCACATTTCGGTCTCATTAATTCTCTCTTAATTCTTTGATCTCTAGCTACTATATATTCGTTCGTATTTTTGTTTTAATTTGTAAACATTATCGTTTCTTCTTAATTAATTTTTATGACTCATCATATTATATAATTTGTGACCTTTGATCTATCCACAGATCTTCAACTGGGTGCACCGTAAATTTAATAGCAAAGGTGCATGATATTATTAATTTGTTGATCTCTAATTTAATTTTCTGTAGAATTAATATATATGAAAGATTGATCTCACACATTTTTTGGGGGGGTGATTATTATAATTAGAATATTTTTTCATAAAGAATTAATATATATATATATATATATATATATGTGTGTGTGTGTGTGTGTGTGTGTGTACGCATGCATTACGTACCTGCATGCGCTTAAATTTTTATTTAAATAAAAATACATACTTATGCTGTGTAGATGGGCCAAATATTGGGAACGTGAAGAAGAAGGCTGAGCAGCATGACACGCAAGCGCTACTTGAACAAGCCGCTCTTGCTGATGTTATTGATACTTGGAAACAAGGAATCCTCACTATTGGTACTTTTGGTTTTGATCCACTCAAAGATTTTACTGCTCAACAAAAAGAAATTCAATTAATAATTACCAATGAAGAAGAAGAAGAAGAAGAAGAAGAAGAAGACCCATTGGTGCTTAACGCGTTTAAACATGGTTTCAATAACGGCATTTGTTCTGATATTCATGCTCAATCCGAAATCACATTGGCTTCTGACGATGATCATGAGTACAAGAAAAAAGAGAGAATTACGCTTGCAGATTTGTTTTCAGCTGATTCTGATCATCACATGGACACAAAGCCAACCCATCATGAACATCACAAACTACTCCAGCCGGAATTAGGTGTATCAATCAAGATCAAGATCAAGATCAAGATCAAGCCCGAGGAGGAACCAGCAGCTCATGCAAAGCCCAAACTCCCCTTTGCCAAGAAGCTCATTCCACCTCTACTCAAAGATTTTGATTCGCATTCGCATTTGCATCCGCATCCGCGTCCGATAAAGAAAATGCATCGAGTGAGTAATTAATTAAAGTCTGTTGTTAATTCGTACAAATACAAATGTTAATTACATGCACAGAAATTTCATGCCCGTTTCTGAAAATACACTGACGACGACAGTTGTGATTTGGATGTACAATTAATTCCATTACTTGCTAGCTAGCTATATAGTAGTTAATTTTGAAGAATAATTCTATTTTAATTATATATAGATGATGACAAGGATATTGAAGAGGAAGATCCATCCAGAACTTGAAGGCAAAAAACAAAACAAGGAAAATCATTGTGAAAATATTGGAGCCAATGAAACACTTTCTCTTCTTCAAAGTCAAGGTACGTGTGTGTGTGTGTGTGTATATATATATATATATATATATATATATATATATTAATCTCGTAAAGTTTTAATTACCATATATATATGTACAAATTGTACAAAGTGTTACCATTTCAAAGCTTATGGTAAATCATATATAATCAAGCTAATATACAATTACTGTGTTTCCTGCTGATTGGGTACTACTATTTGAACTATTTACGAGATTTATAAGATTTTTACATCATATTATTATTATTATTATTATTATTATTATTATTATTCATTAAATACTTTTTCTCTTGCAGATGCCATTGCTTGCGCGTGATCAGCACCTGTTTCTTATATAGAAATGTTTAATATTTTCATCATCTTCTCTCACTGTCTCTCTTTCTCCGGTGAATGTCACAATAGTTTTCATGTGTATTATTGACAGAGCTACGTATGTGGATTTGTTTAATTTGTAACATTCTTATTTGTCTTATTGTTTGGGCAGTATATACATGTTTATTGAGAGAATGACGTTTAATTCGTTGTAAATGGTAACATTTGTGTTGAATTAAATTATCATGTTTGGGTGTGGGTGTGGGTGTGTATGTATATATATATACACACACGAGGAATGATTCATACCATTATTTGTTATAGTTACTTATACATATCATATATATTATTAAAAACAAGAAGTAATTGTCAAAATTAGAAACTGATATAGACGTCCGTTATTATTAGTAAAAAAACACTTAGAATAAGTGTTTGACATGACCAATAAATGTTTAAGGTTTATTAATTAAGATTTAGGATTTATTAATCAAGATTTATAGTTTATTAATTAGAGTTTAAGGTTTATTAACCTAGGTTAATAAACTCTAAATCCTTATTAATAAACCTTAAACCACAGTTAATTAACCTCAAACACTGTTTAATAATCTTAAACCCTGATTAATTAATGTTAAACCATAGTTAATAAACTATAAATCTTAGTTAATAAACCCAAACATTTATTGGTCATGCCAAACTCTTATTTTGATTAACGTCCGCTACAAAACGCTAAGTGTTTTTTTACCGTCCTATCGATTTTTAGTTTCTAATCATGGTCATCGTTTTTTCTTGTTTTCAATAGTATAGATGATGCATGCCTTGTAAAGATATATAGGAAATACATATTATGGATCATTATCCTATATATATATATATATATATATATATATATATATATATATACCTTCTTTTTAATATAATATACTTAATTTATCGGTTCTAAAATTAGATATACAATTTGATCGAGATCAAACGATGACGTATTAAATTTCAAATTAATTTGAATTTATTTAATTTTAGTTGTTACAATTATTATAATTATATAGTAAATAACAAAAACTATTAATCACAAAATTTATTTATTATAATTCTAAACTTGATGGGTGGAAAATATCAATGAAGAATAAGATTTTCATATATTTTATTATTTATGGAGTTTTAGTTTGTTTGATGGGTTTTGATTTATTATTTAAGGAAATTTAGTAGATTTAGATTTAGTATTATTTTAATAGTTTCAATTAACTACTTGTAGGAAAGTTAATTAATAATTTTATTATCCTTTTAAAATAAATTAAAAGAGTTAATTATTTATTAATTATCCTTTTAAAAGTAGAATGGGAGAGTTAATTATTATTCTTTTAATAATAAATATAGGAAAGTATCTAGGTCTATAAATAGAGCTGACATGATACATGTAATTGACGCAGCGGGAACTTGATTAGTTTAACGTACTAACACAAACGTATGGATTATATAACGCACGTAAGAATAAACCTAAAGGAAGAAAGAGAATTTTTCGAGAGAAACAATAAGTGTATTATATGAGTTTAATTTGAAATTTCCAAGTATTTATGTACATGTGCTTATAAATAGAAGTATTGTCAAGAGAATGATATACATACAAATACAACTACAATTTATATGAAATAAGAATGCTCTCTCTTATATACATACAAGTATTTGTGTTGTACTATTTTTGTAATTATTTTATTAATACACTATTCTTGTAATTATTTTCTAATTATTGTATACTATTGTAAAGAATCCTTTTAAATTTTAATATGTCGTCGTTTAATATCAAATTATATCTTTAATTTTAGAACAAATAGAATAGCTTTTAACAACTTTTCTTTTTTGCTTAAGCCAAGGAGGAAACTAACATATGTTACGGGGTGAACTTTCTTTTTCCATCTTTTTAGGCTGGCTGAGATTGATCAAGTTCAATATTATTTGATATCAAAAATTAAATTGTATCTCTAATTTTAAAACGGATGAAGTAATTTTTAGAAATTTTCCCTTTTTGTTTAAGGGAATGAGGAAACTATCTATATATGCTACGGGGTGAACTTTCTCTTTCCCTCTCTTTGGGCTGGCTGAGATTGATCAAACCCAATGTCAAGTTGGTCCAAAATCAACATCTTAAACAATGACGGGCCTTTTCTAAATGGGCCTCCTAAGAATTTTTGCTATTTCGATTTTGCGGTTCCCTAAAAACAGCGTGCGAAATTAAGTTTCCCATACTTCGTCAACCATTGAAGATTCTGGAAAACTTAATAGATAGATTCCTGTTAGGATATACTCTCTTCATTTCAAAATCAGAGCTACAATTTGATTTTTTGAGGTCAAACAAAATTATATATTAAACTTTAAAATTGATAAAACTCATAAAAGTTTAAAATTAAATTATATCTCTAATTTTAAAACGGATTTAGTACTATAATATTAAGCGTTTTATATGATTATGGCACAAGCCCAAGTGGGCCACCAAGACGGCCAAGTCTGTTTCTCACCCTTTACCTAATCCTTTGGTGACCTTGATAGCTCTTCTCCTCCACCAGTACATGAATCCAACTTCAGTAGACGGTTCAGCGCCAAAATCATTGGAGATTTTCAAATTCTTGGTACCCCTATTGATCATTGCATTAGCTTATGGTCTCTACCACTTTTCCAAAAAGGATTAGGCATGAGATATTTGAGATATTGTTTATCATTGAACTCTGAATTGGACTGTGTTTTATGTTGTTGTTTCTAATAATTAGTAGCCATCTCAAGCTATTCATATTAGTGATTATGAAGTTCTTGATTCTTGCTACTTAATTCATTTTTATTTTGTCGTACTATTTGATCAATTTGTTGTGTTAGAGATTGAAAAAGATAAATAGCAGAACCATTATGTTCTATGTGAGGCATTGCATGTGCGTTTATGTGTGATCGAAGTTATACGCTATGAGGTGTAAGTTGTCAATCCTTAGTTACCTATGCTCTCCTTTGGGAATTAGGATCCTTTCCATTTCAAATAAATCATAATGATGAGAGAGATTAGAGAAAGAGATGATGATGGGGAATGTACAAAGAAGACGAAAAGTTTGTGGTTAAGATTTTTTGGCATATGTGCCTTTAATTGCAAGGGAGAACTGGGAGTGATACATACCTTTTCATATTTGCCAATTGAAAAGGTGTAAAATTAAAGTAAGAGTATATATTTGTGGTCATTAGCATATATAGCGTGTTTAGATTTTTGTTGTGATAAGAGCTACCAATTAACTTTTGCTGGGAGGATAAAGAAGCAAATTAAAATTGACATAGCAAAGTATATCCTGATAACTTAGGAATGAATTAAGAAGAAGAAGCGAGGCTTCCCTCTTCTTTAGAGCAAACAATCGATCAGTAATATGACTTCAAATATATATACCGCTGAAGGTTGGACCAATGAATTTTAGGTTTTGTCGACTACTTTCCGCCATTGCAGGTAATGTTGACAGCAACCGTTCAACTCTCATAAACTCATTCCATGCATTCAGCTCTCATCCTGCAGGTTAGCACACATTCAACTTATCATTTCTTCAATGACGTTTCTGTATGCGCATTAACTTTTTCTCTTTTGGAAATAATTCTCATAGTTGCAATATCAGTACAACAATTATTGATGAGCTATTTAATGGCCTGAAGATTTGTCGGCACTATAGATCCTGTGATCTTCATGCGGCCCCTCTTTTTAAGCATATTCATGTATCTATTTGGAGTCAAGGTCAGAGAAAAAGTATAGACCAATAAATAAAGTTCGATCGAAGCATTTGACTTGGGGTTTATATATGAAGTTCCTGAGTTATCTTAAACCAAACTTTTATCTCGTCACTTCCGGCCGGAGACAAAATCTTATTTAGAGTGCACATGCATGCATGTTGAAATAGTAGTATTAATTTCTCACTTTCCTTTAGTGCATTAAAAAACTAATGCGTATCCTCGGTACCATAGCACTATCTGGTGAGAAAGATAAGAACAGTACATGTTAATCACCCCCGACACCTCATATTATACGTACATGCATGGATATGTACTCCTTCAAGTCCTTCTCATAAACACACAAAATGGATATTGTAACGACCCGAAACCTTGGGTCAAATTCTAGGTTCAAATCGAATTAAATACATGCATGCTTACTAGTATTTTCTGAGGTCATCTTAGTTCATCAAACACACTCAAAAAGTCAATCATTGAAGATACTATTATAATTAGTAACTTAATTCTTTGTATACAAAAAATATTTTTTTCTCCATATTTTGCCGCGGGACTGAGGTGTTACATCAATAAGTGAATCTGTGTTTGAAGGAATTTTGAAGGATAGTATGTTATACAATAAATGATAGCATTTAAATGTTATCACTTGCTATGAAATGATGGTAGCGTGTGATGTCTAGCAGAACTTGGCTACCATCTTTTTCATAGGTGGAAGAATAATTACTATAACAAGCTAGAATGACCCATTGGTTGTTTGATGCATCGGTGGCTAATTTTTTATTTTCTATTCTAATGAAAGGATGTAATTTGCTAATGGGGCACATTGAATAGTCTATGTATATATATATTACCCTTTATGATTAGTATATCTCAAGCATGAAATTGGGGATATGCTGCATTCTTGAATTAAGAATGAAGGGTGATGGTTTAAAAATTATGAATGAGCCAGTTTACCTACTAGACAGATAGTGAAGTTTATAAATGAGTAGGATTCATGAATATATAACAAATTCACTTGGCACCTCTTTAAGTACTTAATAATACATCCTTATCTACTAAACCTATTAATTAGATCTGTTAGGTTAACGACATGATATGTCTAGCTAGCTCTTTCTTATAGAAATTCTATAACTGTGGAAACACCATCAAACCATAGTTTTTTCTTTTGTTTTCCCTTTCGAATAAGTCACATCCCACTGTAGCCTGTGATGGAAACTCTATTGCCTATCATAAACCATTAAACAAACGGTGATTAGGTATCTGTTCATGTATCTTACAACTCCTAGTTACTACCAACCAAAAGCACCTGACAAACCGAATACATGCATGAGAGAAAAAAATGTTCAAATTTCTTTACTGATATATATATATACACAACCGCTTGATTCAAAGTTAAAGACCATATATTCACATGCAAGTGGTCCTTCTCCTGTTGCATGTTTTAATTAATACTAGTTGTTGATTATGCAAGAGATTACGACCATAATTCATTCGTTTTAAATTCGATTACTAGATCAAGTTGGTCTTTACTTGTAATTGTCCCGGTCGTCCCCAAGACTCCATTGTTCAAACAAAGACTAATATGACCGATCGAGACAGAATTTTTTCCTTATCTAAACATAATTAGTCGCCATCCTTTTTTGTTGGGTTATGTTTAGATTTCTTATTTCGGTCACAATTGGTGTCCAGGTTTCCAAGACAAGTCCCAGAGGAAGGGTCTTGCTGCTTTCACTGACACTAAATACCATTAGCTATATGTTAACTATATATATTAGTAGTGCAGTTGGAGGGTCTTTTTCATGTCATTGAGAGAGAGCGAGAGAGAAAGAGGTCTAATTTTTCATTAGATGATATATTGTGCCTTGGTTTATGTCTCTACATTGTCTCGTTGTTGATCTTTCTGGCATTTTCCTTAAATTTTACGGACATTAATAGTGATCGACTTTCTTTGGCTAGCTTTTTAGTTCTATTTATTTATTTATTTTTTGGTTGGGGGAGGGGAGGGGGGTTGTCCTGGATCGAGTACTTGAAAGGTAGGCATATTATGCCTATCTATAATTCTATACATGTACATTTTGTCAAATAAGAGAAAGGAACACACAGAAACAAATTAAGCCTACACATGACCTTATAATCCAAACCACCACCAAATGTTAGATAATTTTGGATCATGCAGGTACTACTGTAGATATGTCTTTTATATTCCAGTCATCTCTCAAAATTGACCAACAGAGAATTGAAAAAAATAATAATAATCAATTTAGTTGTGTCTGAGAGTCATTGTTAGACATGTGGAGAACATATATATTTTTAGACATGGTATATTTTACATATATCTTTTGATATTATTGAAAGATATTATGTACGGTATTTTGGACGTCTTGAAAGACAATTGAAAAGGGAACAAGTACTGAAAAGGAATGGTGGCAATATGATGAAAAATAATAATATTATCACATAAAATGGTAATATAAAGATCACATATTGTTGACGAAGCAATATGTGATTTGTTGTTGAGTTAAGTGGATCATGTCAATAACAAATCACGTAATATTACGTCAATTGTATGTGAAGGATATGTGATTATTTTATGTGATAGTAATATTATTGTATAATGAAAGCAAAGAACAAATAAAATGACTTAGAATGAAAAGGGAGCAGCTGTATCAAAGTGTTGACACGACAATTTCAGATCATTGTCAAAAATTATACTAGTATTTACATATAAGAAGGGAAATGAATTAATGAAGAAGTCACCAAGAAACACATGGCCATCAAATCTAATCTTATACTATTATCAAAAACGTCTACCTCAATTATGCTTCTAATCCCAAAAGGTTGGAACATCATACTTAAATTCCACACTTATCCAACTAGTACTCCATCCGTCTCTTTTTAATAATTATTTTTATCTCTTAATATTTATCGTTTGATAATTTTAATTAAATATTAATTGCTTTGTTTTTAATATTACTCTAAATATTAAATATAATTTAAATTTTTTTACTATTTTCTATCCAATAAATAATAATATTCTCTTATTCAAATGTAAGGACACAATATTGATTTTTAAAATTATTTTTAACTAAAAAATATAATATTAATTAATTTTCTTAATACGTGTGTACCTATAAAAACACAAATAATAGGAGGCCAGGAGTAATATAAACTTTTGAAACTGTTAATGGGCCCATTTTACACACCAACAAAAGGTGTGTTCTTTAATGTGTAATTAATTATTAACTCAACTACTACATCATTAATCATTACATGGGAAATTACAAGCCAATCATCCCTTTAACAACTCTCTAATCATCTCCACCAAAAGTAGCAATACTCAATTCTTTGCATCCACCTCTGAATGGGGTTTACAACAAATTAAATGCGACAGTTTAGCGGTAAAAACTCTCTCAAGTTCTCTAATGACTAATAGTGTAGGTTTTCCATTACTCCCTTCGTCCCTATTTAAATAATGTTAATTAGAAGTCTTTACACATTTATTAAGGAAATTATTTAAAATATTTTAATTGTCTAAAATGTCCCTAATATGTGATTATTTTTTAAAAAAATTATACTCCCCCGTCCCTTAATATAAGACGTTTTAGAGAAGTTTTTTTATCTCTTAATATATGACGTTTTAGAATTCTAAATAAACATTAATTACTTAATTTCTAATATTATCTCAAGTATTAAATATATTTTAATTCTCTCACTATTTTACCCAATAAATAACAAACTCTTGATCGGTGTCTTTTTTTGTTAGAACTCTTTTATCGCAAATGACGAGTCGACAACTCCTCATCTCAAGGATCTTCTCGCCCATGCAAAGATTGATTTGTGGTATTCTTGAACGGATAAACTTATGTGTTATGAATGTAAATATCCACAACACTCGCAACAATGACACCCAAATATCTATTTCAATTAATGGATGTAACAATAAGTAGTCTTCAACTTTTAAGGGAAAGTATTATACATTTAATCTATACTACTTCTTTGTAGTACTTTGAACCAAAAATATCTTGTATCCATGCCTTATTGCATGTGCAGTGTAATCAAACTTAATTATACCGATGGAGAGAGGTTTAATTAACAGCTTCAACGTGTGTATTACTTTAATTTCATATATATATATATATATATATATATATATATGAAAATAATTCGTATCGGGTATTTCTTATGAATTAAAAATGTATAAACACTATTATTAGCGTCCGATACAAGAATTAACGGTCGAGATTAGAACTGAAAAATTAATGTCGGTTATTAATCTCGGCCGTTGGTTCCTATATTGAACGATAAAGATGATGTTTGTCTATTTTTAATTTATAACAAGTATTTATTATGGATTATTTTTCATATATATCAAATACAAATAAAAAGTATAGAGAGAAAAAAAACTGGCATGAAAAATTAACAAAAACAAAACAAGACATTTTATGAAAGCGGCTAAAAGGTTAATTAAAGATTAGACAACCCCTGCACAACACTATTCGTCATACTAGCTTTTCTTTTCTTAATCCCAACACACTAAACTAAAACTAAACTAAACTAAACTAGTTGACTGACGTTTACGCCTTGGCTGCACCTTGGCTACTAGTGGATTGGCCATCTCACACGAAAGTTTTAGCACCTCCGACAAATCCACACCATTCTGACTCCCTGACCCCCACTCGAACTCGTGCAAAAGTGAGGCCACCCAAAAGGTGACTGTGGTCAGCCCAAGTGCTTTGCCGGGGCACGTCCTCCTCCCAGACCCAAATGGCGCCAGCCTCAAGTCACCCCCCATCACCGAGAATTCCATCCCCTCGGCCTCGTTCACGAACCTCTCCGGCTTAAATTCCAGTGAGTCAGCCCAAACATGTGGGTCCCGGGTGATGGCCCACATGTTCACCATCGCCGTGGTCCCCGCTGGAACATGATACCCATCCACGGTGGTGTCTGTTATCGCCAACCGGGCCCATGACAACAATGGACCCGGCGGGTGTAGCCTCAGTACTTCCTTTATAACTGCAGGTAAGTACACCATTGTGGTGATATCGGCCTCCGTCACAGCACGTGACCTACCAACTATTCTGTCCAATTCATCATGCACCCTTGATTGGACATCAGGATGAAGAACCATCCTGGCTAGCACCCACTCGATCAAAACAGCCACTGTATCAGTCCCTCTAAATATCATTTCCTGTAATTAAAACAAACAAAATTCATAAGTCTTTGCTAGCTACGTACCACTTGACATAACTAAGTAGTTTAATACTAATTAATACTCACATCCCTCCGTTTCAAAATATAATAAAATATACTGAGAACATATATACAATATTGTTGACTTAACTTATATTCTTAAAAATACTTGTACGTAAAAATATTCATCAACAAAATACATATATACTTACCCAAAGAACAGCAATCATGTCGGAGTTTGATAATTGTTCACGACCCTGAAGAGAAAGTAAAACGTCCACAAAATCACCGTTGAGCTTGCTGGTCTTAGCTCGATGCTCAGATATAATCTGGCAGACAAGCAGGTTCACCTTGGGGACCAGATTAGAGCATCTGAGCCGGATTTTCTGCGGGTCAAAATCGAATAACCAAGGAAGGTGGTCGGACAAGTTGAGTGTACCCAATAGGTCATACCCTTCATCAACCAGCTTCCTTAGCTCTTCAGTTTCAGAATTACACGAATCTAGGCCGTATTTTCGTCCAAATACAGAGCACATCATGTTACTAAGGGACGCTCTTTTTAATCCCTCTCGGACATTAACTGTTGTCCCTTTATCATTGTCGTGACTAAACATTGCCACCATCTGATGGGCAATTTCGAACCTCTGAGACTCAAAGGCTTTGATTTGCTTGGGACAGAACAAATGAGTGGCTGCGATTCTCCTAAGGGTTCGCCAGTAAACGCCATACGGAGCGAACCCAATCGCTCTGTTGAACATTAAACTGTAAGCTGACTCCTTCATGGGACGATCAGCAAACACGGAGTTGTTCAAAATCTCTTTGGCTACATCTGGGTTACATGTAATGATGACCCTTGTGTCACCCAGGCTAAAAGCCATTAGCCGGTTGGCTCCACAAGATTTTGCCATGGCTGCAATCTTGTGGTGGGCTAGACCAGCCATAAGAGACATGCTCCCAATAATTGGAAGACCTTTTGGACCTGGTATCGGATTATTATTAGCGATGGAAGATGATGAACTTTTTCTCCATTTATTCTTGCCCCAGGCTGGACCACCCGGGTAAGCCCAGTAAATTAAGTTCATGGCAAACCACGCTAGACCAGAAATTAAGACGAAATATATGAAATTTATTGAAGTGTAAGATTTGCATTGAGAAGCTAAAGCAAAAATCCATAGGTTTTCTATGTCTGTTCTCATAGTAGTGAAGTGGGGAGTATTGATTTCGGAAGGAAAATGAAAACAGAGAGCGGGAGACAGAGCAAGCTAGCTAGATTGCTTTTGAGGCAAAACTGAAGAAGAGTTGGTTGGTTATTTATAGGGAGGGAAATAACCGTTAATCCAGGAAATTAGACAGTATAACTGACGTGTATATGTGCGTCTTTCAAATAATTACAGTAAAAATAATATCCAACGAATAAATATACATTTAATAACATTTTTTATATTAACTTAATCTACAACTACTTAACGCTAATTATTCTTATTACTGTACATCATTTTTAGTTGTAGTATGTAACTGAATAATGCACCGAATATAAATTTGAGATGCGCCGCCACGAATGCATGACGAAAGTGGAAAGAAGGTATCCGGTTAGCATGAAGTTTATTTTTTGGTAAGTTGATCGATCAATTATCATTTAAATAAAATATCGATGGATGCATGTAGCCACTAAGCGCTGCGTGTCAAGATCTTGTATAAGTCAATTGACCAACTTACCTAAAAATAAACTTCATGCTAACCACTTCCGGAAAGCAGAAAAAAGAGAATGGAAGGAAATGATGGCGCGTGAGATGCAAGCTCCAATTAGCGGAGGTTTCGTGCTGTCTTGTTGGGAGGACTAAATAAAACATATGGGGTTATGTTAAATTGTGTCCCAAGGTAAGGATTTTAGGTAAATTTGTTTTCGATTAGTCAAGTTAAGGTGGTGTTTAATAAAATTAAATAATTAAGATTTAAATAGTTAGAATATTTTAATAAATTAGATTATGGAATGAAATTACATCTGAAATTATAAAGATGTTTGGTAATTAAAATTGTTAAAACATTTTAATAAATTTTAACTTTGTAATATATACACAATCAAATTATTAACTTTACTTAAAAATTTAATTATATAATACGTAATAAATTATATTTTCAAATATGATATATATATATATATATTTTTTATTAATTATAAAATATATATACCATACCATAAATACAAAATCACCGTCTATCAAAAAAATCTAAATCAATTTCTAATTTCTATAGTATATATCCGCATAAGCGGTGGATAATCAAATCGGTTTATTTCATAACCAATTTTGTGGAGGCTTTATGTTTTATTCCTAGTAAGCTTTATGTTTACAGAAGAGACATGAGGCAGTCTAACCGAAGCTACCGAAGCTTATAGAAGGATCTAGCCTGAGCTTTCACCGGAACGAAGGATCTAGTTGAAGTTTTCATCAGAACGAAGGAGATCAGCCAGAGCTTTTATCAGAATGGATGAGAGAAGAAGAAAGACAAAGGAGATAATTTATTTGAATTTGTAAGGGTACTCCTATAATAAAGATTTCAGATGTTCCTCTCTTCGATCCATACTTGATTACATCTCTTATAGGCTTATAGAGACAACTAATTTTTTACTAAACAAGCATTTGGGTTTAAGCGAAACAGAGACGGTGGTTTTTAGAGACACTCAGAGGTAATTAAACACTACCTAAGACTTTAAACGAACTAAACAGTTCGAATTCAATTCAATTTATAATTATATTTATTATAAAATTAATTATTATGTAAAGATTCGAAATTAAATTTGAATTTAAAGCTTGCCAAGTAGTTTGAATGTAATATTGAGATAGCGGCATGAATATGTGCATAGTTTTGGTAATGCATATGCTGTTAAATCTTTTAAGTAAAACTCAACATGTTTAACTTTAAAATAAATTTAAACTTTCTTAAGTCAAAATCGATCGATGGTTCATTTCATTTAGAGCTCTACTATGTTTACACATACGGGATAAATTAAGACAATTAAAATATAGTACTATGGAGATCTTTAAGAGGTCAGTGAGTACACGTGCGTGTTGTGTGGCGTGAAGTTGTCGGGTTATGGGGTAGGGGGTACACATGAAGACCATGCACAGTACGCACCCACTCTTCAAGGGTTGGGCTCAAGTTCTCAAACACTGTCTTTAGGCACCGAATTGATTTCAGATCGTCAGAGTACATGACTTTGCCGGTGGTAGCCGAATAGTGACAACAACTGAGCCGTCGTTGTTTGCACCGACACGTGTAAGTTGCATGCATTGGCTTTGGACACGATGGTGACTACTCCTATTACCCGCACACCCAAGCTCCTGGCAGTTATGAATACTCAGACTTATATACACGTGGTGCCATGCAACAGATGTAAAACCAAAGAAACACACAACCCCCATCACTCCTTATGAATTTTACTACTTGTTTTATTTTGGCAACAAAGGGAGGTAAAAGAGACCCAAGTTACTATCTTATTTTGACTTTTTACTGGATCAATAATATTTTAATGACAAAAGATTAAATATATATAAAAAAATATACAAAATAATTAATCATTAGTTATAATAATTTGACTAAACTACGTATGATAAATAAAATATCTACTAATTAAATTTCACACGCCATTTTAATCCTATTTTTTTATTATCATCTTTTATTACCGTAACATCACTCCAATATAGTTAGCTATACTTTTATCTAATGTAAACAATTTTGGAGGGAAGCGACTTTAATTTAGGAGGCTAAAGCAGTAATTTAGGGATGGTGTGAATAGATGGTGGGCCCGATCTTGTGTGTCACCTCGTTTTAATAGCCGGATGCCAAATTGTTGGTATATGATCTACGGCTTTGGTTGTGCGATGGATGGGGAGGTTGATCCCCGTCCGTTGGTATGCTGCTTAGTAAGTAACCACAGGTAGTCAAATGGGTACAAATTTAAGGATCTTGATTAATTAAGAATATTTATTTGAGAGATATGTCATCATCTGCCCTTTTAAATTTGGAAATTGACAACCCATGACCAAGACCCGACTCAGGTCAATGGCTACTTCTTCTTTTTTTTTGGGTACATGCCTATTCTACTACCCTTTGTCTATATATATTTAAGAAATTAATATTTTCACAATATTTTATAATATTTTCACATATAATGTGTCGCTATAGATGTATAGCGATAGTGAAAACCGTCGTTGTAGGATCTATAACGACGATTTTCATGTAAAAATATCATTTTCTGTTGTGAATTTATCAATTTTTTATATTTATGCTTGTAGTAATGTTATATTTGTGTGAATGAGGATAAATATTGTGTATAATCTTAAATACTCTTACACCTCCTTCAAATAATGAAACATATATAATTAACAAAAGTGAAATCAAAACATGGAGATGTAGAATTGTGGATTGGGCCATATAATAAGTTTGGTTTAAAGTTCAATCTGTGGGAATAGAGTTCAATTTTTAATACGTTTATGATAGAAAGCTTTGTGTAGAAAAATAGTTAAATTTTTGTTAGCTTATTATTTTATTTCCACTTGTCTAAAATTAAATGTCAGAATTATTCAATGATAATACTTCATTCTTCCCTTAATATATGTCATTTTAAGAGTTGTGTGCAATTATTAAGAAAGAAAATAATTGTATAACATTAAATATAATATCAATTTTTATAGTCTTGTATTGTAAAAAGATGTTATTTATTGAGTAGAAAACAATGAGAGAATCAAAATTATAATAGTATTATTTAATACTTGTAGAAATATTAGTTAAAACAACAAATATTAAAAATAAAAATACTTTTTAAAACGAAACATAGTATTGGTCAAACACACGTACTAATCATGAAGCTCATCAATAAGCTAGGAGTCGTCACAGTATTCCATTCATAAAACAAACTCAAATGATATATATAGTGCAATTAATTGTCTAAAATATTAGTACTACTATCATACAGTATATATATATATATATATATATATATATATATATATATATATATATGGGGTTAAATGCCATGATGTAGATTCTTTGGAAGTGGAAGAACCCTTTGAACTTTATTGAAATTTTAATTTGGAAGCGAATAATAATAATAATAATAATTCAACGGTAAAAGGGGTCTTCCACATGAACTTATCAGATGAACCCTATATATATATATATATATATACCCCGAGTCTTATTCATACATACTATGTCACTACAATGTTGATATATTATACAAATTGTGGATTGTCCAATAATCATCCGTACGCATTGAGTGAGTGGTTGAACGAGACAGCAAATTATTTTCAAAATACTGCAATCTAATTATTTGACTGCAAGTGCATGCATAGGTAAGTGTCTTGAAATTTAAGCAAGCTTTAATTTAGAGTAATTGACCCACTCATTGACCACATATATATATATATATATATGATCAAGAGAAATTAAGAATTTGATCAACTATATATATTCTTCTTGTTTAACTAATTAATTAATTTGCGCGTGATCCATCGATCAGATTATATGTTAGGTGGTATCAATTTTTATTTTATTTGTATGCAATGCAACATCAATATAAATTCGTATTGTGCCACATGCAATTGATAGATCTGATATTATAAAGTGAAAACAAATATGCCCTCCATTTATTTTCCTGGTTACTTCCCGGGAAAGGCCCTCAATCGCCAATGAAGTTTCCCATGGTGTCGTCATTTGATCTTAGTTTAATCTTTTCTTGACTCTCCCAAAAACATCAAACAGCTACCATAACTATTTTATCGAAAATCATATGCATATATGTCTTACATTAATAAATATTTGACGAAATTAAATTACAATCAATATTATGTGTTAAATTGTTGTGTAACGCTTGGTTGGACTCAAGTATATTTTTCAATAAAAGTTAATGAAAATAACTTCATATATATATATATATATCCTTAATTATACGTGCCACCGTTTTTGACATATAAAAACTTTGACAAAATACACTAGCTAGCTAGCGTGTTTGATTATTTTCCACACACATAGCTTAAATTAGTATGACTTTGCAAGCATGCCCACCCACATAGACACAAATTAAACACACGACAAAAGAAAAAAGGACTTAATTTGACCCTTATCCCATTCGGAAGAACCGAAGAAGGCACGGTGTTACTCATAAAATTAATGCTTGTTTTGTACATTGATTCATAGAAATTAAAGTTGATATATATTATAATTAAAATACAATATTAATCCTGGCAACAAATTGAGCAATATTAAGAAATCTTAGTATGGATTAGATTACCTTAATCTGAAAAAGTACTTATAAAGCTAACTAATTAAAGTAGAAGAAATTAAATGCATATATATTTTGCAAGTGCGCAAGCTGTTGCCAAACCCACTTGTTATAAATAATATATGGGGAAGGATGATTGGATTCGATCCCATAATCTTCAAAAACCAAGCTGCTTTCTGACTGGTTTTTGGTGGGGAGTGGAGTGGAGGAATTGAAGGTCTAAATGATTAATCACGACTCTTCAAAGTGAACAAAATGAATCTTTGAATGATTTGTTGAATTAGAGAATATATATATATATATATATATATATATATATATATTAATGAGTTTTTCTTTTGCCATATTTTGTTAATAGTACTTAATAATCTAATTAAGAGTTTGCTTGATCGATCGATCTCAATTTATATATCAAGAGAATTAAATATATATTAATTGTACTTTAGAAAATAAATACTAAGGATCGAATATATAACATGGCCAAGTACTGCAACCATGCATGCATGCATGCATGCATATATAAAACTAAAAGCAATAAAATCTATGCGCTCATATGTAATATTCTTTAATTTCCTCCCGGCCAGCTATGCAAAGATTTGATTCTATGTAGATTTAGATTTAGATTAGCTATATTAATTTGTAATTTTCACTTGCCTGCCTTCCACAAGGTTCTTCTTAAAGCTCGTAATAACCCTATCACCATTCACATATATATATATATATATATATATATATACGTACTTTAATTTCTTTTCTCTCTCATCAATTATATTTTCTTTTCCTATTTTTAATTAAAAATGATTGGTGCACGTCCAACGCCTAAATATTATGCTCTCTATCGCCTTTTAGCCATGATTTCTACTCTATATTAATAAGTAAATTTCATTATTAATTAGCAAATTTCTACTATATATATGTTAGACTGTTAGTTAGTAAGTAATAAACCAATATGTATATAATAATTAATTTGTCCACTTGATCATGCATGCATGTACTCAGATCAGAATATTTAGAATGATGAAAACAAAGCCGTATTAGGCTTTGGCTGTTGCCAATCAGGTCTTCTGTTTCGATATTAACGAGAAATGAATAAAATGAATTATCCACACATTTTATCAGCTACTGGCCAACTGCATGCAAGCGATAGACCTGAGTAATAATATACTACTACTCCTACTTTGATAAAGAATTAAACATATGTAGTTTTATCAATATGTACGTAATTTATTTGATGATGGAGACAGATTTATTCTTAATTAATGTTAGGAAATATATATTTGTAAATTAATTTTTTTTTTAAATCAGAAAAGAGGTTACGAAAGTATAGAGTATCTTAATGAGTATAAATATCTGTATAAGTATAATTCTGAAAAATCTAATTAACACGTACGTACGTTTAATAGCAAAGAGTAGTGTACATAATGAAAGGTTTATAAATCAAGCTCAAATAAATCTTTTCATTTATTTTTCATTTTTCTAAAATTGCTAAGTTGAGTAAATTTTGTGTTTAAACCAGAAGTAAATTGGTGGAAATTGGCAATATTTGCAGTTGACTACTGGCCGAATAATAAAACTATAAAGTACGTACAATTACAATTGATCAGGTGAACTTGGGAATTAAGTGGTTCCTTAATATAAGTTGTTTGAGAATTTTAAGTAAGCATTAATTATTTTTTAATATTATCTCAAGTATTAAATTTAACTTTGGTTCTCTCACTATTTTCTGTCTAATAAATAATAATCTCTTATTCCAATACAAGGGCATTAATATAGACAATTGATATTATAGTTAATGCTATACAATCATTACCTTAATACTTGTTAACAATTCTAAAACGACCTATATTAAGGAACGGAGGGAGTATAAGATCACTTTTTAGAGTTGTGTACAAATATTCAGAAAATAATTGTATAGTATTAAATATAATATCAAATGTCTATATTGCATTTGTAATGAAAAAAGAGATTGTTATTTATTAGGTAAAAAATAGTGAGGTACACAAAGTTATATTTAATAATTGGAATAATATTAGAAACCAAGCAATTAATGCTTACTTAAAATTCTAAAACGTCATATATTAAGGGACACAAAAATTTCTCTAAAATGTCTTATATTAAGGGACGGAAAGAGTACTAATAGTATTGAAAACAAGTGAAAACGGGTTATATATACAATATTGCGAGTAGTTAATAAAAAGTGAACTTTAAATAAATTTAATTTATAATCAATACGAAGAAATCATTCTATCACTTATGTGTCAGAACTGTGAACTTATATATTATAAAATTTACTTCATATTAATCCATCGAATCCTGAAATATGTATTTCAACCTTAGCATGCACGTGGGATGCATGGTAAAATGAGTGACATTTTATTTATTTAATACTACTACTAATATACTACAAGCCTCAATAGTACAAGAGGTGCCTTGAAATGTGTGAAGGAGCCGCTAAACGAGAATATAATTTCGGATCTTCCTATAGAAATTAAGAAAAAATTCGTAAAAATTTTAAGATTTTCGTAAAAATTTGGTGATTTGAATTGTTCTCTCGATATCAACTACCAAAATTTTTGAGTAAGTTTAGTTTTTTATAATTAATTCTCCCTTTATTTCAAAATAAAAAAATTATTTAATTTTTTAAGTATACGAAGAAAGAAGATATATATATATATATATATATATATATATATATATATATAGAGAGAGAGAGAGAGAGTCGAATCTAGTCTCGAGATTAGGACTCAATAAATATCTGAATCATTTTTTTTTTTTTACTTTTTTTTTTGAAACAACTAAAAAAATAAAAATTATGGGCGGAATTTTACATGTCTGATGTTTTGGGTGTGATTTGGATGCCTATACAAAACATATGCATGCAGCTGTCAATGCGCATCGTACATATATTTTTGGTATAGGTATCCAAAACACACCCAAAAACACTTTATTATGTAAAATTCAAGTTCCATAATTTATTTTTATTTTAGTTGTTTCAAAAAAAAAAAAAAAATAAAAAAATGGTCTCAGATATTTAGGACTGTCCGGAGTCAGGACGAGGATCCTGTTTGTATATATATATATATATATATATATATATATATATATATATATATATATATAATAATGCAATTTAAGGTATATTAATTTTGGCGCCCCCAAAATAGGTATACATCTATTCGTAATTGTCAATCGTAGTGTAAACAACTACAACTTTATTATTACAACAAGAAAGCTGTGAGTTTGAATACAAATATTATCTTCAGACAATATCTATACTCAAATAAATTCTCATCACATTTATTGATACATTATTTTACAAAATGGTGAGGACTATTAAACAATCCTTTCTAAAACCTTCATTCCATTCCCCATTTCGTCTCATTTATATTCTCGCCTCCTGAGAAGAAAAATGGAACAAAAAGGAAAAGGGTGAGCTCAACTAGCCCAAGTAAAAGAATATTATGACTAAGATAATATACAACAAATTACCGTTAGTCTTCAACAGGAAAAATCTAATAGAATACAATAGACAACAAATTTTAAATCAATATTCGTGTGAAATAATAATTCATTAGAAGAGTTAAGTAGAGAATGCAAAACTACTATCTTCATGTATGAATTTAAAAGTTCATCGTCTATCTTTTATCCCCGTAACATCAATCGATATACATCTGGAATCAAATATTCATCTTTGACTACTGCCAAAGATATTCATCGATTAAGTCGTGTTCATCTAAACACACATTCATCTTTGCACTTCTGTACCCAAAGATATTCTTGAGAAATCATTCATCTTTGCACCTACTGCCAAAGATATTCAATAATATCATCATTTAAGACCGAGGATGATGAAAATATTTTTTAAAAAAGCGAATCCGGTGAAACAAAATGTGAGGATTAAGGATTAAGGATTAAGTACTTTGTTTTATCCATGTTCAAAATACCTCAAAAATAATCAGTAGTGGTGTAAAATTCAAGAATGATCAAAACATGGATCTGATCAAAGTTTAGTATCAGAATAGATATTTTGGACAAAAGAATAAATTTTATTTTCGATTGAATAGTGTCGTAGTATCGTGAATAGTGCCGTATCGTGAATAGTAACTCAGACACCAAAAGATAGAAATTTCACAAAAAATATCTTCACGCTTCATGAATAGTACTCATGAATAATAACTTCGTGAATAAGTAACTCATGAATAGTAACTTCGTGAATAAGTAACTCATGAATAGTAACTCATGAATAAGTAACCCCGACATGAAAAAGTTCTAAATTTGATAAAAGTTCCAACCAATATTTCAAAGATAATGATATTGAAGAAATAATATCATTTGAGAAGAAAATAACATCCCTTACCTCGAAAGATTAGTCTTTCTTAAATTTGAAACACAGGATATAGTCTTGAAGGAAACTTTGCAAATCTAACAATACTCAAAGTATACTCACAAGAATCGCTCAATATATCGAGAGAGAAATAGAGAAACTTGGGTTTACGGTGTGTTTTCAATTCTAACCTAAGCACCCTATTTATAGGAAAACGCTTGAACACCAAAGCGAGAAAATTGAATATAATATTAATATATTTTCACATTTTCTTTAGCCCTATTAGACAACTGATCTCAGCCCATTTGAATCACATGTGAGGCCAACTTAGTTGCAAAAACGTTTTTCTCAAAATAATTAACTAAAACTCCCAAAATTAATTATTTGAACTTGAACTTCAATAATTCATAATAAATAGCCCTTTCATCGGAAAATTCGAATCTCGCTAGTTTTTATAGGAAATTCAATTCTCTACAACTTTGCAGAAGAAAGTTTTCCAAATTCCAAATAAAATTGGTAGAAATCCACAAACCAGACGATTTTACAATTTATAATCAAATTTCGATCGATAATTGTGTCCACCAACACACAAAACATGTGTTAAACATTTAATGCCACAAAAATACTCTTCCTCCTCATATACTCATATATCCCACATTCATTGTAAAAAAAATATCATCGTTAATATATTATTAAAATAATATATTTAAATGAATTATTTTATCGAAAAAGATAAAATATTAATTTTCAACAATTGTCACATTAAAAATTTTCTCCATCTATATCCTCATAAAATCAATATTTTCCTCATCATATAAATCAATAATTAATTATTCATAAATAATATTACGAGAATCACATTATTGACAACTGTGCGTTCAAGGGATAGAGGGGCTTTCCAATAAAATTTCTTAACTACTTGGCAATCAAATCGGTGACCAAACCTCTCCTTAGGCAGAACTTTCTAGACATTGCCAATAATGTTATCTAATAATATTATTAGGATAATATGAATTATTAGCCGATAATGAAAATATCTTGTGTAATGACAATTATTGAAACAATGAATATAAAATATCAACGCAAAGAATTATTAACTCAATAAAATCTTTGAGCGATAATTATCACGAACCATTATTGAGTAGTGCCTTCTTACGTAAGAATCAATAATTGGTGCAATACTGGTGTCTTTCTTGTGTTTTAACCACAAGAGTATTTTAAGATAAATCTTAATAACCACGCCAATAGTTATTTTTAAACAACTTATATTTGTCGTTTTTCTTCATCCAATCGCTTTTTTAGTTATGGGGCCCCACATGGGCTGTTATGTAAATGCGAATATTCCCCGACAGATGCGAATATTCTAAAACAACAATAAATATTTATAACCACTTGCTTATTTTGAAATATTTGCGTATTTTACCCTCACTATCCACATTAATCAAATCAACCCTTACTATTTCAAAATAATAAATAGAGAAAATTAAATTTCATTAATAATAAGTTAGGGTCTTACAAATTTGATGTTTCATAACACTACACATACGCAGTGGCGGAACCATAATAAAATTTAAGGAGAATTTGAGAGCGGTTCTGGGAGGTCCTGAGAAGCAAATGACAGCGTGGAGTTGCAAAAATGACGAGGGAGCGGAGTTAAGGTCCTTGAGTTTGATTTTGACCCAGATTGAAAAAAATTGAAAGTATATTAGCGGCCCAACAAAAAATCAATTAATTGAAAGAACTCTAACATCCAATAGTAACTACTTTGCGATTTTCTATCTTTCAAACCGTACACCCAATATAAACCAACTTTTAATATGTTGTAAAAGGCATATCATACTATTTTTAAAAAATATAAACCTACTAAAACAAACATCTTAGATAGGTTTTATAAAATTTAAAAGCGCTTACCTAAAAACAGGTTTTTCAACATAGCCTAACTCATTCAATTCTTACAAACTTGTTTTGGCTCACCCAACCAAAACAAGTTGACTTACTTTATAAAACATGTATAAAGAATTTCTTAATCACAAACTTGACCAAATCTTCTTATTTATGCTTGACAACCTCTTAGAGAATATTTATCAAACATAACATGTGCACAATTTTAAAAGACAAATTTCACATCTACCAATACATGGTTCAGCCATGTATTTTTATCCTTATTTTTTGTATTTTGTCATTGTGTTATGGTTGTTACTTGAATCATTGTAATAAGGAAATCTTACTAATTTATAATAAGAATTTATTTAATTTTATTTAATGTAATAGTTATAATTTATAAATACTTATAAATGTAAATTAAGTAGGATTAAATTCAAAAATGTTTTCAAAATATATTGTTACAAGTAAAATTCTCACCTGCATCTTCACCTCAGTAACAACACCTCAAACTCCTCATCCGTCAGATCAAAAAACTGTATAACCCTATGTATCGCCGTCGGATCCAGAGTGCAGTGTCTTGCAATTTCGGACAACTTTATGCAGAGTGGGCCGCCCCGTCGCGCATCGCCTAGTTCTACCTCCGCCTGCTCTCTTGGACAGATGCTCCCCCCGCCCCGCTTCCCCCCGCCCCCGCCCCGCCCCCTAGTTTCATGGCTGCACATACGTATATACCCACAAAAGTAAGGTAGATTAAGATTAGTAAGAATCTGACTTGCATAGCAAAATGTGAAAGGGTTTATGTCATGCCTCGGACTGAACATTAAATTTTGACATCACCACAGCCTATTTGGTTTTATTGCTCCTCCTCCACCTACAACTACTATTATTTCGAATTAATTAAAGCCAAACTACTCTCTTATGGGTTGGCAGGGACTAGGTCGTAGAAGAATATTGCTCATCATTCATTCATGTTTTTAGGCCCAAACTCCATTTGTCACTTGACTTTTTATTAATTTATTTTCAGTTTTGCTTGAAATTTTGTCTCAAATTTTTGGTATCAAAAAGTGTTTCAAATAAATTATTACTATAATATTGGTTGGGTAAATTTTAACGGATTGACTATATCATAAAGTATTATTAAAATATTCAATGACATGTCGTTTGAGACTAAAAATTTTACTCCTAACATTACTCGTACGGAAATTGTCTAATAAAATTATGACACCTTATTAAGGAAAGGGTAATAAGATTATGCAAAAAAATAACTATTGAAGTATTTATGTTAAATAAAATTATTTTATTTTAATTAACGTATTATGTTCTTAATATTAATTGTGTATGTATCATCAGCGTGTTAAATTAAACTATATTTATACTTGAAAACTTATTAATAAATAAACTATCTTCACAAGGTGAATGTGCTCTTATAAATTAACTACGAAACTATATTTACTAAATAATGATGCAATGTTCCATATCTTAACCCATAAATTATGTATACCAGAGAAAAGACGATGCATAGTCCTTGAAAGGTTGATGTTAAACTTCATTTAAATATTATGCAATAATTGTATTTGGAATATTATTAGTATTAATTTTAAATGTCTTATTTATTTTTAAATTTAGACTTATTACTATTAGTTTAGAAATTATAAAATGATTTAATAGTTTTGAAATTGTAATTCTTACAAACAAACATTGTCTTAGGGAGTGTTTGATAAAAACTGAATGAATGTGAATGGAAAAAGTTGTTTGATAATTGATATGTCTGAAACATCTGAATAATAGTATTTTACTATTTTACCCCTCTAAATTATATTGAACAATTATATAATTTTTGTGACGCCCCCAAAATAGGTATACATCACCCATTTTGAGTTGTCAATACATGGTACAGAAACAACTACAACTTTATTAATACAATATAAAAACTGTGAATTTAAATACAAATATTGTCATCTAGACAATATCCATACCCAACTAAGTCCTCATTATAATTATTGGTACATTATTTTATAAAATGGTGAGGACTACTAAAACAACTTCCAGAACCATAATTCCACACCCCATTAAATCTTGCTACATTCTCGTTCTGCTCCGAGAAGAAAAATGGAACAAAAAGAAAAAGGGTGAGCTCAACTTAGCCAAATAAAGAATATTATGACTAAGATAATATAAAACAAATTATCGTTAGTCTTCACAGGAAAAATCGAGAAAATATAATAAGCAACAAGATTTAGATCGATATTCGCAGTGAAAATAATAATTCATAGAAGAGTTACGTAGAGAATGAAATCTACTATTATCTATGAATTTAACGATCCATCAATGATATTTTTATTCTCGTAACATCAATCAATGCACATCTTGAATCATATATTCATCTTTACTTCTACAAGCCAAAGATATTCATCAGTTGGTTATGTTAAATCTCAACATCCGTTCATCTTTACACTTATGGGTGAAGAAAGATATTCATCATAAAATCATTAATCTTTTGCACTACTGCCAAAGATATTTAATTATATCATCATTTAAGGCAGAGGATGATGAAAAATATTTTAAAGAAAAGCGAATCCAAATTAAAACAAAGAATAAATATTAAGGATTAAGTATCTCGGTTTATCGTGTCCAAAATACCTCATAAATAATCATAGTGGAGTAAAATTCAAGAATGATCAAAACATGGATACAATCAAAGCTAGTATCCATAATAGATATTTTGGACGAAAATGAAAATTTTTATTTTTCAATGAATAGTGTCATATACGTGAATAGTGCCGTATACGTAAATAGTAACCCCGACACAAAAAGTTTCAAATTTGATTAAAAGTTCAAACTAATATTTCGGCATAATGATATTGAAGAAAATAATATCAGTTAAGAAGAAAATAACATCCCTTACCTCGAAAGAATAGTACTTTAGTTGAAACACCTGGATATAGGTTATGACTTGAACTTGCACCAGATAAGAACACTCAAAGTATTAAAATACTCACAAGAATACGCTCAATATATCGAGAGAAAGAGAGAAAACTTCAGTTTCTGATGTGATTTTCAATTCTAACCTAAGCACCATATTTATAGGAAATTGCTTAGAATACCAAAGCATAAAATTTAATATAATAATAATATATTATAAAAAATTTCAAGCCCACCGTAGAAAATCTGAAATCAGCCCATTCAACACACATGTGGAACACACCATAATGTAAAAAACGTTTTTATTAAAAAAAATAATTAAAACTTCCAAAATCAATTATTTCAGAACTTTGAAACTTCAATAATTCATAATAAATAGCCCTTTTATCAGAAAAATTCAAACTCATGTCCTTTTCATAGGAAATTTAATTCTCTACAACTTTGCAGAAGAAAAATTTTCCAAATTCCAAACAAAAACTGACCGAAATCCACAAACGGGTGATTTTACAGGCTATAATCAAATTTTAGTCGAGAAATGGGGTCCACCGACACACAAAATATGTGTTAATCATTTAATGTAACAAAAATACTCCTCCTCATCATATACTCATATATCCCACATTAATTGTAAAAATATTATCATTATTATATTATTAAAATATAATAATATATTTAAATGAATTATTTTATCAGAAAAAGATAAAATATTTATTTTCAACAATTGTCACATTAAAAATTTTCTCCATCTATATCCACATAAAATCAATATTTTCCTCATCATATAAATCAATAATTAATTATTCACAAATAATATTACAGAATCACAATCATCGATAACTGCAGGCAGGTTCAGGAGAAAGAGGGCTTTCCAATAAGGATTTCTCCTTACTGGCGCGCAATTAGATGACCTAACCTCTCCTTAGACATAACTTTCTAGACATTGCCAATATTTCTATCTAATAATATTATTCAAATAATATGAATTATTGATCCGATAATGGAAAATACTGTGTAATGACAATTATTGAAATAACAATAATATAAAATATCAACGCATCAATTATTGAATCAATAAAATAAAATACTGAACAATAACTACTGTAACAATTATTGAGTAATGCCTTCTTACATAAGAATCAATAATTGGTGCAATACCGTGTGTTACTGTGTTTTAACCAACGAATATTTCAACAGTATTAACGGTAACAACTACGCCGTTATTTATAAATAACTTATATTTATCGTTTTCTTCCTCCAATCGCTTTCCGTTATGGGCCCACACAAGGCTGCACCGTCGTACGAATATTCCCCTACAGTAAGAATATTCCACGACCAAACGAATATTCTCCGATAAAATGAATATTTTATAACCACTTGCATATTTGAAATATCTGCGCATTTTACCCATAACTAACCACATTAATCAAATCAACCTTTACTATTTCAAAATAATAAATAGAGAAAATTTAATTTTATTTATAATAAGTTGGGGTCTTACAATTTTATCTTATTCATTAGTAGGAGTAGAATGAATCATATATCTGTACATACAATCCTTCTGTAACTATCATCAATAAAACCCAAAATTAATACCAGTTGCAACTATAGTATCCTATACCAGTTGCATATGTTTATGTCCTTTCTATCTCTCTCCTCTTAACTCAGAGAACGATTGAAGCTTGCAGAGAAGAGAGGAGCGAGGGGTATTTGGGTAAAAAATTGTACTCAGATTTATTTAGTCAATTTAGTCCAATTTTTTTAAAAGAATCAATCAGATATATTCAGTACCATTCATATTTTAAAATTTACAAACAAACAGTCTAAATGACTTAATCGCTCAGATCTTGACTCATTCAAACACATTAAGTTCTAAACAAACACCCCCTTAGTCTTTTAACAAAATAAAGGTAAAAAATAAATGGTACTTAATAATTTTTTCTCTTAAGCTATGTTTGTTTGCAATGATTATAATCTATCCCGGAATTATATTATAATCTTAAGAGACAAGATTATTAAGCCCTTATATAATTCCTAGACTAATAGTTTAAGTCTAAATTTAAAAACAAACAAGACAGTTCAAATTAATAGTTATATCTCAAGTATAATTCTTGCAAATAAACATTGTCTTAGTTTATTGGGTTTAGGATCAACTACAAATGTTCTAATTTGTTTGTTTATGATGTTAGAGTATCTCCAACAATGTGGACTATGCCACAGATTATATTTAGTCCATATGACATCAATCTATGTGATAGTCTTTTAATCCTTCCGACATATGGACTATCGCATTGATTATAATATTAAAAGATTATATTATATTTAATGAATTATAGTCCACTAATCATTCTTCCACACTCTTATTAAAATATATTAAAAATTATAGTCCACTAAAATCTGATTGATATAATCTTTTGAATCCACTGAAAAATCTCTTAGACTATATTTAGTTGATTGAAGTTGAGGCCCGAACCCTTCCAACGAACCTTGGTATGTCATTTCTGGATGGAGGGATTAAAATTGAGGTCCAGTATTTAGGTCATTATATCAGCCCAGTAAATCCATCAAAAGCCCATTTCAAGCAAAACCCTAATCTCAACATGACTATTTAAACTCCGTTTCCGCTATGCGTAGAGAGAAAGAAGGAGAAAATGCAGATCTTCGTGAAAACCCTAACCGGGAAAACAATCACGCTCGAGGTCGAATCCAGTGATACCATCGATAACGTTAAGGCTAAGATTCAGGATAAGGAAGGTATGTTAATTAAGGTCTTTTGCTTATTGGAAAGTTGGGATTTTTATAAATTAGTGTTTATGATTCACAAAATCTTTGATTGTTATTTAGGTATTCCTCCGGACCAGCAGCGATTGATCTTTGCCGGAAAACAGCTTGAAGATGGCCGTACCCTGGCTGACTACAATATCCAGAAGGGTAAATCCATTTGCCCCCGTTTGTGTATTTATGTATAAACATATGCATATGTGCACATGAAACTAAGGTGTTATTATCAATTGTGTAGAGTCTACGTTGCATCTTGTTCTGAGGCTTCGTGGTGGAATTATTGAACCTTCATTGATGGCTTTGGCAAGAAAGTATAATCAGGAAAAGATGATTTGCCGCAAGTAAGTTAGTTCTGAATACACATTTTGTTTGCTGCACTTTTCTCAGTAGTGTGCTTGTTAATATTTCCAAAAGATTGATTTTTTATGAGAGCTTTATTAATTCAAGCTGTAATTTTTGAGGATTTTAGCCATTCATTTGTCTAGTTAGAAATGGTATTTGATATTCATAGAATTAGGCAATGTTTGGCAACTACAACATGGTGTTTCACTAGTTTTAAGGGATGGTTGCTTTTTGCGCCTAAGCATGCCCCCCCGTAGTGAAAACTCTGTCAAGCCTCGCCCATACAAAGCCCCTTGGTTTTATTTAATTTTTACTAGTTTGCTTTTTTGTTAAGGCCCTGGATGTTATTGACCGTTAAAAACTTCTAATATCCTTTCTCTACATAACTATGTGCTTCTGGTTATGCATCACATACGGCTATCTTTATATAATTACAAGTGTCTACTACCAGGTTGTCATGTTGGTCAATGATGTGGTTGGTTTCAAAAGTTTAATTCACCACACATTACAAATTTCTTTACATACTTTCTATCCATAGAGGCAAAGACATGTAGCTATTGACCAAAATTTTTGGTGTGCATTTTAAATCGACTTTGATTGCTTTTTCAATTGATAGCACCCTCTGCTCGCTAAACATCCTATTAGAACTTTAATCAAATAGAACTCCATATTATGTATATGGTTAATGTTAACGCCAAGATCTTTCTCCACGTCCCAATCACCAAGACGCGTCCAATATCCTGCACAGTTCAACAAGTCAACACCAAAAGCTTGACGGCCTGACCGTCGAGGATAGCTCCGGCGTGAAAGTCGATCTGAGCGATCACAAGGTTAACCATGGAGGATAAAAATATCTAGTGTATTGAGAGGATAAAATATCGTTTAAGTGTTACCTCTAGATTGTGTGTGATCCTTGCTTATATACTCCAAGGTCCTGTATGTGACTGATTTTTCGGGCCCACAACCTTTAGTCGACTAAGCCTTGTCCCATCCTCATTAATGCCATGCAGAAATGTCAGTCAAAGTTCTATCCCCAATCTACAAATCCAAAGCCAAGTGGAACCATACTCATCTAGTCATTCATTGATCTTCGCATTGATACTTCATAGGCCCTAAATAAAGATAATATCCACTAAATGGGGTGGCCCGATGAACCAAACCTAATACTTTTAAGACCCACCTCAACATGTCTAAAGTATTGCCCAACATCGCTTGCCCCAGTCTTTTATTAAGCAGGAGGTTTAATGAAAGAGTATAAGTGGAATCGGTCCGAATAAAAGGAATTATAATGAAATCAACAAAGGCCCAAGAATCTGACTTACAAGGCCCGATAGGTAAATCTCGAACAACAATTCAAATAGAAGCTGGATACACTCCTTGAGCAACAAGGATGGCATAAGGAGTGGTTTTTGTCAAAGGACCGAAATCTCCTCCATACATTTGGACCACTTTCGATCGCATCTCTCCAAACTTTGGAAATATTTCAGCGGAACGAGTGAGAGAAATGGTGAGCCTTCTAGAGAAGGTTCACATTAAGGAATGGAGCTTCGGACTCGAGTAAACAAGCATGGTCAGACGACCATAAGCTGTAAGTCTCGAACCCACTTTATTGTTTAACTCCCAATTTCCATTAGTAGTTATCGTAAACAATTATTCCTCATACATTGCGGTGTCTACGATCAAACCAACGTCGATCGAATAGAAGGGATCTGAGCATGATTTCTTTCTAGTACATCTTCGGCACGAGCCTCTGTAGAAGTATCATTGAAGATCTTGAGCCACCGAATCAACTCCTATTGAAGGACAAACCCAACCTCGCCAGAAGAAAGCAAAGTGGCGAAAACCCAAACACACCCCCACACAAACTCACACCTTTGAGTGCTTCCTTGATATGCCCTCCGACGAAGCGGATCCGAATCCTTGGCGCCCAAAAAGAGGAACAAGCGAGATCCTCCGGCCTCAGAAGAACCACAAGTACCTCTAATGAAACAGATCCTCCTTGACCACCTCGGCTAAAATTGTTGTTTTTACGACGAAGAGCAGAAGAACAAGTGGAGCGATCACTCAAACTTTCTCGAAAAAAAACCAACCTCCTCGGACTTGGGGTTGAAGCCTCGTAATCCCCACTCTCGGCGAATCAGAGAGAATTTTCCCTTTGAGCTCTACAACTCCTTCGTCAGTATCATCGACTACCATGGATTAAGAACAACTCTATCATGGACACCTTTCGGCGAGGGAATGAAGTACCAAGCTAGAGTAAGCAACTTATCCATTTTCATATCGGCCCATTAATTTTGAGTGATAGATTAACACCGATCATCCGCAGGCAAACAACATCTCTTGACGCCTCAGTCCCAAATACCAAGAGGTAGAAGTCGAAGAGAAAGTCGTCAAGAGAGAATACCCGCTTAAGTCGCTTTGGCGAAAGATAGAAGTAGTCTCAAAGTTCTTTATTCAAGACAATGAGTGCCTTTGAAAGACCTTGCCAGACCAAAGAAGATTTGAAGACATCCGGGCCACTCATCAAGTCATCATCGATATAAATATCGATTTTCGAAGAAAAGCGAAATTTTAGTGAAGAAAATCAAGATCGACCCAAGCTAAAGATGCAGAAGCAAATGACCCATCGTCAAAAGCTTGAAGAGAAACTTCGAGAACTCAGGACTCTGAGGATTTGGGCCCACCTCTAAGCGATCGATTCATGAGGAGATTGAAGCAAATTACTGAAATCCAACGAAAGTGAACAATGAAGTTGTCCACATGTACTCTGAAGGGTACGAGGTCTGCCGAAGTAAATAAAAAGCCAAACTTGTAGTGGCCAAAGTAAACCTGGCTCTCCTTGACTCTTCGGACAGCGAGGACAATAAGGAAGCTTAAAGATATCATCTGAAGCTTTAGGATTCCTGAAAAGACATCTCCTTTGTAAACAGTTAGATATCAATGAAATAATTAACAAATTCTTATCCTTATTGCACCTTTGAACATTTCTTGTCAATAATTCATCATCAATCAACGTGAAAATGTATAATCTTAAAGCTGTTAGTCGATAACTAAGCAAGTCATATAACATATAAGATCAAATAATAATGTGACCGAACTCGACACTTAAAAATCGGGTAATAAAGTAATGCTGATACTTATTAGATTAGAAGTGTGAGACAGATCGCTTCATTAGGAATTTGTTTACCGAAAGGCCTAACAAAACCAAGAGATGACATTTGCTTACCACGAAGGGCTGACAAAGTCTAAAGGACAAAGTCTAAGTGACCACTTAGAAGAAGAGGCTACCATCGAATGGTCAACGAGTCCACGAACCTCCTAACACCGATGACGTTTGCCTACCACGAAGGGCGACAAACTCATAAGGACCACCTGAAAAGGCTACCATCGAATGGTCGTGAGTCCACGAACCTCCTAACACCAATGACGTTTGCCTACCACGAAGGGCACGACAAACTCATAAGGACCACTATAGAAAAGGTCGCCATCGAATGGCCGGTGAGTCCACCCGAACCTCCCAACACCGAGGTGGCATTTCTTTGTGCTGTCGGAGATATGGATGAGCTCAGAAGTCCCTCATGAATGTTTTAAACTTGATCCCATGAGTTGGCGTCATTAACACGATCCCTAGGCAATGGACCCGAGACGACTACCCTCCGGACAACAAGAGGTATAGGAGATAAAATCGAATATAGCTTTTTGGTGGGTGGTGTGGATCGAACCATTTAGTCCGACACAAAGATCCACATGAACCCTCCAGAATAACATCTTGACTTGGCAAGCACACCCAAAGTTCCTCAATAGTGGGAGATGGGTCCACGTTAGAATACCATGCCCGCAAACAACGCCCACAATTACGATTCTGCTTAGAAGCATTGCAGCGGTTTTGTCGGACTCTTTAGATTCTCCATAACTATCATCATCTTATTTCTTCATTCCTAAGGACACGGCTTACATTTCAAACCGGGTGCTGCTTATCCCCAACTTCTCGCACCAAAACTGCTCCTACTGCCAACGAACTAGCTGCCAGATACAAATAACATAGCTCAGCGAGGAGCGGGCTTCATCGACAAAGGCAAGAATAAAAATAGGTCGTTTATTCCTGGAAGGCGTGTTTACGCCGAAGTCCTTTGGAACGTCTTAGCATTCTTCGGCCCTTTCCTCGTACCAAAGATTGGCAAACATCTTTCTGCCGATTTGGACAGAAACCTTCTCAATGTCTCTTCCGAGTAGTTTTGTCTTTTCCATTCGAACCTGCAGCTTTAGATGGGCCTCTCCGAAGACGAGTATCCACAGGGCGGTGTGCCCTCGGTGGATTCTCAGGAGTGCGGCTTCAATAGGGCGGAATACTCTTCTTCGGCCAATCGGGAAAATGGCTGTTGGGTCTGCTTCGATCCCAAGGACGGCCTTGAGACATGTCTTTAAAGTGTAGACTTCTTTCTAACTTGATCGGTCTGTCAGTCTGACCACTTCGGTATAGGATTCTAAGCAGTATGCCTTCTATCCTTTTCCGACCATGGTTAGGTCTTCTCTCAGCAGAAAAAATCGATCTTCTTCTAGCATCACCTTGGGCTCTCACCTTGGGCTCTCGAACGAGAACCCTCAGAAACCTGCTTGTAAGCAGTATCAGCATGAGCATTCTTTGAAGGACCCAATCAATCCTTGACATATACTCATTGTGTAGACGAAGTCATAGTCATCAGCTATCCTTTAGAAGTAACTGTTCTACTCTTCTTCACCATGGATTCGACGTAGAGCAGCTACAATTTGTGATTGAAAAATACTCAGGACACTAGAACTCAGCCCTCCTTCTAGCGCCAATGTTAACGCCAGGATCTTTCTTCACGTCCCAATCACCAAGACGCGTTCAATATCCTGCACAGTTCAACAAGTCAACACCAAAAGCTTGACGGCCTGACCGTCGAGGGATAGCTCCGGCGTGAGAGTCAGTACAGGCGATCACAAGGTTAACCATGGAGGATAAAAATATCTAGTGTATTGAGAGGGATAAAATATCAGTTAAGTGTTACCTCTAGATTGTGTGTGATCCTTGCTCATATACTCCAAGGTCCTGTATGTGACTGATTTCCCGGGCCCACAACCTTTAGCCGACTAAGCCTTGTCCCATCCTCATTAATGCCATGCAGAAATGTCAGTCAAAGTTCTATCCCCAATCTACACCGGTCAAAGCCCAAGTGGAACCATACTCATCTAGTCATTCGGCCCACTGTCACAGCCCAATACTTCATAGGCCCTAAATAAAGATAATATCCACTAAATGGGCTGGCCCAATGAACCGACCTAATACTTTCAAGACCCACCTCAACATGTCTAAAGTATTATGGCCCAACAGTTAATAATACTGTATTTGGGAATTTAGTTCTATCTAGGTTACTAGTTATCTGCCTGATTCACTGCTCAAAATTGCTATTTCTATTTTCACACAGGTCTTCAATTATATAGGTGAATAATAAGTAATGCTGTATTTGTATGTAATCGCAATTGCTTTGGCCATTATTGCTGGTGATATATGCAACTAACGTTCTCGTTTGCTTGTTTTGAAGATGCTATGCTCGCCTGCATCCTCGTGCCGTCAACTGTAGGAAGAAAAAGTGTGGCCACAGCAACCAGGTGCTTCAATTAGACTTTATCTTTCCCTTGTGTTTATGCGACTGATTTTGCATCTTCTTTTCAGTATGGTTGATGAAAATTCAAAATTCTAGCACTAATCTCTTTTGCTTTCATTTAATTGCAGTTGAGGCCAAAGAAGAAAATCAAGTAGACAGAATTTCAAGTTTATGTCGGCCAGTTGAAATGGGAGGATGTATCAACTGCAGCTGATGATATTTTAGGTAGTTCAAATTTGAAATCGATGTTTGTTGGTGATTATGTTTTTGTTTAAAGAAAAACTGAAATGGCAAAATTATGTTGTTTTATTTGTTTTGTGACTTGTGGTTGCATAACAATGTTTTCAAATCATGAACTTGTGTGTTTAAATTAGTTTTAAGATTTTAAAATTTCTTTATAGAAAAGCTACTTTTAAATAAGCTAACCTCTTGTACCTTTTGAAACTGCCATCATAGTAATGAGTTGAAGTTTCATATATTGTGTTATTATAAATTATTATTATTAAGATATTTAATGAGGTTATTAATGACACGTCATTAATTAAAATTACTTGCTCCCTTGGGAAATAGTGATGAGATTATGACAAATTACTATTGAAGTATTTATATTAAATAAAATTAAACTATCTTCACAAGGTGAAGGTGCTCTTCTTATAAGTTGACCAGGAAACTGTATTAACTAAATAATGATGCAATGTTTCATATTTTACACCCATAAATTATGTAATAATACCAGAGGAAAGACGATGCACTTTGGTCCTTGAAAATTAGTTATTTCGGATTCATTTAATATTAACAAAAGGAAGGTAAAAAGTAAATGGTGGTAGTGTTTTCTTCTACTCAACCGATATTGGAATGGAATACCTTCCCCTTCCCTTTATGAGTTGATCAGAAACTTCACTTTTATTGTTTAGACTTAATTTTTTGACCTTTAGGTCTTTGCATGTTCGATTCTTAGTTTTCTCTTTTAAGTGAGTTTATTTTCTTTCTCCTTTAAAATTTGATTGATTCTTAAAATTATAATAGTGATGATGTAGTTGATTATAAAATTATATTATATGTTTTTAAAATAAATATAATATATATATATATATATATATATATATATATATATATATATATACACACACACACTAACCTAACCATTTAGAGCGGCTGTCTGTCCATAGTGATAATTTAGTGAAAAGAAAAACAATATGAGTCTTTGGATTTTCCCTTGAATAAGAGCCATTCATATGACATCTGGACTTGTAGGTGGGTATCCAATCAAAATCCCTTAGGTGAATATAGCTAGGTTTTGGATCCTTATCAAAGCTTAGGAGATAGTTTTAGTTGATCGACTTATAACCACAACTGCTATAGATATGATCGATGTGGCAGGCAGGCAATTTACATATACCATATGTATATATATATATGTGTATATATATATGTACGTAATTTCATTTTCAAGTTCTATATATATATATATATAAGCTTTTGGTCGTGCGGCACTTGTATTAATTAATTTCCTATTTCTTGTTGATTCATATTGAGGTCCGGACAAGAAAGAGAAATGAATGATCGTTAGCTGTTTTAGTCTGACAGTTTATACAAACATATATCTTTGATTCTTTGTCAAAGAGGAATGAATATATGCTACCAGCCACCCATGCATAAATTAAAATATAGCAAAGTTTTATGTGTGTATATATAAACAATTTATAAATTAAAACCCACCACAAGTAAAGTTTATTGCATTTAAATATAGAACAAATTAAATCCAAACACTCATTTTATTCCATTTTTAGTAAGAATATTCAATTTGAGATGCAAAAGAAAAAGACTCTGATTTCGAAAGATATTACATCCCAAATACCTTGATAGATCTAATCAAATTAGCTTAGGAAACTTTTTGATATTTTCATATAAAAATATTGCTATATATAGATGTATAACGACAGTGAAAATCGTCGCTATAGAATCTATAACTATAATTTTATTGTAAAAAATGTGGATGTTCATCGCTGTAGGATGGCCGTAGTCTAGAAAATAGAATATTTTTTATTGTTTTTAGGTGCGGAAGTGATGGGGACAAATCAATTACTCCTGGGACACTATTTTTCTAAAGCATTACGCGTAGTAAACACGGGATAGGGTGGTGACAGTCCTACCAACAAAATTAGAGACGGGGATCTTAGGGGAAGAAGTCCACGTTAACATAATCTCCTCGACTTAGGAGTGATTAGTATGAAAATAACTTCATCTAAAGGTCGTAAATCGCGGCTTGGTAAAAGGTGATCTCTTTATGCGTATCAGTATTGTATTGATCAATTGATTAAATTATCATTTATCGCGAGAAAACACATAAAAAGACTATTCATATATTTACAATTATTTACGTTGGGTTGTAAGAAAAAGTATTTTTTTTGTAACACATAGCACGACTCTATTCTTTTAAGTAAAAAATAACATATTCAATTGATTTTTCAAATGAAGAAGGAGAAATGATATTTTCAATTTGAAAAATAAAATCCAAATCAACACCACGAAATTTTAGTAAACGTTGTACGTTTGCGTTGGAAAGAAAGGAAAGAATGAGAATTAAAATAAGAAAGAAAAGAAGAACAATGAGAAAACAATTAACTAACTAAATGGACGGTAAGAATAAGGACTATGTATGTATTGTATTGTATAAAAGAAAAAAGAGTCACTCTCCTTGATTTGATTTAGTTTGACATTGAAAAGGAATAATTACTACACATGCATGCAACAAAATTGGGTAAACCATAATTGCTTCTTTGGGGTAAAGCTGCTTTCTGCCCTATACCTTATATACTACTCCACTTGGGCAGTTCAAACTTCAAACCCATGCAAATCACAATTAATTTATTTATTTCTTTTGTTATGTTATGTAATGATCACACGCCTAATTAATTAAATTTCTTTTACTAGTGTGCCGTGGGTGGGGTAGCTGCTTTTTGGGTCAATTCGATCATCACTAAAATAATTCAAAGAGTATCAACTTCGAGAGCTTATGTTAATAATTCTGAAAGCCAGCCGCATTATTGGGAGAGATGAACAATAAATAAGAAATACAGCTGTTGCCACCGCCGAATACGTAAAAAGAAAAGACCAGATTGTTCGTAGTAGATTGATTGGTTAAACGTTCTGAGTCAAATTTTTTGACAATGGGCTTAGAATTAAATGCAAATAGGACTCAACTTGGTATTCAAAGTGTTCCCCCCATATCATCCATCCATAATATATCTTTGTGTCATACATTTTTTTTGCTTTTTTTTTTTTTATAAAAATAAAATAATAATAATAATAATAAAATATTATCACATACTATTATATTTTTAATCATAAAAAAACTCAAGTTCTAGGCCAGGTAAGATATGATTAAAAAAAACAAACTACTATAAGGATTGAAATAATAACTATGATAATCACAACCATATTATATTAGTATATATCCATAGTGTATATAGAGAGAGACGGAGGATCAAAAGACAATCTTCATCATTTCCATCATCAGCAGCAGCAAAAGCAACAATACACTTGCTACTACTCCTACAACTCTTACCCCCCAATAAACATCCTTTCATTCCCCCTGTTCCTTCCTCTTCAGCAAGAAAAATACTACTAGTATGATTTTGGCTCCAAAAATAAACACCTTGGTTCTATAGCTATAAAATTTATACAAAACCCCACCCAACCCAATGATTTCTGTCCTTTTTTTCCTGCTCTTAATTAGTTTCTTCTTATTCATCCTTGTTCGAATATTTCTCTATCGGACTGCTTTGATTTACCTTGTCAATAAATGGTGGCATTGGGTGGAAGATCGAATACACCTTCACCAATTCTACAAAGTTCCCCAATTCAATCAAAACCTTCAGGACAACCATTTTTACTCTAAAGTTTTAACATACCTCAATTCCTTAGCCTCCATTGAACACTCCGATTTCACCAATCTCTTCTCCGGCGGCAACAAATCAAACGATATTATCCTCTGTCTCGATGATAACCAGCTCCTTCACGATACCTTTCTCGGAGCCAAAATTTCCTGGAAAAATCAAGTCTCTCAAGATGAGAAGACTCTTGTGTTGAAGATCAGAAAAAAGGATAAGCGTAGAGTTCTCCACTCTTATCTCCAGCACATTCACACCGTTTCCGATGAAATCCATCAGACCCGGAGAGAGGTAAAGCTATACATCAACTCACAATCAAAATCCGGAAGATGGACAACTGTTCCCTTCGCCCATCCTTCCACTCTGGAGACGATGGTTATGGATCCAGATCTCAAAAACAGGGTCAAATCCGATCTCGAATTGTTTCACAAATCCAAGCAGTATTATCACCGGCTAGGCCGTGTTTGGAAGCGAAGTTATCTTCTCTACGGACCATCCGGTACCGGAAAATCCAGTTTCGTCGCTGCGATGGCGAAATTCTTAAGCTACGACGTGTACGACGTTGATCTCTCGAGAGTTTCAGACGATTCCGATCTCAAAATGCTTTTATTGCAAACCAAAAGGAAGTCGGTAATCGTCGTTGAAGATCTCGATCGGTTTATGAATGAGAATTCAGCGACCGTGAGCTTCTCAGGCGTGTTGAATTTCATGGACGGGATTGTCAACTCCTGCTGTACTGATGAGAAAGTTATGGTTTTTACGATGAACTGCAAGGATTTAATCGATCAGGCGATGTTAAGACCTGGACGAATCGATGTTCATATATATTTTCCACTTTGTAATTTCAACTCGTTCAAGACCTTAGCAAATAGTTATTTAGGACTCAAAGATCACAAATTGTTTCCACAAGTGGAGGAGATTTTTCAGACGGGCGCGACGATGAGCCCGGCCGAGATCGGCGAGATCATGATCATGAACCGGGGCTCGCCGAGCCGAGCGTTGAAGTCGGTGATCACAGCTTTGCAAACAAACAGTGATGCGAGGACGGCGGCGAAAATCGGACGGAGACTGACTGAGAGCGCATCCCCGTCGTCTAGAATTTCGCCGGAGGAGGCGGGGGAAGGCGGTGGCCTTAGTTGGAAGGAGGTTGGTTCGCCTGCTATCAAGGAGATTAGGAAGCTATATGGTATATTGAGGTTGAGGAGCAGTAGAAAAACTGTACCGTTTGATCTAGATTCGGGGATGATCGAACGGTGAAAATATAATTGTTTTAGTTTTTTTTATATAGGAATTTTTTTTTGAATTTGGATTTGAAGATTGTAGTTTTTTGAAAATTTATTTTCTTTACATTTTGTAAGTTGCTTGTAAATGTTATTTTTATTTTGAAACTCTCACTTTGGGTGATGTTAATATAAATACAAATGAATTCATATGCTACAAACAAGTTTCAATGCATCAGCCCAAACTCCTCGGGTCTGAGCGTCGACACTATATTGATAAATTGACAAATATTAACTTCATGTTAATCACTCCCGTCGACCCAGTAGTACAAGTACAAGTTAGGCCTGAATGTTGTGGACATTTTTGCTGATGTTGTCAAAATGTTGTGCGTTACTTTGAGTACTGAATGTTGTGGACATTTTTGGTGAGGTTGTTACTCTCAACTTCGGTGAACTAAATTCTCTTCTTAACAAAGTTTGCATAAACCCAAAAAATCACATCCATAACCACTATCTCTACGGGGGCGATGTCTGTTCTTGTCAGGCGGGCCTCTGAGAAGAAGAAACCTTTCTCTTTGAAGAAAGCCTCTTTCCCAGCCTCCAAATAATCTGGCCAAAGACGAGTTCTTTTCTTATGCATTCCAGCTGCTGGCTCAGTTTCCTTATTCCACCACACCACAGGCAGATTTTTGACATTCTCCTGTTGCCGAGTCCATGGTTCTTGCAGTCAATTGGTTCTTACGAGAGTTTTATTACGGTAGTATTTATTTTCAGGGTCTTATGCTTGCAATGGAGTTGGGCACTTTTAGTGACATTTCATTTTTAGTCTGGTTTACCTTTTGTTTGTTTGATTGTGTAGTATCCTTGAAACATATTTTCGCTTGCTCTTAACCGGTTGTATTCCACACAGTATGTACGTCATTTCTCATTGAAAATAAATAATTAAAGATTGAAATTACAAGAGGTATCGTAATTAATCAGTATTCCCTGAAACATGAATGATAAAATGGAAGGAGACCAAATATACATACATAATACTGTCCAAAGTAATGCCTCTGCTAATGCATCAAATTCAAATGACAACTTAACATGCAAAAGTTTCACTTGCAACAATCATCAACCTTAAAAATTGTAATGAGATGCACACTCCTCAACAAGAGCATGTAGATAATTTTTTCATTTCACTAACTTCAAAATCCGACCCGGAGATAACATCAATCTTCGACCCTTTAAGATCACCACCATTGAATTTTCCACCATCACAATTCAAAGCTTTCTTAGACACCACATTGTATATTTCCTCTAGCAGCTTAAAAAATGCAGTTTCCACATTGTCACCATTAAGAGCTGATGTCTCAAAGAAGATTAGGCCTTGATCCTCTGCGAATTCGATTGCATCTTCAGTTGGGACAGCCCTAAGATCTACAAGATCAGCTTTATTTCCAATCAACATGATCACTATCGTGTTATCGGCATGGGCTCGGAGTTCTTCCACCCATCTTGCCACGTGATCAAATGTTTGTCTCTTGGTGATGTCGTATACTAGCATTGCCCCAAGTGCACCCCTATAGTATGCACTTGTCACTGCTCGATACCTGTTACTCATTATACAAGGAAGAATGAAAAATGAAACACAGCAACACAGAGAGAGAGAGAGAGAAATCAATCTATTGTTTCCATTATTATGTTTATGTATAAACACAAAAGAAGATGAAAACAGATTTAGTCCATGTACATGAGTATCCCTAATCTTGAAATTTGAATTTTTTTCTAACTGGTCTTTAGAAATTTAAATGAGGATGGTAACTCAAACGATGGACCTTCTTCACAGTCTAAAGGGGATTCTACCATCTTCTGACACTAAATAATTTTTCTGAAATTTCTTCAAGTTTTTAGTCTGTCTTAATTTACTTGTGTCAATCTTAAGTATCAAGTCAAGCAAATGCTGTAATTTAACTGCCGAAATCTTTTCAAGTACTTACTAATGGCAGGCAAAAAGTATAATATCATCAAATCATAACATTGATGGAAGCCCTAAGTAGCTAGCATAATAGAATTAGGACATTATGAAGATTCATGCGTAGTGTTTCAAACTATAAAGACAATGAATGGTATACAACAAAAATCAGTCTAATATGGGCAGTTGAGATATAACTCATGAAATAGTATACAAAACAGAGCAGCATCATATCATATCATTTAACACAGAATGAAATCATAATTAAAATTGAAAAAAAGTTAGCTACCTTACCTTTCTTGGCCAGCCGTGTCCCAGATCTGAGCCTTGATGAGTTTGGAGCTGATGGAAATAGTCCTGGTCTGAAATTCAACACCAATAGTGGATTTAGAGTCAAAACAGAACTCATTCTTGGCAAACCTCGACAATATCTGAGTCTTCCCACTGCAGAGTCACCAATCACCACCACCTTAAACACATAATCTATCTTTTCCAAATGCCCATTATAATTCTCTCCTGCTAATTTCATACCACCATTTTCATTAGTATTACCCACCACCACAACCTCACCCTCACCCTCACCCTCACCCTCACCGGCACCATTCATAATCATCTCACTCCTAGACAGCTAATAAACACCCAACAACAACAGAAGAAGAAGAAGAAGAAGAAGAAGATGACGACAATATTATTCCCTAAAAGTCCAATTTAACTGTTTAGACTCGAGACTAGTCAGTGACTCCTTGATGTTTCTTTTTGTTGGATTAAGTAAATCTGATGGGAATATCGGACACATATATATTGATTTGAAATTACACCTTCATTTAAAAAATAACAAAATATTGTGAAGGAGACGGAAAGAAAAGATGACAAAACCAGCCTAGACTTGTTTCAATCACTATGAAGAGAGAGAAATGTTATTACGTGTTGGTTTTAAAAAGCCTTGTTCAGGATACATGTATAAATTTAGTAGTATATATTAAATTAAAGCACTGTATGAGTCAAAAGAAGCCTCATGTATTGCAACTCTTTTTGTCCAACCAAAGCAGAGTTCTGATAAGCGCAGTGCATATTTGATTTAGAGCCTTGAATTTTGGAGTGTAAATATATATATTATTGGGTCATGATATTTTTTTCATTGGGCCGGGTATATTGGGTTTATTCTTTTAATTAATCTATTGGCTTTATTATATTATTGACGAAAGTCTTTTGGTAGGTTGTCCTATTATTTCCATTTTGACTTATAGGATGAATTTCGGTCAAATGGGTCGATCATCCTTTAGACATTTTAATATCTATTATTTTGACTCAGAATGATGAAAAAAAAGTATGACGGTTGATTGTAGAAACTGCGCCAATGCATTAATGTGGATGGGATTATACCCCGACCCGTGGTGGGGAACGATGACCAAAAGCGATGGATAAACTATATGCGATTCGGTGGATCCCATCGATCGAGGGTGTGTCGGGTAATAGTGGGTGTGACAGTAATCCGGAAGGAGGATATATGTAAGACCCACTTTTTATAAATAAAGATGAAATTTTCTATAAATATTATTTTTGAATATTATGGAATAAATTTGATATAATGTTATAGTTGTGGGTAATATTTATAAATTTTGCAAAGTATGCAAGTTGTTATAAAATATTCGTTTGGTGGGGAATATTCTTTTTGTTAGGAATATTAAATCTGATAATCTCAATCGTTGGTGGATATTAATGTAATTATTGTCGGATTGAAAGCGACAAAAATATTTTATAAAAATAATGGCGGTGAGTATTACAAGTTAAAAGCCATTGAACTACCGGTGGTAAAAGTACGATGTCTGGCGTAGTTGATAGTAGCACACGGTATTGATTATTGATGCTTACGTGAGAAGTCACTCAATTTATATTTCAATTATTCTTTCTGATAATTCTTTGCATCATATCTCTTATATTATTGATTCAATTATTATCACAATATCATACGTATAATATGTTATAGTATTAAATCAATAATTGAGGCGACAAGTTATAAATGATTAATAATTGTTGAAAGATTAAATTTGTGTTGATGAAAAAAAATGATTTGTGGTAAGTTTGATTATTTTATGGGGCCTATATATGTCATCATCTAAGAGTCTCTTCGTCGATAGTAATTACCCTTGTGAATAGTATTTACCTTCGTCGATAGTAATTACCTTCGTCGATAGTAATTACCCTTGTGAATAGTATTTACCTTCGTCGATAGTATTTACCAGCCGTTAATAGTAATTACCTTTACCAGACGTCGAACCACTTGTCGTTTCACATTACTGGCGGCCGAACCACTTGTCGTTTTCACATTACAAAGGCGTCAAACCAAATCGTCAAGCCACTCGCTTTTCAGCTGGCGGTCTTAAGCTAGAAATCTTCTATAAATAGAGGCTGAGGGCTTCATTATTTTCATTTAATTCATTCAAGTTTATAGAGAAGAAAGTATAGAGAATAAGAGAGAAAGAAGAAGAGTATTTTGTTCTTACTGCTTCTTTGCGAATATTCAATCTCCTACCAAATGTAAAGGGGTGTTATTCTTTCTTATTATTGAAGAGAAGCATTGTTATTCCATCGCTTATTATTACATTGGAATAACCTCGTATAAGTGGTTTACCCTATACTTGGTGACATTCTTCTATTATTCATTGGAACATCCTGCATCATGTGTTTTTACCGGACTGGTTCCGTCTTTATTATTATTACGTTGGAACATCCATGCTCATGTGTTTTACCACGGGACTGGTTAAAATCTTTATTATTCTCGTTGAACATCACATCGTGTGTTTTTACAGGACTGGTTCCGTCTTTATTATTCTGTTGGAATATCCTATCATCGTGTTTACACACGGATCCGGTTCCATCTTTATTATTCTGTTGGAACATCCGGCCGGTGTGAATTTCACGACTGGTTCCGTTATTTATTATTACGTTGGAATAACTTCGTCATATCAATCCGCATGCATGGTGATTTCTTTTGTTATTCCATTCTTTATTATACCAGGTTGGTTAAAACTTTGACTTTATACTCCATGAAATTAGTAGAATATCCTTGATATTTGCGTTTCATCCGAAGATCTTTTCATGGAAATATTCTTACGATCATTCTTGAATTTTACTCTACTGAAACAAAGATCATACGTTGACAATTTGGACGTTAAAATTCTCGGATTAAATAATTCTTGAACTTGTTTTATTGAATTTTTATATCATTGTCATCATCCTCATGTTATATTATGTTATCTTTTGGCTTACGATGCATAGATGAACTTAGTATGATTATAATTGAGGATCATTCGGTATAATCGTGACTTGATATAAATGATGTGACAAAAAGTCCTCGATGGCTTTGTAATGCGATGATGGATAGTTTTTGGTATGATTATGACCAGGGGTGATTCGGTATAGTCATGACCATTGATAATTTGATAAAAATCCTTGGCCACGTAGTACGGGGATGATTAAATGTGGTGGTTTATTTATTGTGAGTCTCAAACGATAAAATTGATGAAAACCTTTTAAAACCTAAAAGATAGTAGACTTTATTCTCTACTTGACTCTTTTAATGGATTGCTTATTCCGCTGCAGTTAAACTGGTTGTCTATTGTATTTTATCAGTTTAACACTGTTGAAGGCTAATGATAATTTATTCTGCATTATCTTAGTCATAATATTTCTTCTTCTTGGGCGATTGAGCTCACCTTTTTTTTTCTTTGTTCTCTTCGTGAAATGAGAACATATTTGGGACGAAGTCGGGAACGTAAGTAATGGTCCAGAGGATAGCATTAGTAGTCCTAACTATTCTGTGATATAGTGTGATAATAGTTGTAATGAGGACTCCTTTTGAGTTTGTATAATATCTAGTAGACAATATTTGTATTCAATCTCACAGTTTATGTCGTATTGTACACGACAGTTATATTAGTAAGTTGTATTTGAATTTATGTACCATGTAAGTGGCGACCCAAGATGGGTGATGTATACCTAATTTTGGGGGCGTCACAGTTGGTATCAAAGCTTAGGGATATGATCCCTGGCTAAGATGCGAGATAAGAACTAGGAGGGGAGGCACGGGAATTCCTTCGCTAGTATGACCTACCTAAGTTTATTTGGTATTTGATTGGTCGAATTGGAATATAGGGATAATTTGTTAAATGTCAATTAACCCTTGTTTTTGTGAGTGTTTGAGAATGGCATCCGAAAATCTTTGAGATAAGCAATGAAGCACATGAGAGTGTTGATTGATTCAAACAAAAAGGTAACGACCAACAACACGATAATAATCATATCTTTGGTGGCGCTATCGTAACACAATGATAACCATCGTGGGGAAATTATCATGTTAAGAATGGTAACCACTTGGTGGTAATCATGGCAAAGATAATAGAAGTTGAAATTTCAAGAAGAGAAGGTCATTTAGCTCGATTTTGTCGTATAGTGAAGTCAAGTCCAAATTTGGGATAGTGGCACCAAAGGCGGATCTGGACAAAACAAAATCGATTGGTTTCGGGAAGAGCGTTTTTCGTGACTTCTCAAAAAGTGGGTAACCCGAACGAAGTTAGCACGGGTTAGTTAATTATAAATTCTTGCGAAGTCTATACCTTATTAGATACTCGGTTCTACCCATTCTTTTATCTCTCTTGCTTGCGTTCAACGTTTAAATTTGACTCCGGAGAAATTAGACTTTGATTTATCTATTGAAACTTCGTTGGGAGAAACCTTCGTTACCTCCACTGTTTATTAATCTTGTTGTTTCAAATAAACACTTTCACGTTACCTGTCTATCTTATCTCTTTGAAAATACTTGCCTTTGAGGTAATTTTTGAAAACGATTGATTAACTACTCATTATTCTTTTTGTAAGGTTGTTAGCTTTCATATTTCTAACCAAACTTTGTTATACTTAATTCAAAGTAACCAAATCCTAAAGTTAATCACTGTTATATCAAGCCATAAGTAAAGAGCCCGATCCTTTCGTTGTTGCCTTCCTTGTGTGGAATGCACCGAAGCCAGACTTTCTGTAGGCGACGTCATGACTGAAGATGGCAAGTTGATAGGTATCATTGTGAGGTCTTATCCGGGTTAAGGGATAGAAGTCACAGTTGGTATTAATGTGACGTCTTATCCAAGTCTTGGACGAGAGTAATGCTTTTGAATGATATTTCTATCATTAATAAATTTCTTGGCGTATTCTTGAAGACTTCCTAGCCTACCCTAGAACGTGAAATCGAATTTTGTATTGACCCCAAGACAAAAACCCATTTCTTAAACCCTCAAATATTTCTTCAACTAAAAGGATGCATTTACGTGGATTATGATGAAAGTCATAATAAAAGTATAGAACTAATAAAATCATGGGTATATGAAGTATTAGTAAGTTTTATGATGAGTTATGTTGGTTAGTATGTGAAAACATGAAAGTTTCTTAGAAATCACAAAGAGTTGAAAATCGATTTTAGTGAAAAACGTAACATGAAATTCAATTGACCATATCTCTTATTATATTTTGAATTTTGAATGTGGTCAAGTCCTAGAGTTAGATCTATGAGTTACCTAACTAATCCAAGTGGAATTACTGGAAAAGATATTGTAGATTTTTGTGTGAACTGATTTTAGTAAAAGATGTAAAAGCTGGAAATTTCAAAAAGGTTACTGTCCAAAATTTGAAGGGGCTGTTTCGGCCACTTAAATTATGAGAAAAATTCTGGCCTTTTGGGAAATGAAAGTATATGGTATAAAGTATCTCCTGTCCAAAAATGAGCTCATTCTGACTTAAAATGAGCAAGTTATGACTATTTCAATATTTAGGTTTTTTCATAAAAATGCTATAACCGGAGTTCTATAACTCGATGACCATGAAATTTAAACTAGAAGCTCACGTTAACATATGTAAGGTCCTGCCAAGATTTGGGAATTTTGGAGCTAAACTTGAGGTAGCTAATTTCTTAAGGAATTAATTAGAAATTGATTTTTGAAAAATAGTAAATGAATTTTAAAATTCGAGAAAAATATATTTTCATTATGGGACTATATTATGCTAAATCCCAGAAAAGAAATATTTTGGGACTGATTTGGTATTTTCATGAAAATAGTTTAATTCTGAACATATGAGTTAAATATGTTATGTGAAAGTAACAAAGTTGAAAATAGGATTTTATGGCTAAAGAATCCTATATAGAGTATATGCATATTTTTGAGAGATTTGATAATTGGTGATGATATCTTATGAGTATGGCATTTTGAATGATTAAATGCATTATATGGTAAAGCGTAAACAATTAAGATAAATTGTTTATAAATTTAAGAAGTGATTAAAATATTGTTATAATATTAATGATATTAGATTATGAGATTATTAAGTGATTGATAACATGGGGATATTCTTGAATCCTCGGATAAATTATATTATAAATGTTTAATATTTATCCTTTATCTCATTTGATTGATTCTTTATATCATTATCCTCACGCTTATATTATGTTGAAAGTCATACGTGTATTCTTGTAGTGTATAGATGGACTTGGTATGATTATGAATGAGGATTGTTTGGTATAATCATAGTAGTAATTGAAAAACACAATTATCTTTGGCCGTAGTGCATGGATAATTTGTGGTCGTGATACTAATGAATACACAATTATCTTTGGTAGTAGTAGTGCATGGATAATTTGTGGTCGTGATATTAATGAATACACAATTATCTTTCGTCAGTAGTGCATGGATAATTTGTGGTCGTGATCTTAATGAATACACAATTATCTTTGGTAGTAGTGCATGGATAATTTGTGGTCGTGATACTAATGAATACACGATTATCTTTGGTAGTAGTGCATGGATAATTTGTGGTCGTGATACTAATGAATACACGATTATCTTTGGTAGTAGTGCATGGATAATTTTCGGTCGTGATACTAATGAATACACGATTATCTTTTGGCCGTAGTGCATGGATAATTTGTGGTCGTGATACTAATGAATACACGATTATCTTTGGTAGTAGTAGTGGTAATTGGATAATTTGTGGTCGTGATACTAATGAATACACGATTATCTTTTGCACGTAGTGCGTGGATAATTTGTGGTCGTGATCTTAATGAATACACAATTATCTTTGGTAGTAGTGCATGGATAATTTGTGGTCGGTGATACTTAATGAATACACAATTATCTTTGGTAGTAGTGCATGGATAATTTGTGGTCGTGATACTTAATGAATACACAATTATCTTTGGCGCTTTTAGTGCATGGATAATTTGTGGTCGTGATACTAATGAATACACGATTATCTTTGGTAGTAGTGCATGGATAATTTGTGGTCGTGATACTAATGAATACACGATTATCTTTCGCCGTAGTAGTGCATGGATAATTTGTGGTCGTGATACTAATGAATACACGATTATCTTTTGGTAGTAGTGCATGGATAATTCTCGGTCGTGATACTAATGAATACACGATTATCTTTGGTAGTAGTGCATGGATAATTTGTGGTCGTGATACTAATGAATACACGATTATCTTTGGTAGTAGTGCATGAATAATTTGTGGTCGTGATACTAATGAATACACGATTATCTTTGGTAGTAGTGCATGGATAATTTGTGGTGCGTGATCTTAATGAATACACGATTATCTTTGGTAGTAGTGCATGGATAATTTGTGGTCGTGATACTAATGAAAACACGATTATCTTTGGTAGTAGTGCATGGATAATTTGTGGTCGTGATACTTAATGAATTCTGATTATCTTTGTGCGTAGTGCATGGATAATTGTGGTCGTGATCTTAATGAATATCCATGGCACGTAGTGCGGGGATGATTCGATGATATAGATTAATTATTGGTGAGTCTCAAAGAATGAAATATTAATTTATGGATGTGGTAAAAGTCATCTTTGGTCAGTAGTGCATTGATAGACTTGGTATGATTATGACCAAGGATTATTCGGTATAATAATCGTGATCAGATTGAAAACACGAATATCCTTGGCCGATAGTGCATGGATAATTCGTGGTCGTGATCTTATTAAGTGCGTCCTCAAAGATTATTGGTTTCTGAGTTGTATATCTTTGGCACATGGTGCAAGCAAAGATGAATTGTTAAAAATATCTTTGGTAGGATTGCAATGATGAATTTAATGTTTTCAACGATAAGGGTATTCAAGGTATCCTCATCTCTTTATCATACCAGTATCGTATCCTAATTTAGAGGGCGAAATTCCATAAGGAGGGAGATTGTGAGACCCAGATTTTATCAATAAAGATTTAAATTTTGTCAAAATAATTTTTTAATATTATGGTGTGAATTTAAGATAATATTATAGTTGTGGGTAGTATTTATAAATTTTGCAAAGTATGCAGTGGTTATATTATATTGATTGGTGGGAGAATATTCGGTTTAGCGAGGAATATTCATACAATGCTCAATCATTGGTGGACCCACAATGTAATTATTGTCAAATCGAGAAAACGACAAAAATATTTTATTGAAATAACGGCGGAAGTTTTCTTTGTTGATTCTTTGTTGAACTACTCGGTAGTAAAAGTATGAGAATGTCGTGTGGTTGACGTAGTAGCAATGCGGTATTGATTATTGATGCTTATGTGAGAAGTCACCGGTTTGATTCCATTATTGCCGATTAATAATATGAATTATTATAAGCGATAATGACGTTTTGTTTTATTCAGTATTATTAACGTAATAAAAGCGAAACATCTTTTATATAAAATAGAATACTTTATTAAAGTTATTCTATAAATAGAATATATTATATTTTATTATGCATAGTGTTGCGTAGTGTTTTTCGCATAGTATTGCATAGTGTTTGCATAGTAAAATGTTTTTATATAAATAGAATATATTATATTTTATTTAAAAGATTTTTTTCTTTAAATATGGACCGTCAGATTAAAGTAAATCAATCCCGACTAGTTCATGGATTAATTCTTATGCATTCCATTTTCTATATAAAGAAGCTCATTCCTTCATTATTTTCTTACGAATTCATTGAAACTCTAGAGAGAAATTATAGAGAGAAGCTATAGAGAGAAAATTATAGAAAGAAGAAGAGTATTCTCGCTACTTCACTACTTCTATATTCGGTTCTTTACTACAGAAGGGTGTTATTCTTTCTTCTTGAAGAGAACTTACATTATTCCATTCATTATCATTCTGTTGGAATAACTTGTAAAAGTGGCATACCCTATACATAACCTCAGATCTGCTGGCATACCATATACTTGGTGAAATCCTTATGTTATTCCATCGCTTATTATTACATTGGAATAACTTTGTACACTGATTTAGCTTTATACTTGGTGACATTCTTCTATTATTCTGCATTGGAACATCACATCTGCGTGTGTTTTACAGGACCGGTTCCGCTTTTATTAATACTGTTGGAACATCCATGCATGTGTTTTTACAGGGACTGGTTAAAATCTTTATCATTCTGTTGGAATATCCTATCTCGTGTGTTTTACACCGGATCCGGTTCCATCTTTATTATTCATTGGAACATCCCGCCGATTGTGAATTTCACCCGACACGGTTAAGTATTATTATTATTACATTGGAATAACATATACATGCTAAGCAATCGCATGCATGGTGATTTCTTTTGTTATTCCATTCTTTATTATACCTGGGTTGGTTAAAACTTTGACTTCTATACTCCATGAAATTAGTAGAATATCCTTGATATTTGCGTTTCATCCAAAGATCTTTTCATGGAAATATTCTTCCGATCATTCTTGAATTTTACTCTACTTAAAAAAGATGTCATGTTGACAATTTGGACGTTAATAATTCATGGATTAAATAATT